>WBNM01006897.1:246017-406139 GCA_013399055.1 Ramphastos sulfuratus | reverse complement strand
GGGAAGTGAGGGCGGGGGCGGGGGACACACACGACACGACACGGACTGTGGAAGCCTCTGAGGAGGGGAAATCTTCCAAGGGGAGGCTTATTTGATGGTGGAGTTCTGGATGTGGATGGGTTTCTAGTTGTAAAAGTTGCGTTGGGCGGGCGCCTGGCTCTGATGGCCGTTGTCTGCACGTGAGAACGCTGACTTGATGGATTTTCTTTCTTCTTTTCGGTGGCTGGGGGGGGCAGGGGGAAAAAAAATGGATCTTAGCAGATAACCCGAGGAATCGCGGGGTTTGCACATCTGGCTGCTCCTTCCTGAAGCCCCTCGGTGGGACTTTCACCTCCCACTCCCTTTCTCCCATGGCAGATTTTACCCCCTCCCTCCCCGAATCCTCCGCTGACATTAATAAACAAACAAACCAGGGAATAACTGAGGACCCTGGTGAGGGGGATCTGAGCNAGCTGGAAAACTGCTTATACGACAGAAGCAGGGCTTGAATGAGTGTGGTGAGATGAAAGGCGAGGGGTCCGTCCCTCGCCCCGCTTCGGGGCTGTGCTGTGGTGGTGATTCCCAAAGGCAAAGGAATGGTCTTAGGGTTGGGGAAACTGGCTGAGGAAGGCGAGGGGGGGCGGAAAAAATTCCCAACCTGAAGTATGTGCTTTTATCCCATCCAACTTTGCCGGCTGCGGCGTTATTGGAGCTAATTGTACCTGAAATGAATAAAATCCGAGGAAAATATGCCTGTGCGTGGAGGGGGAGGGGGGAATGTGGGAGGGCAGAAGCAGGTCTCAAACCCCCAGCAGCCCCCCCCCAAACCCCGCCCCCCCCCCAAAAAAAAAAAAAGAAAAAAAAAGTGCCGCTGAGGTGAGTGATATCAAGGCGATATCCAAGCGTGGTGGGATTGTGTTTATTTGGGCGGAAATAAAGATGGAGCAACTGCCCCGGGAAGGGCTGGAATCCCCCGGGAATGACTCTGGTGCTGCCCTTCGCTGCTTGCCCTTCGCTGCCTGCCCTGCCTGGCCTTGCTTTTGTGTTTGTTTGCTTCCAGAGGAGGGGGGAAGAAGGGAGCTAGGGGGGGTGGAGAGGATGCGAAGGCGGGGAGAAGCCGTGAGGGCGGAGAGCCGATTTAAATTGGACTTAATGGATTCCCAGGGCAGCTCTTTTAGATGAAAGTCAAAATAAGAGCCAAAGTGAATCTCAGCAGACCTGTCTGTTGCATTAGAGATGCAGCCTTCCTCTCCCTGCCTCCCTCCCTCCCTTTATTCTTTAAAAGAGAGGGGGAAAAAAGTGTTATCCGTACAGAAGACGGCGTGGAGTTTCTCGTTCCTATAATGAGAGCTCTAATTGAAGAACTTGCAGCCTCTTGGGAGAGTCTTTACTGATCGCTGCTTTTGTTATTCATGCCACGCTCTGTTTTCTTGGGGTTTGGGGGGGGCGGGGGGCTGGTGCAAATCTGGCTGTGCTGGCGTTGGAGTGTGATGCTGTGCTCCCCCCCCCCCCCCCGCCCCCAAACTGGCTGCTGGCAGGTCAGCCACCCTGGTCCCCTGTGGGTAGGCTGTGTGGCTGTGCCAGGCTTGAGGAGGAGACGTGTGGCTATAAAGCCCCGGGAGCTGGCGGGCCGAGATGCTGCAGTTTGGCTGCGGGTGCCTCTCGTCCTCACAGGACCCCCCCGGGCTGTGGGACAGATCCTGCCAGGCGTGGGATAGCTGTTGGTGAGTGTGCAAAGCAGTGCTCCTGCCTTCCTCACGGGCTTGCTGCAATAGCAGGGAACTCTAGGTGGCCACAGGGTGCTGTGGAGTGTTGTGGGATGCCACAAACCCACTCGGTGCAGAGGGCATGATGCAGCTGCACCGTCACAGCTCTTTTGGCCTTCAGGACTGTGGGGCGATGCTGCAGACCAAGTCACCTGCAGGGGACAGGCATTGTACCAGAGCCATGGGTCCTCTGCCTAGCCAGGATGCATAGTGGGACATGGCCAGTAACCCAGCAGGACCTGTGCTGAGCAGGACAGGTGGTGTGCCTCCTCTCCTGGCTTTTCTGTTGCCCAGAAGTTTAGGACAGGGAGGAGCAGAGGGACTGGCAGATGGGGCTCCCCTCCACAGGGGTTTGCGTCATACTCACTCGCCCTCCCAGTCACCTTTGGGTGCCTGGTGTCTCTGTGATCTCAGGGAGGTGGTGGCTGTCCCCAAGCCCTGTGTTCCCACCTGCTGAGATGGCAATGCTGCATGTAGCATTGGGCTGGTTTGGTGCAGCTGAAAGCTCCTAAGAGGCAGGTTCCTGTTTCCCCTGTGTCTCTCCCCCAGCCCTGGACACCGTTTGCAGCTACTGTTGAGCTCTGATGTGGGCAAAAACAAGGACCACAAGCCCTGGGGATGCTCTTGGTGGCATTTGATGGCTGGTGGGGGATGAGTCTGGCTAGGGAAGAGGATGTGTGAGCAGGATGGGGCTCCACCAACCCATCAGCTTAGCACAGAGGCAAAGCAGTTAACCTGGACATCTGATCTCCCCAAGAATTGTGTATTGACCCTGACAGCAATGCATCAGGAGCGACAGACTCTCCATCATCGATCCCTCTCCTCCCATCACCAGGTGTCGACACCGACAGTCGTGAAGCTGGCTTTAATTTCAGGTCTCTGGCTCCAGCATGTAACACTGAGCAGTGGTCTCAAGGTGCTGCCAGGCTTTGCAAACACCTCTGTGGGCAGGTTGCCACCCTAGTCTTGTGGCCGGGATGACGCTTGCTGGGGGTGGGTGACTGAGCTGAAAATGTGGCTTGTGGAGAGCCCAGGAGCCATCAGGCAGGGTGGCCTCCTGAGGTGGCATTGCAACCTTTGGTGGAGGACCCAGGGGGTGACCTGGAGTTCCTGCTTTGTTTGTCGCTGCTAGGAAAACCCTCTGATCTGGTCCTCCCTATGTCATCAGTGCCAAGCAGCAGAGAATGCACCCAGGCTCAGGGGGGAGGTCCCAGTCATTCTGCAGCCTTTGCTGGGTGACCTCATCTAGCCAGGATACCTCTTCCCTCCTCTACTCTGAAATGGCCATGGCCAGCTCTGTTGGGCATGTGGTCACGTATTTGTGCCACCCCGTGGAGACTTGATGAGGAAGCTAGTGAGGTTTTTGTGTGCCTTGATTTGGGGGCGGATAAAGGCACTGCTGGGGACCAGCTGACACCTTGCCTATCCTCCTTCCCAGCTTCTTGAGATTTTTGAGATGCACGCAGCCAAGCTGAGACTGAAAAAGCTGCCTGTGGTTCAAGAGCATCTCGATGGAGGAGAGAGGAAGGTTTTTTATTCCTCCTTTTCTTTCAGAGCTAGCAGAGCTTTATTGCCAGTGCAGGGGTTCTTCCTTCTCCCCCCTGCAAGGGACTGTTAAAAGCCAGGGCCAGCAGATATCTTGACACCCCGTCAATCTGAGCCTTTTCCAGCAGCAGTCTCTGAAGGCTGGCACTCTGCTGCACAGAAGAAAACAAGTGAGAAGAGGGGGGGAGGCGAGAGCAAGCCTTTGCAGCCGGCAATCGATAATTGTAGTGTCAGTCACTGCCTAGGAAGTTCCTGCATCCCCACTGTCGCTGGCAAGGGGAGGGAGAAAAGGGTGGGAAGAGCTCTGCTCTGCCCCACACAGCATCGGGCACAGGGCAGGGAGTGATGGCGGAGGGTGAGAGCCCAGCCCCGAGCAGGAGCCTCCCGCTGCATTACTCACCACTTGATGTAGCTTGAACCTTTCAACTCCCTCCCCTTGGGGATGGAGCGGGCTAGGCAGAAGGTGTCGACAGAAAACGCTCTGCTTTCTTAGGTTTAAGGTTGGGGTTTTTTTATCCCTTTCCTTCTTTTTTTTCCTTCCCCACTGCTCTCTGTATGCATTTTGGGATCTAAAATTATCCCAAAAATAGAAAAGAAATAAAATTAAAAAAAAGAAAATCACAGAAACCCAGCCCAGCTCCCCCTCGTGTGTGTCTCCGTCTTAGCAAAAGCCGAGGTAAAAGATCAAGGAATTCTTCCTTTTGTGCAGCTTTCAAGACCAAAGATGTGCTGGTGAAAAGGGGAGGCTCAGAGAACCAGACACACACAAGTGTTAAAGGAGAGGCTTCCCCTTTGTCTCCAAGGCAATCAGCCGGCAAAGGGATCCACAAATTAATTAAAAATTGCTCTGTCTTGATTGAGTTATTCCTGCTCGCATCCCACCTGCCTATTAAAAGACTGGGAATGGCAGGAGGAAATTCCTATTTCTTTCCCAGACAGCTCAGATGTGCTATGGATCCTCTCACTCGCCTTTTATCCCAGGAAGCAAAGGAAATAAGGAGAGGAAGGGCTGGCATGGTATCCAGAGAGGTCTTTCCTGGAGGATGTGTCCCTCTCCTGTGCTACCAAACACTGCAATATTTGGGTGATTGGGAAGAAAAATGAAGAGATTTACATGTCATGTGTGGGCCAAATTGTGGCTGTAACTCCATGGAGTTGATGGAGATCCATCAGAGATTCACTTGGCCCAGGGTCTGGAACTTGCTCCACAGGGAACAGGCTGGATTTCTGCCTTGGTGGAAACAAGAGGTATTCAGATGGGTTTGTTGTGGCTGTGCTATGCCCAAGTGGTAGAGCCGAGTAAAAATCCCAACTCGTTGTATCCCGTGTGCCAAAGCACCATAAATACGCCACGATCTGTCAAGTCGGGCACACTCTCCCACATTTACCACTGAGAACATTTTAAGGGGGTAGATTTATATGTAGAGGATGTGCAGAAGGCTCCCTGTGTGCTTAGCTGAGAGGCTTGAACTCCATCCCAGTGTGCTGACGTGGGGAAGCCTTTCTCCCCTCCCGTTTATGGGATTTCCACCCAAACCGAGCCTGTGCCAGGGCTGAGCTCAGCCTGAGCCCAAGCTCAGCTCCCTGTCACCAGCTCCTCTTGTGCCCGTGCAGGGCTTGGGCTCCCTTCTGGTTTGGGGGAGCGTTGTCAGTCAGTGCCTCTAAGCTGGATTCTGGGGGAGGGTTGGTTTGCTGCTTTGCAGTCAGACCTTGCTTCCTCCGCTTTATTGTCATCTCCGCTCTTAGTCACCGCTCGATGCCTCACCAGGGGACACTGCTCCTGCTGCATTTATGGCAGCCACTAAAATCAGCACTCAGTGCTTGTGCTCTGATAAGGAGGGACACTGAGCATCAAGGAGGCTCTGCCCAGCTCTGTTATGGTCCTCATGGGATGTGCAGAGGGGCTGCAGGGCAGGTCAGCCACCAGATGGATCCTGATGGTCTGCTGGCTCCACTGGGTCCCATCCGGCTGGTGTCAGGAGGGAATACTGGAGCAGTGCTGGGAAGGAGCATCACTGGCCACGTTCTCAGGTGAACATGGCCAGCACAGAAATGAAAATTAGGTGCTTGATAAAATAGCAAGGAATAATTAAAACCGTTCAGCGCCACTGGCTCGCAGGGGTGTGGGCACTCACTGACCCAGTGAGGCACGGCCCTGCGCCGCCCCCTCCCCCCCCCCAGACACCGCGTCCTTCAGCTTGGCTGTCGGAGGGTTACCCCCCCCCAACACCACCTTGTCCTGTAATAGCGTGTCCTTCAGCACGCCTGTCGCTACATGATCTATAGAGCAGGGCTGGCCTGTTCTACCGCTGCCTTTCACCAGGCTGGGGACTGGATCCTCGGGAGGAGGCTGTATCCTATCATAGCATGTCCTTCACCGTGACTGCTGCTGCGCCAGAGGCTCGCCAGCGCGGGGCTCTAATACCTTGTAATTCACTGTGACTGCTGTGGCAGGACCTGCACCGCGCTGCGCTGCCGCAGCCCTTTGGCTTTTGCATCTGCTCGCTGACTTCAGAACAAGGGCTGGCTGGGAGGAGACGTTGGGGAGGAGGGGCACCATGGAGGTGCCCCAGGCTTGGAGCCTGCACCCTGGCTCCCAGCAGGTGCTGAACAACCCTGGAGCACAGTCACGTCCTGCCTCCTGGGTGGTTTGCAGGGTGAGCTGTCTGTGGGGAGGGTGCTGGAGGACAGATCCTGCTTGGGCAGGGGAGAAGTCCCCGTGTGAGTGTGCCAGGGTGAGAAATGGCCTTTGGGTGCAAGGAGAGCATCCTTCCTCTGGGTCGTTCTCAGGCAGCATGATAAATGTCAAAAGCCCAGCACACACAAAGGAGAAGGGGATGTTTGGCTACTGAGTGTGTTTGTTCCAGGAGTTGATTTACTTTGAAGACTTAAAGCATTCTCTGATGCCTCTCTCTTCGTTCCCTAACCCTGTTCCTTTGCCAGTTAAATAGGAACACAGCTGCTGTCAATAAAACCCTTCCCAAGGCTCCTCTGGGAATATTTGCTGTGCCGTTCTCTTCCCTTTGGACATTGCTCCCTCTCCCACCAATCTGGTTTAGCCTCTCTGTGGCAGAAGGTGGCTGTACTCATGAGCTTTTGATACTGTATGGGGCAAAGATTTGCTGGCCAGGCAATGGAGGTCCTCAGTGCTCACTGCTTTGTTGAGCGCCGCTGTGAGCTGTGTTGCTGTGGTCATGCATGGCATGGGGTGTAGATGACAGCAGCTCAGGCAGGAACCAGATTTGGAGCTGGTGCTTTCTGGTGTTGGGTTTTCTTTGCAGAAGTGGCAATGAAAAACAATTGCAGGAAACTGGAGCCTGCAGGAAGAGTGAGAATGAAAGAGAATATCCTCAGAGGGCTCCCAGGCTGGGAGAAGGGCATGTTTGGTGGTGAGATGGGTGAGTGGGCAGATTTTTGGAGCTGGCGCTTCCCAGCAGCATGATGTTCAGCAGCAAGCACTGATGTGTGGCATTGCTGGAGGAGCTGGCAGCTTGACAATAGGAGCTCTGGATTTCCAAAAGACAGGTGCTGGCATCTCCCATTTTGCTCCTGTGCAAGTTGGCAGCAATGCTGCCGCTCCAGCGTGACTGAGGAAGGAGAAACTTGGCCCAGTGGCTTTTCTTCCTCCCACTTCCCCCGGCAGCCTGGGCTACATATCTGCAAACAGCTGTAAGAAGAGCAGAGATCATTAGCTGGAAGGATCAGATGAGATAGTTTCTTAAAAGGATTGTCTGATTTCTCTATTGATCAGCCTGATTTAAAAGAGGGAGTTGGGTCAGAGGGCATAAATTATCATTGAAGGAGGGGTGAAGGCCTCAAAGGCTGTGCTGCACTTAGCTGCAGTGCTGAGGAATGTGTCTCTCAGTAGGGATGTGAATAGCTGAGCGTGGTGGCTGCTGGCCAAGTTGGGTCTCCACTACGCTGAACTGGGAACCGAGTCAAGGGAAGTGAATTTAAACTTGGTTAAAGAGCTTCTCTTAGCCAAACTGGTTGCTCACAGCCCTTGCCAGTATTGCAGAGGTGGGTGTTTGGGGTCATAAGGGGAAAAGGGTTCAGTGTGTGGCCCTGTGTGAAGTTTGGGGTGCTGCAGTGGGTTAGTATATCTGTGGGGTCCTGCTGGCTGTGAGCTAGCTCCCTCCCTGGGCAGATGATGCTCTTGTCCCACCACAGAGACCTGTGACCTCTCTCTGGCTTTCTCCAGGCTCCCTGTGTGGTCTCCAGTGAGATGTTGAACCACAGGAGGTTTCTGCCTCCCTGGCTATAAAATGAAGATAATCTGAAACCTGAGGTTACTGCTTTCCCTGTTCTTGTGATCACTGCCCAGGGCTCCTGCATCTCCTGCTGCCGGAGTCATGGGACTCACAGCCTTCGCTGCGGCCCCCTTGACCCTCCGACTTATGGGAAGAGGATCAAGAAAACAACCAGAGAAAATAAGACACTGTTGCTGTTGACTGTAGAGGATCTGGTTTGGGGGAGGGATCACCCACACTGGCTTGGTCTGCAGCAGCATGGATCCTTGCATTGCTCACGGGACTGTAGAGCATAATTGCTATTCACTCAAGGTGCAGCTCCTGTAGCACATGGTGGCACCAGCCGATTCCCGCGGCAGTGCTGGGCAGCAGCCTATTTGTATCTGTCAGGGTGTGGGCAGTGCCCATTTCCACACCAAATCTCACTGACGCTGCCTTCTCACTCCTGGAGCTCCATCTTGGGCCCCACCACTTGAATGTGGCATCTCCTCAAGCTGAGCTCGGTCTGAGTCAGTTGATGCTTCATGCTGGTTTGGTGCCTGGTGAAGGTTTTGGCTGGAGCAGGAGAGAATCGCAGCCCTGCAAGGTGCATGAGCCCTAAGGCTAACCCTATGTGTCATGCTTATCCTGTCCTCATCCTCCTTGTCCTCATCCTCATAATGGTGGAGCCTCCTGTGCCCAGGTCAGCGTCCATCTCTGCTTTCTGCTGGGGTTTGCATCTCTCACTTTTTTCTGTGCTGGCCAAGAATGGACCATGGTGACCTGCAACAAGGTTGTGCTATTCCCAGTAAGGTGTGATTTGGAGCCAGGGCAGGCTGGCTGGTGAGGAGACCCTACAGGAGCTGTCGTGAGATGCCACAGCACCCCGCAGTTAGGGTTTGTGCCCTTTCCAACCCTGATGGGATTTGTCCCTTTTTTATTTCTGGCTATGCTAAAATAAAATGATGCAAGAAGTGTGGTTTTGGGACATCATTGAGGTGAATACAAGCCAGGGGTTGTGAACAGGTATGAGGTGTCCTGGTGAGCACTGGGTTGGGACATCTGGCTGGAGCAGCACTGTGGGGGACACAGATATAAGTGTACCATTGGTATGCCCAAGCTAAGGACATGTCCTAAAAGTGGGCTGTGAGTACCTACTTGTCTTTGCCCAGTGTGTTGGCAATGTCGCTGGTGCCCACCCTGGTGCTGCCGAGGCTGCTGCCTGACCTCATGCTGCCTGCCCTCATGCCACCCATCCTCTTGCTCCTGCCTTCCCATGCTCCCCGCCCCCATAAACAAGGGCTGGCAGGGATGGCAGCATGATGGTGGCATGCGGTGTGTGGCTTGGGGCTGGCAGGAGGTGAGCCAAGGCATTATCGTGAGTCACCTTTGCCAGGTGGAGAGCAGGGGGTCAGAATTCCAGACTAGGGCATGGCCTGGAACAGGCATCATTGGGCAGAGGGCTCAAACCCAGCACAAGGACAAGCTGGGGTGGCGGGGGCTCACAGCAGCCCCACTCTCAGCAAGGAAGCATCATCTCTTCCAAGCATTTGCGTGGTGCTGGCTACCCAGGATGACTGCAGTTGTAGCCACTGGCGAGCGGTGGATGGGCTGGCATTATCCTGGAAATGTCAGGCGAATGCCAGCCCACCGCTGAGTGCCAGGACGCGGCAGGAGGCAGTGACTCGGCTTGCTGGCATTGGCTACCATTTTAGAGGAAATGTGGAGCGGCGGGTAATTATTTCTCTTTCTTAATTGAAATTTCAGCCTCAGTGGTTTGCAAGAGCAAGCGGGAGAAGGAGCACAGGCAAGCGTGACACGAACGTGGGGCTCATCATGGGACGATGGGGAGCATGAGCGCACCAAGTCCAATGGGTGGCAAAGCATCTCATGGGGTCCGGCACCGCTGGGAAGGAATTCCCAGAACCTGCAATACAGCCTGCTCCTGCTTATAAAATAAAAAAACAACCCTGAAAATGCAGAATTTTTTTTTTTTTTTTGAGGGGGTGGGAGGAGATGGGCAAGGAGGGCAGAGGGAGAAGGAGGGGAGGCTGCTTTGTTGTTTCTTTATTCCTCTATTTCTGTTTTGCTTGGGATGGAGGGCCAATTAAATGAAATTAGGCGCTGCAGTCTGGCACCCCGCGTTGGCGCAGAGCAATCAGGTGTAACGCAGCATGGCTGATGAGAGCCAATCAAGATGTATAAATGAGGTGTTGACATTCAAACAGCGGGTACCCGCGCCGCCCAGCCGCAGCCGCGCTCGCGGGCTGTCGAGCCCGTGCCACCGATTCAAGCACGGGGTTGTGACAAGTGGCAGAAGGGACGGTGCCCAACAGGGCAGTAGGGCTCCACTTGGGGCACCGAAGCGTTTTGTGTTGTGACATTGGGGACGTGTCAAACTGATCATGCTGTGGGGTGTGGGCATAAGGGTGAGTGGCGAGCATTCCCGATAGGGTCTGTTCATTGGCAGGCCCATGAATGCAGCCTGTGGTTGAGGAGATGCAGCAGTCACCAAGCTGGTGCAGGGTGGACAGCAAAGCAAAATGCTGTTGTTTTAGGGAAACTGAGGCACAGGACAAGTTGATGGACAAGGGCTGCAGTACTAGGGCCTGGCTTAGAACAGAATTGTTTTGGTTGGAAGAGACATTTAAGATCATCAAGTCCAGCTGTTAACTGAGCACTGCCAGATCACTGCTAAGCCATCTCACTAGGCACCACGTCTATGCAGCTTTGAAACCCCTCCAAGGATGCAGACTCCACCACTGCCCTGGGCTTCACAAGCCTCAAGGGGAAGAAACAGTTCCTCATGTTCAACCTAAACCTCCTTTGGTGCAACTTGAAGCCATTTCCTCTTGTCCTCTCACTTGTTACTGAGGAGAAGAGACTGACCTCCATGTGGCTCCAACCTCCTTTCAGTGAGTTGTAGAGAGCAAGGTCGCTCCTGAGCCTCCTTTTCTCCGGGCTAAACAACCTTAGCTCCTCAGAAGACCTGTCCTCTAGACTCTTCACCACCTTTGTTGCCCTTCTCTGGATATGCTCCAACACCTTAGTGTCCTTCTTGTAGTAAGGGACCCAAAACTGAACTCAATATTCAAGCTGTGGAAGACATGACCTAGCAGGTGTTGTACTGCCCATTACCAGTGTCAGTTTTGCCTCTTCAATTACCTGAGGACTAATGACAGTGAGACACATCTGTTCCTGTGTGATCTCCAGATCACTGCTGCCCAGGGACAGTGGATGGGGACCTCACTGAGATCATCGCTCTAGCACATGCGGGGCTAATCACCCTTGCTGTGGCTGCCACCGCAGAATGCTGTCCCCTCACAGGGAGATGGGGAGCGATGGCACAGCAGCACCGCACAGATCAGAGGAGCTCAGAGGAGCTCGGAGGAGAAAGCGGCTCAGTGGTGAACAACCTCCTCAGCATTTCCTGTCTCACGATGGAGAAATCGCATGTGGTGAGAGGCTCTAAAAATAGGCTCGGCAAACTTTTAACCACATTTGCAGATGTTAAAGGTAAAGCCAGAGCAACGCCGGAGGAGGAAACATCCCCGGCCAGCCCTGCCTCCCCTGGCGTTAACCCTCAGTGCTGCCGGCCCCGCTTCCGAGCTGGCACAGCGACAGGAGAGCCGGATCACGGGGCGGCAACCCCAAGACGGGCAGCGTGGCCGGGGCACTGTCTCAAGGCGCCGCTCTCCTCCGTGTCCCCGTTAAGCGTGCCGGAGAGGACATTAGGAGCAGGAGCACGTAGCGGCAGGCTCTGTCTAACAGCGCTGCCGCCTGACCCTGATTTGTAGCGGGGCCGAGCGGGGAGGTTCGCTCTAGCGTTGCGGCTCTTCCCGTGGCAATCGCCGGCCGGGCGGCACACGTACGGCGCTGCCGGCGGCGCCGGGAGCCCGCGGCGGACGGCCTGGGAAGGAGAAGCTGCTGGAGCTGGGTCATGGCGAGTTTGCTTGTGAGGGGAGTGAAGGGGCACGCAGGGACGCGTGGTTCTGCGGCACAAATGGTGTTGCCGCAGGGGTTACTTCTCGCCATGGTGGTGGTGCTGGTGCCCAGAATGATGGTGAAGAGCCAGCTGGGTGCCACCTGTCACTCAGAAGCCCTGTGGCCCTGTGTCCAGTGGCTTTTATCCCACATGATGCAGCGAGTGCTGCTGTCCCCTCGCTGCCTGCCCCTATGTCACATCACCAGGGCTAGAGTACTTTGGGGGCAGCGGCCAGGGAGGTCCCAGCTGAGGCACTGGCTCCCTAATGTACCGAAGAGACATTGTTTCACCTCCCCAGTCTCCACCAGGATAAGGATGACAAACTGTCAGAGAGTGCCAGCCCCAGTGGTCACGGCAAGCACTTTGCCCAGCACCCCTGAGCCATGGTGATATCTGGATGTGGACAGATGTGTCCCACTGCTCTTCATCCCCAGGGACTTGCAAAGGCAGAACTGACCCTGCTAATGGAAATGCAAAACCTGGAGGGTCGAGCCAGGTCCTTGTCTGTCAAGCATTGGTGAGGGGCATTGTGGCCATGAAAGCTGGGAAAGCCAGCACTGCCTGTGGGCACTGCTTCATGGTGCCAGGGTCTCCTCTGCTTGTGCCAGCCCCACAAACCCAGGTGGAAGACAGCAAGAAGCCTTTAACCTTGCACACCTGAAAGGTTGATTTGGGCCATCAGAAAGAAGAAAGAACCAGGCAGGGAACAATTGAAGGGAAGAAAAAAAAATTCCTCCCATTACCTTAGCTGCCTTGATGCCAGCAACTGGCAGACCCTTGGCACCTCTCGCATGCAGCTCGATACAGTGCCTGGGAAGGCAACATGGTTTTCTCATCAGGAGAGGCTCCCTGGGAGCATTTTAATAGTTGCTGTTTGTGCAACAGCTTACTGTCCACCATTGCCTAGCTTCACCTCTCCGCCTGCATGCAGCTTCTGCATTCTCATAGCTGGGTTTGGGATGATGGTTTGGAAGTTCATCAACCTTTCTCTCCCAAAGGAGAAAAACTGCCCCTCGGAGCTTTGTTTAGGTAAAAAGCAAACCCAACCCCAACCCTCCAATAGGCACAAGCTGTGTGATGCCTTGTGGTTGGATGGCCAGAGAGCAACACTGATTCCCAAGAGTCTCCATGGAGGAGTGTTGGCCACATCAGGATCAGTGTTTTGGCAAAAGGCATCACCTTGCCAGCAGGAATAATAACCAGGAGGGGGAGGGGGCTGGGGCAGGCAGACAAGCAAATCCGTTTTATCAGACACCGCATATTTTATGAAAGCACATTTCAGCTCTTCAGCCTTGGAAAGCTTTTCATACCCTTTAATTTTCTAATAAAAAGGAATTACGTTTGCTGAAAAGCCAGTAACAAGATTCACTGTCATTGTCTTTTGTACAGACCATAATTCCTGGCTTGGGCTCCTGCCTGCAGCCCCGTTGTGTGGTCCTAGGTGTGGGTCCGACATGCTGGCAGCAGGGCATGGGGGGGCTTTGTTGATGGGAGCTTGCATCAGGTACCCAGTGATGACAGAGGCAAAGGCAAGTGCCACATCCAGCTGCAACCACAGTGATGCCTTTTGGTGCCATGCACCATATGTGGCATCTGGTTTGGAGGTTCAGCAAGGTGATTCCTAATGGCTGTGTGTGCCAGTGAGCAGTGTCAGGGTGGCTCCAGTGTACCCAGACTTGCAGGGCCATCCTCCAGGCCCTCAGACTGGGAAAGCATTTTGTGACCTCACCCCATAGGATGGAGATTTGGTAGGATGTGAAGGACACGGCACAGAGGGCAGTGATGCTTGCCACATCCCATGCAGCAGCAGGATCTGCATCAGACTGCATTTCTGTGCCTCCCCCTGTGCCATCCTGCCCAGCTGGTGGAGGTTCCCCATTCCTGACAGCAAGGACAAGAGCTCCTGGTCCTCTCACTGTCTCATTCATCACATTGCCCATTGCAGGGGTTTAGTGCAGTGGGAAATTGACTGTATCCTGGTTGGGAAGCAGCATGGAAGATCTTCACTTGCTGCTTGCATCAGATGGGGTGAGGCTGGAACAGGGACCTTGTGTTAGCCAGCTGGGAACTGCCAGCACCTCTCAAGGGTCCTGATGCACTAGAGTTGCTGCTTCTCTCTCCACTCTGCGTCAGCTCCTTCTGGGATATCCCTCCCAGGCAGTGGCTTGCTGTGGCTGATGGCAAGGGGACCATCCTGGTCCTGTCCTCCGTGGGGAAAGCCATCTCCAGAACCTCAAGGACTTAGTGGCCCCTAGAACCTCAGGAGCTCATGGGGTAGCAGAGTAGAGCAAGTACTGGCACAGATTTACTTCCCAACAGCTTTACTGTGGTGAGGGACATGCTGCTAGCATGGCAGGTGGGATGGCTTTTGAACTGAAGTCCAGGGAATTTAATTGTCTTGGAACCATGAACTCAAGAGCAGTGTGAGGTGCTGGTTAAGCTGGTGGCTGGAGGACAGCTTTTCCAGTCTCTGATGTGGATGGGTCATGTTGTGGTTAAACTCATGCTGGAATGTCTGGTGTCTTTGCTGGTGGCTGCGGACAGTGAGCCAGCATCTTTCGTCTCTGTGCCAGCACTATGGACCTGGCCATAGAAGATGTTCAGCTGGGCAGCTGGCACTTCCTCATCATCCCCCACCCTCCCAGGCATCCCTCCTGCAGGGTGCAGGATCCAGTATGCAAATGGCATCAATGACACTTCAGAGACCAGCAAATCCTGATCTCTCCCACCAACTACGGACCATGCTGGTGGACTAAGTGTGCCAGGGTGCCAGTTGTGGCACAGCAAGCACCAATGGTGCAGCATGGCACTGAGAGCTGCCGTCTCCTCTCAGCTCCCCTCAAGGCCCTGGCACATCCTGGCAGCTCAAGAGCCCATTGAGGTCTCACTTGCTCCCTGCTTTTCTCTGGGGATGCATCTCTCTGAGCCTCAGCTCTGCCTTTGCCACTCGGGCTCCCGGCCGGCTGCCACGTGGCGTCGCAGCCACGATGCCGCAGCTGCAGGCGCTGCCGTCTCCCTCCGAGTTGCTCATTTGAAGTTTTAACTCACAGGCTGTTTTCATGCAGGGGGATGCAAAACCAGCCCACAAACACCAATAAATATCCTCTCCATCCTTCCCTTCACTCCAAATCTCGTTTTCATTCTCACTTCCCAGCTGGTTTTGGGGGGGAAAGGGGTTTTCAAAGCTTTCCCTAAACGTGTGTAACAATAGGAAGCTCGTTGCCTTTTAGCCTGCGGCCGGCACAGTTTTAAATGAGGTCCCAGGTAGTCATGGTTACCTCTCCTCTTCAGTAAGAGATGACTTTTATTTCCTGCCTTTTGTATTTGCACATCTCAGATATACATTCTCCAAAACCGTAATTGGTATTCACAGATAGATGGGGACGCAGGAACGAGCTGCCGTGAGAGGGGAAGAGCCAGATGGACGCAGAGGGTGTCAAGGTCTCCAAGCCCCCAAACATCAGGAAATCTTAATTTCAACTCATTTTTCTTCCCCTGGCAAGGGCGGGGAGGCAGACCTGCCTCTCTGCAGCCTCAGGGCTTGTCCTGATCCCACCTCCCTCACAGCATCCTTTAATGCTGCCCTGGGATTCGGGATTCACCCTGCCTGACAGCAGCAATCCTGCAATGCTCCTCTTGCAGAAGGGCTCCCTGGCATCCCCTTTTCCCCTCCCAAGCATCTCTTGATCACACTCCGCTGTGACGGTGGCAGAGGGGTTGTTCTGAGCATCCCCAGCCCTGAGCGGGGTCCCGACCTCATGGGCGTTTTGGGGACCAACGCTGCACCCTTGGATTTTGGGAGGCGAGGACGGAAAGCAGAGTGACGCGGCCGTACGAGCACGGCCAGGGGAGCAGGCGCGGGAGGGAGAAGCGCTCGGCAGTGATTGATGAAAGATCATAGCCTCATTCCACAGGATCATTGCTCAGAGTGTGGGCAAAGCTGTGCGTCCCAGGGGGACCATCGCCGGGATGCGTGCGAGCCTGTCTTTCAGGGCAGAGGGGATGGAAAGCCACATATTTTATGCCTCTTTTTCTTTCTTTTTTTTTTCCCCCTCTCTCTCTCTCTCCCTCTCCCTAAAGCACCAGGCAAACAAAAACCCAAGCTGTCTAATCAGAGACAAGCAGATTCCACCCACTTCCTTGGAAAAACTTGCATTTTGCTAGGAAATGATCTCGCTGCATTTCCAGCAAGCAGAGTGCCCCAGCGGTAGCTGGTGCCTTTCTGGCAGGATGATAACCAGTGCTGAACAATTACTGCGCTGGAGTGGGAGCAGCAGACATATTGGCTTTTCTCAGCCAGCAGGAAAGAATTTGCAAAACTAAGCAGGCAACGGCAGCAGCTCAGATTTGCGGCGCTGGTCGCGCGGTGCCGGGGATTCGCAGCTCACCAGATTTGCTGGTAGCAGCATATCAGGGACTTGCATACTGCATGCACCTGGGCTCCTATTTACATTGGGTTGGTTGTTGTTTTGTGGGTTGATTTTATTTTTTTTTTTTCTCTTTTTTTAACAAGGGAAGAGCCTCGTTTTCCTGCCTGGAAAATGCCTTTGGTTGTTGCCAGCTCCCTCCCGCAACCCACCCCCCGCAGATGCTCAGCCCCCCTAGGTGTGCGCTGGGGCTGGTGGGGAGGAGTTAGTTGCTTCTTTTTTTCTGCCTTTAATGAGAAAAATGTGTTCTTGTCAAGGAGGTTGTCCATAAAAAATAGCAGTGCTGGGAAGAAAGGCAGCCGGCTCCGTGACATTTACCCCGGTGGGGCCGCGATTGATGTGCAGCACCCAGGAGCCTGCCCTATGCCAGCTCAACTGCCCACAGCATTGCCTGGAGGAGCAGGGTCAGTCCTAGGATCCCCAGGGGAAGCCCTATTAAGGCACAACCCCAATTCCACGCTCAGGGCAATGATCCTTTGCTGGATTTAAATCCAGGTGGGGATGTATGGGATTGTTGGAGCAACTCCCATCCCACTAAGGTTTTTTTTGGTTCTTCCCTGGAGCAAAACTCCATCTGATTTGGGTTTGTTCAACCTTGAGAAAAAGAATGCTTAGGGGAGACCTTATCATTGTGTTCCAGGATTTAAAGAGTGGCTACAGAGAAGAGGGAGACTCTCTTTTTACCAGGAGTCACATGGAAAAGATGAGGGTAATGGGTACAAGTGACTCCTGGGGAGACTCCAATTAGACACAAGAGGACAGTTTTTCACAGGGACAATCAGCCATTGGAATAATTTCCCCAGGGACCTTGGAAGCCTCAACATTTAAGATTGAGCTGGACAGATTGCTGGGCCATCTTATCTAGGTTGTGTTTTTTCCAAGAAAGGTTGGACCAGATGATCCTTGAGGTCCCTTCCAACCTCAGGTTCTGTAGTTTGATGATTGCAGGTTCCACATCTGCTCATTTTGGGCTGGACATGGGGAAAGCAAAGAAATGGCTTCTCTACAGCCTTATGGGGTTGGGAGTTAGGGTCTGGCCCCATGGATCCACTCACAGCAATCCCCTTCACAGCTGGAGCTGGGGAAGGACTGCTTAGAAGGGCAATGGTTTTAAACTAGAGCAGGGTAGATGTAGGTTAGACATGATGAGGAAGTTCTTTACACTGAGGGTGGTGAAATACTGGAACAGGTTGCCCAGAGAGGTGGTGGAGGCCCCATCCCTGGAGACATTCAAGGTCAAACTTCATGGGGCCCTGTGCAACCTGATGTAGTTGGAGATGTCCCTTCTCACTGCAGAGGGATTGGACAAGATGACTTTTGAGGGCCTGTTCCAACCCAGTGCATTCTGTAGTTTCCAAATGGGATGCTCTGATGCAGAAGAGAGACAGGGCCAGAGTGGCACCCTGTGCCCATCATGGGTGGCACCTGGCAAGGACAGTGGGGCAGAGCCTGGCCTGGGATGCAAACTGCACATCAGTTGCAACAGCAGCTGATGGAGACTCCAGTATATTAGCAGCATTAATTAAGTTACAAAAATTATGCATGTTATCAGTTATGAGATGACCTTTCATAAACTCAGTTATTAAAGCAATAAAGCATGACCCGCTGGTCCTAACCAGTTTAATGGCTGGCTAAGAGTGCGGTTTTTCACATAATACTTTTAGCAGGTCATTAGCTGAGCAATAAGACAACATGGAGAGCCAAAGTGATGCGTGCAAATGGCAGGGAAGCAGACACATCACTCGATGAGGGGACATGGGGCTGGGGGTCACCCATCCTCCCGCACTGTTTGAATGGATCTGTGTGGGCTCTGGTGGTAGCTGCAGTGGGTGGTGGTGGTGTGGTGGCTGCTGCCAGGTCTGCTCCCAGCCTGGTTGTGCTGTGCTGAAATCCTTGTGTCGTGGGGAAAAAAAACAGCCCTGGGTTCTGTGAGGCAGGTTTGGGGCTGATGCTGGTCTCTCTGCAACCCCAAGCCCATGCTGCAAAAGGGAGATGGGATGTTGGTCATCTTGGGGTTCTGGTGCTGCTCTAGGATGGAAGACCCTGACATTCCATGGGGCTACGGAAGGGATGGAGTGGCCTGGGACAGCCTCTTTGTACGAATGGGTGCCAATCTTGGCATATGAATGTTGTTGGTCTCTGTGTACAGGTGGTACTGGTCTCAGCACACGGATGATGCTGGTCTCGGTGTACAAATGGTGCTGGTCTTGGTGTACAGACAGCGCTGGTCTTGGCATACAAATAGTGCTGGTCTGGGCATACGGTGATGCTGGCTTTGGCATATGGATAATGTTGGTCTCTCCAGACTGAGACTCCAATTTAGGGGTGTCCAGGTTGGTTCCTTCATCCCTGCCATGTCCTCAACAGCATCCATGGGGACATGCCAAATGTCCAGAATCAGCCAGAAGAAGCCACCAAGCTCTGGTTGCCAGGTCCTGTTCCCTGCATACGCAGTTGCTGTTGCTGAGTACATCCCATCTGGGTGCCAATGCCCTCCCCTACCCGTGGCCACGCTGTGATACCCAGCCATACCGAGAGCTGTGCCACGTCACTGGCACCCCCAGCACCCCCAAAGTGCCTTTCCCTGTCCCCACCAGCCATTTCCAAGCACTGACCCTCTCCATAAACAAAGGAGAGGGAGAGGGAGGGTGGCTGGCATGTTAATATACTCTCCCCCCCTCTTTTCCTCCCTTCATCCCTCTGGGAAAGGCCTTTGCAGATATAAGCAAACCTTGATTAAAAGCTGCCTGACAGGCAACGGCAGCAGCAAGCAGCAGGCAAGGAAGCTCTCCAAGTCCAAAGGGAGCTGCTTCTGCTGCTGCCGCTGCTGCCTCCATTCTCAGATGTCCCTGATCCTTTAATCAATCACAGCCGCGGAAGAGAAGAGCAAACACCCGTGCCGGGGCAGAGGTATGTGCATGCATTCGTTCCAGCCGCAGCCCAGGCAGCAGGGTGGCCGCACGCCTTTGCTTGCAGGCACAGAGCCATCCCTGAGCCTGGAGACGCTCTTTCATCTTCCAGAGACAGCAAAGGGCTGTGTCATTACTGATCCCTCTGATGTCCCCACGGGACCTGGTATGGAGGATGGTACTCATGGGGTGCGGGAAGCAGGATAGATGCAGGCAGCAAGATGGCTACAGGGACCCTTTTGCTCATGTCTGCCCCATTTTATTCCAGTGCAAAATGCATCCCTGGAGAGGAGGGTGCTCCAGCTCCCATGCCCATGGGCTGTGCTGCACTAGCGTTCACATGCCTGGGTGGCAGTGAGTGGGGAAAATGAGACATTTGCAGATGGGTACCCTGCTGGGGAGCTGCTGCAATGGGGATGGCTGTGGGGTGCCAGCCTGAGCATTGCATCTAACACAGGATTGGCCACAACACAGCCAGCCTTCGACGGCAAAGCGTGGCAGGGCACGTGGTGCTGCACCTGCAGCTCCTGGCTTGGCAGCCCTGGGAATGGCCACGGCAGGGAGCACGACCCTGTCCTGGGCTCCGTCGGGTAGGCAAGGGATCCACTCCAACCCCAAATCACCAGTTTGTGGAGAACCTCCCCACCTCGGGATGATTTGTCACCAAACCCTGTGTGTCACCGCGGGGCTTGCTTCCCGGTGAGGCTGGAGATGGGGGGGCAGAGGAAGGGAAAATCGAGTCGTTTTCATAGCTCCCAGCAAAAAAAATCCCCTCTTTCCTGCCGTGCTTCTCCGGCTTGCGGGTGGCATCGGGGGGCTCTGCCCGCATCAAGCCGGCAGGAGCAGACAGGGGCTGCGATTTCCTCGCTTATTTTTTGCTGTTGCTTATTTTTAGCGCCGCGTCTTAATATATTGTGACAGTGCCCTGGGACGTAGCGAGCCTCCGGTCGTATGAGAAGGTGTCTGGGGCAGAGCCGCTTGACGCCGCCAACGAGTCTCATCCAATCGCCGGCATGATGCTGGCTAACGAGGCACCCGCCGCTAACGGGGCTCCCCCGGGGCGGGGCTGGGGGGAATGGGGAGGGGGAGTAGCAGGGTTGAGCCGGTGCGTTGAGTTTGTCCAGGCTCTGCAAGGAGGAACTTGGCTCTTTGGGCGAGTCCTACGGTTTAAAGCCCCTTTTGAATGGTTTTTGGGTAAGGGGGTCCTGGTTGTGATGAAGCCTGGCACTGGTGGTGGTGGCTGAGCTGTGCTGGGTGAGAGCGGTGGCAGTGTTTGGGCTGTGGCTTCTCAGAGGAGCACGGGTGCCTGCATGGTTAGGGACATCCAGTCAGGTTGGTATTTGGACTTCGTGGGTACTGGGGGATGCTGGAACCATGCTGGCCTCATTTTCCCTTCTTAGATCCACTTTTTGGGGAGGGTTGAGTGGCTTCCACGCCAAGATGTGCCATGCACTTATGTTTTCATTCGTACCAGCAGTTTTTATGGCAGAGAGGTAGCCAGCAGAGTCGAGGGAACATGAAGATCTCACTGGGACCTGGGTGGGAGCCCACCAAGCTGGAGGTCGCAAGCACTGGCTCAGCTGCGGGTGCAAATCCAGTGAGGACGTTGTGGCCAGGGGAGAACTGGGAGCATCATGGTGCTGGGTTTGGCAGCAGGCATCTGCACACAGGCACTGCCTGCCCCAAGCCCATTCGTCACAGATCTTTGTGCAACCACCTCCTCACCATGGCAAGCTGCCCCGCACCTCAAAGACACTTCAAAAAGAAACTCTACCAGGATGCCAGTATGGGGCAATGCTCAATGCAGAGCCTTTGGGAATCCCCAGTCCAAGGGGAGTGGGGGGCTCTGGAGGGTGCCAGCAGTGGGATGTGTGTGCTTCAGCCACCTCCTGGGATCCAAGGCCTTGGCAGGAGTCACAAAGCTTTTTAGGACCCAGATGTCTTTGGTTGGTGGAGGCTTCAGCACCCCAGGTCCATCCTCCATGTCCTCCTGATAGCATCACAGTGCAGCTCCTGCCCTCTGCACCACAGCACCCCTCTCGGTTTGGGGAAGTAGAAGGGGAAACCCCCTCTCATCCATCCTCCCCCTCACCTCAATTTTATCAAGATGTTCCTGCATGCCCAGCACTGTTGTGAAGTTCCCCTTGGCTCCCCACTTCATGCCTGACCCAGAGCTCACACTGAGCTGGAATTAAATCCTCCACATCACACACATCTGGGGAGTTGGGATACTTCACACACGCATTTCTCATGCTCCAGGGTTTGGGAGAAGCTGAAAGAAGGTGTCAGAGCTGAAGCCATCTGGAACATTGGGCAGCTTTGGAGCCCATCAGAGGACATTGAGGGACATCAAAGGATATTGAGAGACTCCAAAGGATGCCAGAGGACACTGAAGGATGCTAAAGGACACTGAGGCACACTGAAGGACGCCAAGGGATGCCAAGGTCCCTCATACAGTGCTGGTGCCCCTCCAAGCTGCTGCTTCTCCCAAAGCAAGGAATGCTCAGACCACGGCAGCACCAGCTCCGCCAGCTCCAGCCACAGCCTCCCAACATGCCAGGGCATTGGCTCCTCGTCGCACAAACCCGGTGGCAGCTCAGCGGGGAAATAAGACCCTTGGTGGTTTTGGCAGCGCGTTGCTAATCAGCAGGACCCAGCGCGCACCGCCGCGGGCTCGCTGCTATTTCAGGAGCCTACTTGAAATCCACCTGCAAGAGGGGAGAGGAGCGCCAGCAAGTAAATAACCCAGCAACCCACCGGAACAAAAGCACCGACGGGGGCAGAATGAGGAGAAATGCAGCGATTTGAGGAAAAATAGAAGAGAAAATTGAAGTGCAATCTGGCAGCTGAGGGGCTTGCTCCTGGTCATGCCCCAGTTTTCCAGAGGGATGCTCCCCAGTGCTTAGTGAGGAGATCCCATCCCAGTGGCTGTGATGGGGGGGTCTTGCCTGGGTCTATAGTGGGGGGAGGGGGATGGATGGAGCCCCCCACCCGCATGCCTGCTTGATGTGTTTACCACGTGCTGCTGTTCAGCCTCTGCCTTCCCCCCCCACCTCTCTCCCCCCCACTCCTTTCCTGAAACATTATAAATCAAACAGCTTAAAATGTAAAGCATCAAAAATTCTAAAACCTTCATCTATTATTAACTCTGACAGTAAATTCCACCTCTGAATGTTTCACATAGCAACTGTTACCAGGACTCAGCATCCAAAGCTGATGTTCCAGCAACTTTCCATCATGCTGCCGCCACTCCAGTGATGCTGAGACTGGCCTGGTGAGACATGCTGCCATTCCTGACACCTTTCCATGGGACTTCGATGTCAGCAGAGAAACCCAGTTCAGATCTAGTGAGCACAGCCCAGTCTGCTCCAGACAGGAGCTTGGCATCTGCACATTGGCACTCAGGTCCATCATTATGATCCTACTTCCATGACCATCATATAACCCCCTAAACTTCATTACTTTTACCATCACATTATGGAGCACCATAAATAATCACAGAGCCATAGAATTGTTTTGGCTAGAAAAGACCTCCAAGGTCATTGAGTCCATAACACTACTGTGGCCATTAAACCATGTCCTGATGTGCCATGTCCACACATTTCTTGAACATTTCTTGAAGGTGTCCCTGCCCATGGCAAGGTGTTGGGCTTAGATGATCTCTAAGGTCCCTTCCCACCTAAACCATTCTATGAATCTATGAACCTTCAGGGATAGTGACCTCACCACCTCTCTGGGCACCCTGTTCCAATGCCTGACAATGGGAATGATGTTGGGAATGGGGTAATTAAACAGGTAGAAAAATGCTTTGCAAGGGCTGGTCTTTGATTTTCTACTGCCGCTTTGCCCCGGTGCTGGCTGTGGTTGTGTCCCCTAGATGGTGTCCCTCGGCCTGGCATGGGCAGTGGATCTTACTGCTCTGTTCATCAAGGTTGTGCTGAGCTCACAGTGAGCTTGTGGTGTGCTGGATGCCTCCAGGAACTGGGAGTTGGGCATTCACTGTTGGTGCTTGTTCATTTTCTCCATGTAGCGTCATGGTTCCGCTCTGCATTGTGCTGTGTGCTGGGAGACCTGGGTGACTCGAGCTGCTCAGGTGGAGTCAGGCTGGGGTAGTTTGAGTTGGATTTGGCTGCATGGCAGCAGCAGGAACCTAGGTGGAGTCCAGGAGCAGGGAACACTGAGTCTGGTCTGGTGAGAGTCTGGTGCCAAGTCATGACCAGCTTGAGGTCCACAGAAGGTAAATGAAGTTGATGAAGGGTCTGGGGAACAGATCTTACCAGGACTGGCTGGAGTTTTTCAACCTGAAGAAAAGGAGGCTGAGGGGAGACCTTCTGGCTCTCTACAGCTGCCTGAAAGGAGGTTGGACACAGGTGAGGGTTGGTCTCTTCTCCCAAGGAACAAGGGATAGGACAAGAAGAAACAGCCTCATGTTGCACCAGGGGAGGTTTAGGTTGGACATTAGAAGAAGCTTCATCACTGGAAGGGTTCTCAAACTTTGGAACAAGCTGCTTAGGGGGGTGGTTAAATCCCCATCCCTGGAGGGGTTTAAAAGACACAGAGATGTAGTGCTAAGGGACACGGTTTAGTGCCAGACTTGGCAGAGTTAGAGGATGGACTCATTGAACTCAATGATCTTAAAGGGTTTTTCCAACCAAAACAATTCTGTGATTCTCTGACCACAGCAAGGTTCACATCTACATCCCCGAGCACGCAAAACCACCCAGCCCTCACTGACAGCACCCACCAGGCCATGCCTCATGCCCCCACATCTCAACTCACTTCACCATCACCCCAGCTGTGCCATCTTCTCTCAAATCCCAGTGGCTGTCCTTGTACCATCAGGATCTCTGCTGTGCTGTGTGCTGTGCCATGCTGTGTGTGTCATGCTGTGCTGTGCCGTGCCATGCAGCAGTGACTGCTCCACGACTTCCCCAGGGACAGGCTGCAATTTTCCTGCTCTGAAGAAGCCTGTGAAGGTTTGAGTGAATCTGGGAAGCAAATCTAATTGGCAACCTGGTAATTCCTCGGGGGGACATG
This sequence comes from Ramphastos sulfuratus, assembly GCA_013399055.1. NCBI lineage: Eukaryota > Metazoa > Chordata > Aves > Piciformes > Ramphastidae > Ramphastos > Ramphastos sulfuratus. The sequence goes on along the minus strand of WBNM01006897.1, from coordinate 382,262 downwards.
TTCTTCGGTCATATCTAAGTACATTCCAGCCAGTGTTTAAGACACACTGAATCCAAACTTGGACAGTCAAATACCAGCAGCTCTAAGCTCCTTATCTATTTCAGGCAGATTAACTCCTTAATCATCCCTTTTGGAAGTTCCCTGTCCCAAATTCCTCTCCCTCTTCCCCTTTATCCTCCTGCCTGGTTTTTCAGCAGGAACAAAAGGAGCAGGTCTGGCGAGGTGCAAAAGGTTGGAATGATGCAGGCCGTGATTGACAGAGTCAATAACCAGCAACCAGGAGAAGGCTTTTGGAAATCTGCTTCCCCCACTTCACCTGCCCAGTGTTTGTCTTCGGGATTTGGAGACAGGGAATGGATAATATCCAAATAATTTATCACTTGGCATCGAAACTCCAGTTATGATTTCAAGCCCATTTTATTCTTTTCCTTACATTTACATTTTTTCAGACCCTTTTAATTTGTTTTTTCCTTTTTCCCAGAAGATCCTTGCTCATTATCCACACATCCAGCCAGGGGTACCATCTTCCACCATGCCAGCTGGGGACATGTGCCACCCCACAGCTCCTGGCCATGCTTATGGCAAGGGGATGCTCATATTTTCCACCCCTCCCAGCAGGCAGAGGAGGCTGTGCCGAGTTGCCAGGACGCAGCCGGTGCTGGCCACTGTCACTCAGGGGAGTGTTGGAGCATTACGCTTCATTACCGAGCTGTCTGCTGCTGGCAGGAGATGACTTAGAGTTCAGAGCTTGGCAGAGACACAGCCAAATTCATCCCCAGTGGACAAACCTGTGTGTAGGCAGACACCAAAGCACAGCATCTCCGGGGCACCCGGTGACCAGAGGGGGGTTGCCATGCCAGTGTTGAGGAGCTGATGGTCACTGGGTCTGCAGTTTGGGCAGTGTCATTTGGCAGGATGGAGAGGCTGTGCTGCAAGGGAAGTCAGGAGGAACTGTGAAACCAGACCATAGGATTGGAAAAGTGGGGACAGGGTGATGTGCCCCATGGTTATCATGGGTCCCAGTGAGGTGGTCTCATCAGGACTGGGACCACCAGTAATATTTAATGACTCTAATCTGAAGCACAGGCATAAATTTCCCTACATGCCCACCAGCAGGGAAGGGACATGGGGACATAGGTAGCAAAGCTCCATGGCCTCCCCAGAGGATCATGGAAGGGGGCTGGGTTGCAATCAGATGCTAGGGTCCTTCTGTTGCCCATCAGTGGCCATCCTGCAGCAGGCTCCTGATTTCAGCTGCCCCATCATGAACTTGCTGGAAGTTCTCTTTGGTTGTGGCTAGAGCAGAGGCTGATCCACCAAAGCTGAAGGGGATGGACCCAGCAGCATGTCTGGGAGAGCTAGAAATGTCCTGGAGTAGGTGGCCATCTGTCACCCTCTGGGGTCTCCAGGGCTGCTGGGGATGGCCCACCAGAAGAGGAGGTCTGGGCCCTTGACACAGGGCTGGGACATGAGCCTGCTCCATCCCCATGGTCCCAGTCTGGCATTTCCCATGCTGGCTGAGGACAGGAGCACCAACACCATGCACAAACCTGGAGCACCCCAGACGTGGGGGGGACTGAGGCACAGCTGGAGAGTGATCTCAATTCCCACCCAGCTATGTTTCCTACACAGGGCCCAGGCCAGCTGTGAGCTGCAATGCTGGGCAGGTGCCAGGTCCTGCCACTGGGTTTGTACAGTGGGTCAGTACAGCCTGGGCACTCTGAGCTGTCCCTGTTGTGTTACCCCAGGGAGCTCAGCTTTGCACATTCACCAGCAGGTACTTGCGGCATCTACAAGCAGCTGGCTCAAGAGATCCTGCAGAGCAGATCTGGGACAGGGACAAGGATGCATTCGCTCTATCATCCCCTTGGAAAAGTTTTTATTTTTGTTGTAAGCAGCATGACAAACAATAGGACAAGAGGAAACAGCCTCAGGTTGCACCAGAGGAGGATTAGATGGGACACGAGGAGAACTTTCTTCCCCCAAAGTGTTGTCAAGCTCTTGTCAGGCTGCCCAGGGCAGTGGTGGAGTCCCCATCCCTGGAGGACTTTAAAGCCGTGTAGATGTGGTGCTGAGGATCATGGTTTAGTGGGGACCTGGCAGTGCTGAGTTCATTGCTGGGCTTGATGATTTTAAAGGTCTCTTCCAACCAAAACAATTATGCAATTTTGTGAACCCCACGGGACCAGGACTGCAGACAGCCACATGCTCAGCGTCACCAAGGAGGATACCATGGGGCACACACTTCCCTCACCCATCAAGGGCTATCCAGCACCCACATCCCTTCCAGTAACAAACCAGCATCTTGTTTATATAGCTACAGTGAAGCAGCTCATCCAATGGTTATGCCAGTGAGCAGTTGGGAGGCTGCTCTGTGGGGAGGGTCTCACTGGTAAAAAAAATCAATGATCACAAACGATCAGGGTGGCAGGAACAATGGGTTACATCCGGGCACCGCCGGGCAGCTCTTCAGCAGCAGCATCACTCCGCTTGCGCTGCTCTGCTCCCCTTTCCTTGCAGGGATGCGGTGTCATCCAGCTTCAAGGGGAAACTGAGGCAAGAGCGGGTATTGGAGAGTGAGGGGAGTTAAAATTAGAGGGCATAATGATTGGAATAGGTAATTAATTATTGTTGGCATGGTTGTTATTGGAACTGAAGTGAGTCAGGCCAAGAGCAGGATGGAGGAAGGAAGGAAGGAAGGATCCTGACCTGTCAGGCAGAAAATGAGTAAAGAAGAAAAATTAAAGTGCACTGAGATCCATCCAGTGCCACTTCACGCTGGCACCGTGCTGCTTGCTCATTTGAGGTTAGAGGGTTGGTGAGGTCACTGTGGTGGTGAGTGGCCACCCCATGGCAGTGGTTGTGCACATCACTGCCTGGCACAGGGTTGTTTTGCCCATCTGTGCCAGCAGCAGCAGGGTTTAGGAGCAGAGGCTGGGAGAGCTGGGCTCTCTATCACCTCATCCGTGTTTCCAGCCTCATGCCAGCCTCATTTTCCTCTCCCACTGGCACCTCGGGGTTAGGGTGAATCCCATGCCAGAGCAGGAACATGCCCCAGCCCTGCCTCCACATTACCTCTGCGATGGATTGTGCTCTGGAGCCGTGACCCACCGGAGAGGAAATCTGCCCAGAAAGGCTCAGGCTGAGCAACTGCTTTGCTGCCAGCCACCAACCTGTTTTTGATTTTTCCTTTTCTTCTTTTTTTTTTTTCTTTTTCCTTACCATGATTTTTTTTTCCTTTCTTTTTTCTCATTTTTCCTTTTTGCTTTCTTTTCTTTTTTATTTTTCCTTTTTCTTTCTTGTTTCTTTCTTTTATTTTCTATTTATTTCTTTTAAAAATATTTTTCCTTTTTTTTTCCTTTTCTTTTTTTATCTTTACATGTATTTTCTTTAGTTTTTATATTTTCTTTTTTATCTTTTTTCTTTCTTCTTTTATACTTTTACCCCCTTTTTCCATTTGTCCCTTTTTTCTTTCTCTTTCTTTTTTTTTTTTTTTTAATTTCCCCTCCCCCCCCTTTTCAAATCCTTTCTTGCTAGCTGACACCACAACTTGCTCTGACTTCCACATCACCCCCTCATCCCTCAAACGCTCCCCAACCCAGCCCTCTGCCAACCTCTCAGCCCTGGCATCAAGCACCCAATCTTCCTTCACTTCATCCAAGATAAAGGAGGAGAAACCAAGGGGTGAGAGGCCGGAACTGGCGGATGAGCCGGATTTCCGTGTGAGGGGATGAGGTTGAGGAGGCCACGGGCGTCCCTTGGCAAGCAGTGGAGAAATCAGGGCCAGCAGAAACGTTGAGTCATGAGTGCGGTTCGCAAGCGATGAGAGTTTGTTTCCCGAGTAAAATTCCTCACTGGGGAGGAGTGGAGCTGGTGGGGGTGGTCCGGGGATGAAGGACTTTACCCGCCAGGAGGGGCATGTTGCTGGAGGTGCACCCCGTTGCAATGGGAATTCCCTGGGGAGTGGAATTTGAACTGGGGGGGGGGACGGACACACACACACGACACACACCTACCCAGGGAATTCCCCAGCAGCTGGATGGGAGGAGCAGCGTGATCTGGGGGGTCTGCAGGAGATGGGGACGCCTTCCCTCCTCCTCTTCCTCGCTCCCCGCATCCGCCCACCCCAGCGCAATGGGCGGCGCAGCCCCAGCTCCATTTATCATCATCTGCGGGCAAGTGAAGTGTGCAGGGAACAGCTGCTCCGGTCGGCTGAGCGCCGAACCAGGGGGAGGGGACACAGTGATGGAGGGGAAATGGGGGGCTGGGCTCTGCCCTGTGGGTGTCATCCCACCACCCCGTTGCTGCAGTGGAATGGAGCGTTGGTGTGCTGGGAGACAGTGGTGCTGATGAGGGGAGGACTGGGGAGAAGGTGTGTTAATGGGGGTACGGTGGAGAGGGTGCATTAAAGAGGTTCACTGGGGAGGAGGTGCCTTAGTGGGGTTCATTGGGGAGAGGGTACATTAAAGGGATTCATTGGGGGAAGGATGTATTAGTGATGTGTGTTGGAGAGAGGATGCACTAAAGGGTGTCATTGGGAAGAGGATGCATTAAAGGGGTTCACTGGAGAGTGGGTGCATTAAGGGGGTGCATTAGGAAGGGGGTGCATTGAAGTGCTGTGTTAAAGGAGTTCCTTGGGCAGAGAGTATATTAAAGGGTTCATTGGATTGAGGGTGCACTAATTAGGGTGTATCGAAGCGGTGCATTGGAGAGGATATATTAATGGGGTTCAATGGGGGGAAGGATTCACTATTGGGGTGCATTGGAGAGAGTCTATTAAAGGGTTTCACTGAAGAGAGAGTGTGTTAAAGGAGTGCATTGGAGAGGCTGTACTGAGGAAGTTCATTGGAGAGCATTAGTGAGGTGCATGGGCAGAGGATGCATTGAAGAGGTTGTTGAGGGGACTGCATTGAGAGTTCATTGGAAAGAGGTATCAAAGGTGTGCACTGGCTTTGTTAGCAGGGAGTCATTAGAGGGTGCATTGAAACGGGGGGTGCATGGGCAGCGGATGCACCCAGCTGGGGATGCCCAATGTCTCCAAGCTGGATGCCATCACCCAATGCCAGGCATTGCTGGGGTGCCTGCAGGCAGCAGTTCCACAACCACCTGCATTGTTTGACCCTGCCCTGGGCAAGCCTATGGGTCTTACGCTGCCAGGGGGATCTCTCTCTCTGTCCAGCCCCCTGTTCCTCTCATTCCCAGCTTCCTGGGGTGTACCACACATCTCAACCCTGCTGTCTCCCTGTCTTTAACCTCCCTTTTCTCCTCTCCCTCAATAATCAAATTCTCCGGTGCAATTTGCGGTGTGGCAGCTGGCCAGAAAGGGTTTCTTTAAACTCCACCAGCTCACAATTAAACAAATCTGGGGCTGACGCTCCTTGGTAGGCGTTTGTTCCCCTGAGAGCCTCCGAAGAGGGGGGTCCCACCCTTTTGTTCCCCTCTCTGATGCCAACGTGCCATGTGGGGCTGAAGCCCTGGGCTGGAAGGGGATTTGGTGCAGAGGTATCAGGGCGGAGGGCAAGGAGTCCGCGGTGCCAGCCCTGCTCTGATGGCGAAGCATCCCCCCCGCGAGAGCACACTGCTATTTTTAGGCTTCAAGTCCTTGTTGCTGGCGCAGCAGTGAAGGAGAGGGAGCAGCCGGAGGAGCAGCAGGATCAGGCCCCGTGGGATGAGCAGCAGCAGCTGGGAAGCAAGGCTGGGGTGCAGGGGGGCTTAGGGATAACCACCACCCCCCCAGAGCTGAAGTATTGGGGGTCTTGGTTGCTTACCGAGGGATCCCTGCTAAGGAAAGTCCTGGAATGCCTTCAGAGGGCTCCGGATCCAGCCCTACCATGTCTCTGTCAGCCAGGAGGAAAGAGGAGAAGGCAAGGAAGGAAGGATCAGGGAGAGGAAAATAACACCAAACCCAGCCACGCAGCACAAATCCTCCTGAGCAGCAGGCAGGCTGTGAGCCACCGTGTGAGCAGGCGTCTGCAGTGATGGGGTTGAGCTGGCTTGGCATCACCCCCCAGCACTGCGTCAGCCCTGAGCACCATATCAGCCCGGGGCACCACATCAGCCCCATGCACTCCATCAGCCCCATACCAGACCCATGTCCCATGTCAATGCCGGGCATTGCAGTATGGCCCCATGCACCACAGCATGGTGCCAGGTGATGCAGCAGCACTGGGAGATGCAGCAGATTCTTGGGTGTCTCCAAAGAGCAACAACAGAGCTGTGCTTGGAGCTGTGTGTCTGGCTGGGCTGTCCTTGCACCTCCAGCGACTGGGGATGGAGTGTTCTGAGTTGGCCAGAGCCAGAGGCAAGCACGACTCATTGCATTGCCAGGACAGGGTTTTGCTGCCTCTGGGCATCATGATGGCCTCAAGTGCCTACCTCCTCTGACAGATGTCCTTAGGGACCCCTTCCCAGGGACTCACTCCATGAGCCCTGGCTGTAATTGTCATGGCTTTACCAAGCCACCAAGGGCAAGCGTCTGGCTGAAGCATGTGCCTACAGTCTCTTATCAATTCCCATCGCAGGCACAGCAGGAGCAGGGCTGGAAACTTCAGGGCTGGGAGAGCACGTCTGGCAGGGACGTGGCAGGGGGAGCGAGTGTTGCAGGGCCCCCGGGATGTGGCCACAGCCACCTCCCCCTCCCGGGAAGGGTCATAACCTTGCTGCTGTCGACAGTTTGATTTGATGCCATTAAAGCATTTGCTCGGAAACAGCCTACATCAGGCAGCAACATCTGTTCTGGCCCTTCTCCGGCAGAGCTGCGGCACAACCAAGGGCAGAGCTGGCCTCTGGCTCCGCCGACAGGCCCCAGGTGATGCTGGTGATGAGTTTGTCTCCTGCCAGCCCAAAATGGCAGCACGTCACCCCCAGCAGAGCCTGGGTGGCCAAAAGGAGATGGGGTGGTGGGTTGTTGGTGCAGGATTTTGGCTCATCTTCGATGGGGAAGCAATGGGCAGCCTCCAGCTGCATCTGCTGCCTAGTGGGTCTCATTCAGGTCCTGTAAGAAGAAACCCAAGGGTGCAGGATGAGTCCCCCAGGCCTTGCCAGGCACTAGGACATGGATTACCCTATAGGAATGGCCATAACTTCATCCTGTCTGAGAGTTTCCTACCCAAATTCATGCACATCCCTCTCTGCATCCCCACCTCTTCATGCTGGTAAGTAACCCATCCCCTCACACTGGGCACTTTCACTCAGCCTGGCATTGTCACAGATGTTTGGAACATTAGCAATAATTAATTAATAATGATAATTAATAATAAAAGAGAAAAGGGGAAAAAAGGTCCCCTTAAAACACCATCCCAGGGTCTTCTCAAGCCAATTTCATTTTTCAAACCTGAATTCACATGGAGTGTGAGGGGCCCTTTTCTCCCTTTAATTTTCTTGTGGTGCTCAAGGCTGCCTGCCCCAGAGGCCTGGCTTTGATTGTGCTGCCTTTGTTCTGGCAGCCCTGGCATGGGACCGGGCATCACTGAGCCCACACCATGGCAGACACTTCCCCACCATCCTTACAGGGTTTTTAACTGAATACATCTTTTTTCCCCAGTTCTAGGCTTTGGCTGCATCCATGCAGCCTGCAAAGTGGAGCTGCAACATGGGGGAGCGACACAGAAAGCATCCAAAATGTGGGTGGAGTTTATGGGGGACAGGGTTCTGGGCTGGCGTGGGTGGCATTGTGTGTGGCTCTGGAGAACACTGTGTGATTGGTACGTCCCTGAGCCACTGGTGGTTGTGGAAATCCAACTGAATAAAGCCCTGTGTGTACACAGACCCCAAAAAGTTGCTGAGACGTTACCGGTGTCTGCAGGGCTGCAGGCACTGGGAGGAAGTGGGGCCAGGCTGGGGACTGATCAACCCAGCAGTGTGGTTTGTGTGGCTGTGGCAGAGCCATTGACAAAGGGACTGTCCCGGGCCATGTGCTGTTACCGTGTTGCTGTGGTGGCTTGAGGGTAGCGGAGGACTACATGGAGGAGGACACATACACATCTGTGTGCTGGGGAGCAGGGCTGGATTTGACTCCATTAGTGTTGGCAGTGCATCCACCTCATTATACTCATCACCTTAATGAAGGCAGGGGGGACAGCACCAAGGATACTGTCACAGCTGGGTGCCTAGGGAGCAGTATCAAAGAAGTAGCCAGGGAGCTCCAGACAAAGCTACCAGGCTACCCTAACCTAGGCTCCTATATCTGAAGATGGTGCTGAAACAGGCTGGTGTTTACCCCAGTGCTTCCGACCCACTGGTACTGGGGATGGGCAGGATGTGCCCCCCACTGTGGCTTTCATTAACCCCCTACAAGCCACTCACCTGCCTTTGAGATCAAACTGGTGACCCAGGTGCTTGCCTGCAAGCAGGGGTGGGAAATGGGGAGGTGTGATGACGACGGTGGCGAGGCGTTTGGCTAATAGATGGCTGCTGGCGGGAGCAGACAGCTTCCAGATGGCATCACACCGGGGTAGGGGGATCTGCTGGGGCCAGGGGGGCTGTGGGAGGCAGCAGCAGGCAGAGTCAGGCAGAGCCAGCAAGTTGAAATGACTTTTTTTTTTTTTTTTGCAGTGGAGCCTGTGGTTCTGGACCTCCACGCTGCTGCTTCCAGTAATTAGCCCAATAATTAAAAAGAGTGGCGATAAGCAGGGTGTTCGGAGGGGCTCGCAGGATCCCAGCATCCCCGGGGAGGGCATGCGAGGGGGAGGGGAGGAAAGTGATTTACAGAGGGGAGGGGAAGCAAATGTGTGAAATGCAGAACACCAGGGCTGGAGGACACCAGCATGTTGCAGAGAGTCATGGTGCCACATGGAGTAGGCAGAGAGAAGGTCTGTGAACCCTACAAGGCTGGGATGGGCAGCAGGCATAGGGAAGGCTCCCAGCAGCAGGGCAAAGGCACTCTAACCATCTCTGCCCATGGGCACCCTGCATCACAGTGGGGCGATGCAAAAAGATGTGATAGAGCAGGACGCAGGGTAATGGAAGGTGAGGTGATGCAACAGCAGGCAGCATGATTTGGGGCGATACGGCGTGATGCAGAGTGATGGGAGGTGGTGCAAAGCCAGCTGCTGCGATCTAGGGCAAGGCAGGATGGTGCAGCGTGAGATGATGGGATGGGACGTGCTGCAGGGCAATGCTATGCAAGGTGATGTGATGCAGGGTGATGCAATGCAGGACAATGCATGGCAGTGAAATGCAAGACAATGCAATGCAGGGCGGTGTGAGATGACGAAAGCAATGCAGTGCTGGGTGATGCAGGGTGATGTGAGGTGATGCAATGGAAGGCAATGTGATGTGGGGTTATGTGATGTGGGGTGATGTGATGCAGGGCAGTGCAATGGAAGGCAGCACGATGCAGGGACATTAAGTGCAAGGTCGCTTCATGAAGGGTGATTTGAGGTGATGCTAGGTGATGAGATGCCAAAGTGGTGCACTGCTGGGTGATGTGAGGCAATGCAGAGCAATATAAGGCGACACAGAGCAATGTAAGGCGATGCAATGCAGGACAATGCAACACAAGGTGTTGTGATGCAGGGCAGTGTGATGCAGGGAGATGAACTGCAAGGCGATGCAATGTAGGGTGATGGGAGGGAGTGCAGTGCAAAGTAACACACTGCCAGCTGATGCAGAGAGATGCAAGACAATGGAGTGCAGGGAATGCAAGGCAATGCAATGTGATGTGATGCAGGGCAGTGCAATGCAGGGTGATGCAATGAAAGGTGACATGGTGCAGAGAGATGAAATGCAAGGCAATCTGATGTCAGGGTGATGTGAGGCGATGAGATGCAAAGTGATGCACTGCTGGGTGATGTGAGGTTATGCAAGACAAGGCAGTGCAATGCAAGATGATGTGATGCAGTGCAATACAATGCAGAGCAAAGCAATCCAAGGTAGTGCAATGCAGGGAGATTAAATGCAAAGCAGTGTGCTGCAGGGCAATGTGAGGTGATGCAATGCAGAGTGATGCACTGCTGGGTGATGCGAAGCAATGTGACGTAGAGTGATGCAAAGCAAAGCGATGTGATGCAGAGCAATGCAAGGCAATGCAGTGCTGGACAGTGCCATGCAAAGCAACAAGATGCAAGAAGATCATTTGCAAGGTGATGTGATGCAGGGCGACTAAAGGTGATGCTGGGCGATGTGCTGCTGGGTGATGCCAGGCAAAGCAGGGTGATGTGAGGCAATGCAATGCAAGATGATGCGATGCAGGGCAATGCAATGCCAGGTGATGCAACATGGTGCAGGGAAATGACATGCAAGGCAACATGAACTGATAGCAGGTGATGCTGTGCGGTGCGATGAGATGCAGGGTGACGCGAGGCGATGCAGTGCCAGGTGCTGTGTGCTGTTGCGGCCGTGAGGCGGTGCAGCACCCGCAGGGCAGTGCCACCGCAGACAAGATGATGCAGTGCGATGCAATAGCCCCGTGGCACACACTACACTGCCCTTCCCCATGCGTGGATGTGCTCCCCTGCCCGCCGTGGTGGCCATGCTTCATTTGAATTCTTGCCTCTCTCTCTTCGCAGATAACGAGCCCGCGCCATGCAGTCCTTTCGAGAAAGGTGTGGTTTCCATGGCAACCAGCAGAGCTACCAGCCGACTTCACAAGATACATCACGCCTGGAGAATTACAGGCATCAAAGTCAGGCAGGGCCGAACTGCGAGCGGCAGAGGCTGGTGGCGAAGGAGTACTACAGTCAGCAGCAACTGCCGTACGCGGGCTACGAGAACAGCACCGTGGAGAAATACCACCGGGGGAACAAGCAATTAGCAGGGCAGCAGCTGCAAGGCAGGCCGGCCTTTTCCAGCTACGCCGTGCAGGAGAACAGCCCTTACCCACCCCGTTATTCAGGGGATGAGAGCTTGCAAGCGTGGGGTGGCCAACCACAAGCGCTGCCCAGTGGCGTGGCCAAGTATGAAGACAACCTGATGAAGAAGACTGCAGCGTTGGCAGGTGGGCGGCCCTACCACGAGCCAGCAACTGCCTCATTGCCCTTTCGGACTCATTTTCAGCAGCAACAGCAGCAGCAGCAGCAGCCACCCGCACTCCCCTACCCCAAGCTGCAGCGGCAGAAGCTGCCAAATGACGTCTCCTCACCCATGCCCTTCTCACAGAGCCCCCATTTTGGGCAGCACTCACAGTCCTTCCCTGCGTCCTCTACCTACTCTTCGGTGCCAGGGGGCAGCCAGCCAGCACACTCCTACAAGAGCTGTACAGCACCCTCGGGGCAACCGTCACTGGAGCGGCCCTTGGGTAGTGCTGCCAGCCTGGCACCTGGCCCCCGTGTGCCCAACCTGCACGGCTACCAGCCCAACCGCATTGGCTATGAGCAGCCTCCACAGCCCCCACCGCAGCCCCCGCAGCCACCACCACCACCTCAGCCCCCACAGCCCCCGCAGCCCCCACAGCCTCCACAGTCCTTACAAGGGCGGCATCATGCACCAGAGACCATCCACTACCAAAACATGGCCAAATACCAACATTACAACCAGCCAGGCCAGACCTACTGCCAGGGCGAGGCACCACCTGTCCGGACACCAGAGCAGTACTATCAGACCTTCAGCCCCAGTGCCAGCCACTCGCCAGCTCGCTCTGTTGGCAGGTCCCCATCCTACAGCTCCACTCCTTCCCCTTTGATGCCCAACCTGGAGAACTTCCAGTACAGCCAACAGCCACTGAGCACTGGCACCTTTCCGGCTGGCATCACCGACCACAGCCATTTCATGCCACTGCTGAACCCTTCTCCCACTGATGGATCAAGCCCTGATGCTCAATCTGGGAACTGCAAAACCTTGCAGAAGGAAAAGCTGCCTGAAAATCTGCTCTCAGACCTGAGCTTGCAGAGCCTAACAGCACTGACCTCCCAGGTGGAGAACATCTCCAACACTGTCCAGCAGCTGCTGCTCTCCAAAGCTGCTGTGCCCCAGAAAAAGGGAATCAAGACTCCGGCAAGGACACCCGAGCAGCTCAAGGGGCAGCACTGCAGCCCTGAGAGCAGCACCTACTCAGCAGAGCAGGTGGGGACACCCCTGTCTGATCCACTGAGCACCCCTCAGTCTGTCCATGCCGAGACGCAGGATGCCGACTATCTCAGCGGGTCAGAGGACCAGCTGGAGAGGAGTTTCCTGTACTGCAACCAGAACCGCAGCCCTGCCCGTGTCAATAGCAACTCCAAGGCAAAGCCTGAGTCAGTGTCCACCTGCTCCGTGACCTCCCCAGATGACATGTCCACCAAATCAGATGACTCCTTCCAGAGCATCCACGCCAGCCTGCCCCTGGAGACCTTTACCAAGTATGTGACCAATGAACGGGACTGTCCCCGGCTGCTCCTCAGTGCCCTGTCCCAGGAGGAGCTGGCGTCTGAGATCATTGTCCTACAGGATGCCATCAACGAGAAGGGAGACAAAGCCTGGGCCAACTCACCCATGCTGAGCAAGGAGGCCACCAAATCCCCTTTCCAGCTGGAGAACCACCGACCCTGCTTGGACTCTATGGTAAAGGGCACCTGGCCCAGCCAGGGTGACTCCAGCACCCTCACTGAACCCCTCAAGCTGGACAAGGCTTCAGGGGCGAGCACAGGGAAAGACTTTGGCGAGGAGGTTTTTGAGGGTCCTCAGGTGGAGTTTGCAGACACTGAGACCAAGGATACGCTGAAGGACACAGCCTCACTGGCCTTCAACTCCAAGCCTAGCATCCCAGTATCAACATCAAGTGCAGGAGCCACCAGCTACAGCTGCTACTCAAACACCACAGCCAACTCGGTGGGGTCTGAGAACACCATGGAGCACTTTGAGTGGCCAGAGGAGAGCTTGGGTGAGGAGTGCCTGCGATGGAAGGAACTGCAGGCCACCGACCTCCCCAAGGGCTTGTTCCCTAATAAATTGGTGGGCTCCTGCAAGGAGAAAAAAAATGCCTGCGGCTTGGATCTGTGTGATGGTGAGCAGCCAGCCAAGAGTGAGCCAGCCCGAGACTTCAGCCAGCAGGCGATAGAGGAGGAAGAGGAGACACTGACCTATGATGAAGCAACAAAGGCGGACAGTGAGCGGTGGCTGCAGGACACCAGGCACTGCTGCTCAACTGGAGACTTCAGTGAGATCCCCATCATCTCCTCACCAGAGCTGAAGGAGTCGGACCTCGAGGCAGAGGAGTACTCCTCCCTCTGCGAGCTGGCTGCATCAGAGCAGAAATCGGTGACGTATGATGCCTCATCACCCAAGCCCCCAGAGATGCCTGCTGTGCTGTCCTCCAGCGAGGTGCCTGTGTCTGCTGAGGAGACCGTCAGCACAGTGGAGAAGGACAGCGCAGATCCCACCCCGCGCCTCTCTGACGAGTCTGTCATCCTGCTGGGCCCCACCGTGGGCACAGAGACCAAGGTGAAGAGCTGGTTCAAGTCTTCCCTGCCCCACATCCAGCCTGAGGAGGAGAGTGGTGGAGGGGAGACATCGCACCCAGAGGTGGTCAGCACTGAAACCACCCCATCAATTGTGGTGGAGCAGCAACTCACCCCCGAAACCACTCAAGGGAAGACAGAGCCTGTCTCACGGGGCAAAAGCCTCCGCAACAAGAGAGTCCACTGCTGGCTGCCAGAGGGAGATGGCCCTGGCAGTGCCATGCCGAGCCCCTTCGACGACCTACCGGCAACTGGCAGTGTGGCCAGTACCTGCCTCGGGCCAGATGGCCAAGGGGAGATACCAAGCAAGAACGCCCACAGCCAAACGCCGCGGTTCCCAGCGGAGGGTCTACCAGCACGCATGTGCACCCGCTCCTTCACTGCCCTTGCTGAGCCCCGCGCCCCAGCCCCACTGGAGGGGTTGAAGGCCCCTACTCACCAGGAGAAACTGGGGAAGAAGCCTGCTTGCGGTGTGAAGCAGAGGGTTGGTTTCAGAGCCAGAAAGCGCAGCAGCCGGCCAGGCCCCAAAATTGTCCAAAATGCCAGCGATGCCACCCTCCTGGTGCCCAGCCTGGTGGTGGCAGAGGAGGTCTCAGGGCCAACAGCACCGGAGGGGGATGCAGTGGAGGTGGGTGACAGGGACCAGCGGTCAATGATCCTGCGCTCCCGGACGAAGACACAAGAGGTTTTCTACACCAAGAGGCGGCGGGGCAAGAGGGCAGCTGACGTCCGGCTGAAGAACTGCAAGGCACCCAAAAAACTCATCTCCAACAACCACCTTCCACCCACCTTTAAGCTGGCAGCCCCAGGTAGCCCACACAAGGAGGGCAAGGTGGGTGCCCGGATGAAGCTGCCCAAAGGAGGGCCAGGCATGGGGGGCAAAATGTCCGAGCGCTCCCTGCACTCACTTAAGAGGAAATCCACCTTCATCTCCCCCATCCCTGCCAAGAAGAGGAACCTGGTCCTGCGGAGCAACAGCGGTGGCATGAAGGAGGAGAAGCCTGAGGGGCCTCCCAGCCTCTTCAAGAAGATGCCTGTCACCAAGAAAGTGAAAGCCAAGCTGCCCCCCAAGAGCTCTGGTGAAGCTGTCCCAAAACCTCCCCCACCAAAAGAGGCCCCAGATGTCTGCATCAAGATCACCTCCCGGGCAGCTTTCCAGGAGGCCACCAAGACCAAAGTGCTGCCTCCCCGCAAGGGCCGTGGCCTCAAGCTGGAGGCCATCGTCCAGAAGATCACCTCACCCAACCTGAAGAAGTTTGCCTGCAAACCATCAGCCACAGCAGCAGTGGCCACTGTGGCTGCCTACAGCACCTCCCTGAACCCAGTGGGAGCAGAGCGGGAGCGGGCAGTAAAGCACACTGGGGTGGCTCTGACGGTGGGTGACACACGGCTGTCTAAGCCAGCCGTGGCACAGAAAGTACCCACCATGCCAGCAGCTGATCAGCTCTGCCGAAACCCCAACGGCCGAGCACCGAAGGGGAAGCTGGGCAGCGGGAAGAAACTCTCCACCAACAGCTGCCAGGTTGAGCCCTGCGCACCCGCCCTGGGGACCCAGCCCAGCCCTGCCATGACGGCCAAGAGCCTGGGGCTCCTGGGACCTAAGAAGAGGAACCGCAAGGGCAAAGCTGCAGCGCTGGGCATGACCAAGGCCCCCTTGGGCCCTGCGCCCATGCTGTTGTCCCGGGAGCGTGCAGCCGGCCCGGGTGGTGGCGAGGAGGCACCGCGGGAGGGCAAGAAACCAAAGAGTGAGGACAAGGAGACCGGAGGCGGCGAGGGCCCTCCCGACGGGCGCTCCACCGGTGGGCCGGCGCGGGGGCCGAAGCCGCGGGCCAACCACTCGAACTACAACGGCTACTCCAAGCGGCAGCGGAAGCGTCTGGCCCACGGCAAGGCCAAGGCGGTGCCGGCGCGGTGCAAGAGTCGCGGCAAGCGGCGGCGGCAGCCCCAGCAGGCCCCGCTGCTGCACCCTGCCGAGCCCGAGATCCGGCTGAAGTACATCTCCTGCAAGCGGCTGCGGGCCGACAGCCGCGCACCCCCCTTCGCTCCCTACGTCCACGTGGAGCGGCGCGGCGAGTTCACCACCACCTGCACCATCATCAACTCGCCCGGTGACGAGGCCCGGCTGCAACGGGGACCGGCGGGGCCGGCACCGCGCCCACGGGCAGCCCTGCCCTCCTCTTCCACCATGCACATGGGGCCAGTGGTGTCAAAGGCGCTGAGCGCTGCTTGCCTGGTCTGCTGCCTGTGCCGCAACCCTGCTAACTACAAGGACCTGGGGGACCTCTGCGGGCCCTACTACCCCGAGGACTATCTGCCCAAGAAGAAATCGCGGATGAAGGAGAAAACACGGGCGGAGGGGCCGGGCGAGGACATCAACCCACCCACTGCAGCGGAGCGGGCACCGCGGGGGACAGAGGGCAGCTGCAGCGCCGGCAGCAAGGCAGCTCGGCCAGAGGGGGCCGCCGAGGTGGCCAAGCAGAGCGCGTTGCGGTCCAGCCCGCGGGGCATGTTTCGTAGGCTGCAGAGCTGCTACTGCTGTGACGAGAGGACAGAGGGCGAGGAGGCGGCCGAAAAGCCCCGGCGGCACGAATGTCACAAGGCCGAGTCCCCGCCGCAGGATCTGGCGGGGGACACGCAGGAGCACTGGCTGCACGAGGCCTGTGCCGTATGGACCGCAGGGGTTTTCCTGGTGGCAGGGAAGCTCTACGGGCTGCAGGAGGCCGTCAAGGCGGCTGCTGACCTGGTAAGAGCTCGGCTGCTAGCACAGCACAGCGCCCTGCAGGCATCCTTCGGCCAAAGCGCGTTCCCCTGGCTGCACCTCCAGCTGGGATGAAATTTAATAGGGTTGACCCTCGACGTGTCGCCCTGGGAGAGTGGGGTTGGTGTTCAAGCACTTTGAACCTTCTTGGCTTCCTGCAAGTTTGGTGCTGCCGTTGTCTCTGGTAGCACCTAAAATCTCTTCTTTTAGGCATGGAAGTGTTAACGAGTTTGCTGTGCTGTGGGAGGACTGCACAGCCCATCCTGGGACTATGAGGATGCTGCTCCTGCTGGGTTGCAGCCCTCAACCCAGACAAGTGTCACCAGGAGAATGTGAGATGAAAGATGGGCACGATGTGGCCTGATGCCACAGTGATGAACAGCAGGGAAAAGGGAGCTGGAGGGAGGGTAGAGACCTGCTGTAGGAAGGATGCTGCTGGGAGATCAGCACAGGGAGATAGGGTTTTTGTGCTGGTGAGAGGGAGGGGACAGCCACCCCAGAAAAGGTGGGGCAGGGGGCCTCCAGTAAGCGCCTTGGTACCAAGTTTGGGTCTGGTTGTACATTGTGGCTGTCAGGAGGCTGCTGCCCTTTCCCTGCCCATGACACAGGACTGGGTGCTGCTCCCACCTCTGCTGCACCTGCGGGGACAGGGCAAAAAATAGCAAATACCTTGGTCCTCCACCACTGAGCCATGGCATGGCCCAGGCCACATCCTTTCACCTCTGCACCTTCTGCCCTGTGGAGAATGGTGGTGGGCTCAGTGCCTTCGAATGGAACAGGATGGTGGGTAGAAACCTTGCACGTGGCAACAGATGGCCAAGCAAAAGGCACCAGCATGGGAGGAACGATGGTGCCTGGTGGGCTGGAGAGGTGCAGGAACACCAGCATGTTGCCTTAACAGATGGGGTTGTCAGGGTACTTTGCTCCTGTGCTGGGCTCTGATGGAGTCTCTCTGTCTCTCTGCATCTCTCCATCCTTGCTCTGAATTCCTGGGTGTGTTTTAAAGAAGTGCTCAAGCTGCCAGCAAGTGGGAGCCACCGTGGGCTGCTGCCAGAAGGGCTGTCCCCACACCTACCACTACGCTTGTGCCGTCGACACAGGTGAGCGCGGACATGGGAACATGGGACATGGGGACCCCTGGCACCCTTTGACCCAGCTGGCTATGGGGCTGGTCACTTTGCAGTGCTTAAACCCATTCAAGGGCAGGGTGGGTTCACAGCTCTCTGCCTGCCAGGATGGCCATGCCCTCTGCACTGGCAGTGCCAGCTGGTGTCCTGAGTTTGGCTGTCCTCAGCTGAACCTTCCATGCAAATGCTGTGGCTGATCTGGATGGTGGCAAGAAGAGGATGCTGTGTCCCCCACGCCTGGGGACAGCCATCACACAGCACAGGGACTCCCTGACACAGCTTTCTCTCCTTGCAGGTTGCTTATTAACTGAAGAGAGCTTCTCTCTGAAATGTCCCAAACATAAGGTAAGCTCAGAGCCCCCCTGCATCCCCCAGTGCTCTGCAGCCCTCTGGGGACCTGCCTTTGGACCACACTAGGGACACCCTGCTCTGCAGTACACCCACCCCAGGCACTCAGCCCCATGTGGCATGGGGCATCACATCCCTGGGGGATGCCAGGCCACCCAGGAACCTTCCAGGAAAGTGGGTGCCAGATCTAGGACCCCTGCAAGCTGGGCTATGGGAGGTTATTTCTCCTCCCTGAGCTCTGACGAAGTGTGAGGCAATAACTGAACCCCATCTAAAAGTGCTGGGTGGGCACCTGATTATTCATGGGTGGGCATCTGATTATTCATGGGTGGGCAGAGTGAGTATCCCTGGGATATCCCCACCAGCTTGGGAACTGGACCCAGGGCACCCCCCCCCAATCCCAGCAAGACCACTGGACTGACACCCTCCTTCTCCCCACAGAGGCAGCCAGTGTAGCCCTGCCACCAGCGAGAGACCGGTGGAAGACGCAGCGCCCTGGGAGAGGAGTGGGGCCGGCCTGGGCTGTACCAGGAACTGCCCTGCTGCAGGTGGGCACAGCGCTGCCCCCCGTGTCTCCCACCCCGAGCCCATTCTGGGCGGGCAGAGCCAGCGCTGGGTTTTCTCTCCTGCCAAACCCCAGCAAAACGTGGGCAAAACAAACCAGTGCCGGGTTTTTCTTCCTGCCAGAGCCCAGCAAAACCTGGTTTGGCTGCTTGGGAGAGATGGAACAGAATCTTCCAGACAGTGCCAGTACCAGTGCCAGGTTTTCCCTCTGCCAGACTCCAGAAACAAACAGTGTGGCTGTATGGGAGAGACTGAATGGGATCCCCGCAAAGGCAGAGCCAGTGTCAGGTTTTCCCTCCTGCTGGGACCTGGCAAAACCTGGCCTGGCTGCACAGGAGAGACGGAATGGGATCCCCCAGGCTGAGCCGTTGCTGGGTTTTCCCCCAGATCCTGGCAAAACTCGACCTGGCCATATGGAAGACATGGAATGGGATTCACTGGGAAGAACCAGCACTGGGTTTTCCTTCCTGCCGGGCCCTGGCGAAATTCAGCCTGGCAGTAGAAGAGAGATGGAATGGGATTCCTCAAGTAGATCCAGAGCCAGGTTTTTCCCTCTGCCAGGTTCCCAGTAAAACCCAGCCTGGCCATATGGGAAAGATGGAACAGGATCCTCTCTGGAGAGCCAGTGCTGGGTTTTCCTTCCTACTGGGCTCCTAATAAAACCTGGCCTGGCACAGAGGGATGAAATGGGATCCCTCAGCCCTCGATGGCTGCACATGGTGGGGGGGGGGGAAGGGAGGGGCCATGTAAAAGGGAGGGGTCCAGCAATGTTGTCTTACTGTGGGGCTGCCAGACCTGCTGTAGGTCCTGGCTCCCCATATCTCACACTGATCTGATCTGAGATGTTGCCTTCAGCAAACCTCACGGTGTCTGTCTGTATATACCTGTGGTGGAGAAAAGATAGAAAAAAAAGAAGAAAAAACGGGAAAAAAAAAAAAAAAGAAAAAAAAAAAAGGAAAAAAAGAAAAAAGCCAAAAACCGGCCTGCTGTTTGGAACACCACTCTGCATTTTCCCTTTCCTTCTTCCATCTCTTGTTTGTCTCCACCCTGCCCATCACGGGGTGCTTGGCTGGGCTGGTGGGTGCCCACTGGACTGCCCCATCCCTGCTCCATCCTCCAGACCTCAGCCTCTTGCGCCCACCACCCTCCCACTCCGTGGGACCAGCTAGTCCTGCTCCCTGGGACACCCTGCGAACCCTTCTCCCTCTGCTCAGCCTTATCAGCACCTCCTCCTCAGCTCTTGCTGGGGATGGGCTTCAGTCCTTGGGCTTATGCTGAATCCCAGACTCTGGGTGCTGAACCCTGTTGCTCTGGGTGCAAGCCCAGGCTCTGGGTACCAACCTCAGGCTCTGAGTAAGGTCTGGTGCAAGAGAGTGCCAGTAGCCCAGAAATTACTTCCAGCCAGCAGCAGGGTTCTTGCTGGAGGAGGAGGAGGAGGAGAAGGCACTTGCTTCCTCCTCTCTGCATGGCCCTGGGATCACCCCTTGCTGCTCTGCGTGCCAGGTTTGCTCAGTTCCCTCGGCTTTCACTTCCCCTCCTGGCCACTTTGGTGGAGTACTGGGACAACTCCCCCACCATGTCCCTAAAGCGTGTCCCACATGACTTCCCAGTATGCACACACCTCCACCCTAGCACACGTAGCAAATCACCAACCCAGGGTGAATCAATCCCAAATCCCAACCCAAAAACCCAGCCGCTTGTGAGATGCATCCCACAAAGTTGTGGGGAGGACGAGACACAGAGCTGGTGCCTCGTCCATCCCTGCCCCCACAGCGTCAGCATCTTGTGTCCCCATCAGCTGTCACAACCCCTCCGTCCCACCCAGCCCTCACCCTCAAGGTTTGCTGGCCACAAAATGTCTGTTGTTTCAGCAGCTTGCCTTGGACACAGGAGTGAAAAAAGCAAACAAACAAAACCACCACAAACACAAAAAAGAACTATAAAAAGGAAAAAAAGAGAAAAAATTTTAAAAGAGGGGAAAAAAAGAGAAAAAAAATAGGGAAAAATGAAAAAGAAAAAAAGGAAAAATATAAAAACAAAATAAAAAAAGGAGTGGGGAAAGTAGAGAGGGGAAAAAAAAAAAACGAGGTAGAATAATAAAAATAATTAATTTAAAAGAAAAAATGCCCACACAGACAATTAAACTCCTGGTGTCCTTGGCAGCCTTGCCTGAAATCTGGCTATTTTTAGTGACATCTTGTACATAGGACTGTAAAATGGCAACCCCCCCATGTGTATTATATATTGCCTCATTATATAGTGTATATATATGTATACATATACATATATATAATATATATGAAGACTGTAAATGTTAAGACTAGTGTTCTTATTAGTATATTGCTTCACACTGAAGATTGTGTGTAACAAGCTGTTTCTAAAAGATGTTTATTTTCCTTAAGAGTTAAAAAACAGGTCATTGCATTCAGAGCGTCAATAAAGATACAACGATTGTTTTGGAAGTACGGGCGCCCTGCTCCTGGCCTCTCTTCTTCTNTGAGTACAGGGGAAGAATGACTTGCCTGGTCCTGGTGGGCTGTGCCAGCTCCTGCCTGACACTTGTCTTCAGGTGCCACTGAGGATTTGATCATAGGATCGTAGAATGGTCCACGCTGGAAGGGACTCCCAAAGGTCATCTAGTCCAACTCCCTCCCCTGCCCTGCAGTCATCAGGGGCATCCTCAAACAGATCAGGTTGCCCAGAGAACCTGGGCCCTGTTGAACCTCTCCTTGACTATCTCCAGGGATGGGACCTCGACCACCTCTCTGGGCAACCTGTTGAGTGGTGCCACCACCCTCATAGTTAAAAGAACTTGTTCCTAAAGCCCAGTCTAAATCTGCTCTGCTCTAGTTTGAAGCCACTGCCCCTTGTTCTGCCACTGCAGGCCTTTGTTTTGCTGGAGGGGATGCTGCAGTGTGCAGCCCCTGGTTTGGAGCCAGGAAGCAGTACTGCTGGGGTGAGGGAGTGGTGTGTGGGGTTCTGCATTTCTGCCACCCTTGAGTCTCCGCCCCCCTCAGCCCATGCAGCAAGATAGAACCCAAAGTTGGAGTTGCCCAACCAAATCAAAGAATCACAGAACCTTAGGGGTTGGAAAGGACCTTGAAGAGATCATCCAGTCCAACCCACCATGGCCAGAGCAGGATCATGTAGAGTAGATCACACAGGAAGGCATCCAGCTGGGTTTTGAGTGTCTCCAGAGGAGACTCCAGAACCTCCCTGGGCAGCCTGCTCCAGTGTTTTGTCACCCCCACGGTGATGAAGTTTTTCGTTGTGTAAAGGGGTAGGTCCTTTGTCCCCTGGCCCAACCAGGCTCTGTGTGCCCTCTGGACTCAGTGTCCCGACTTGTCCCCAAGTCCAGCACACAGCAGTATAAATAATCAGCTTTAATAGTCTGTACAAAACTCTCCAGCTATGAAAATACCGTTTAAAAAGGCAAGGGGGGAGGAGGGGGGTGCTGGGGTAGGGCGAGTGGCTATGTACAAGTGAGGGTGAAGCAAAGGGACAGGGGTACCCACCAGCCCCCTCAGAGTCCCATGCTACTCTGCCATCCCTTCTCCAAAAATGCTCAGGACCAGCCATGCCAGGGGGTGGTGACAGCTCCTAACTGGGGACACTGGTCTGTACTGAGGGTGGGGGGCAGGATAGGCCGGGATTGGAGTCCTCTTGCATCCCATGGGCATGGTTGGGGAGAGGGTCCTTAGCTGCCACCATGGGGTCAAACCTCCTCCCCACCCCAAAGTGGGGGCAAAGCCGAGCTTCCCATGCAAGACCCGCAGGAGTAGCTAGAGGGGATAAAGCAGGGACAACCAGGAGAGGAGGATGAGGAGGCCCCCACACACACCTTGTGCGGGGTACTGAGGGGATTACTAGGGGTACGGGGATGTACTGGATGGCACTGGGGCCAGGCTGCTGAAGCATCCCAGTGCCATGCAATACTGTGACAGTGTCACTAGAGGTCCCCACGTCCCATCACCGAAATGGGCTGGGCACAGGGACAGAGCCATGGGATGGCCAAGCCCATGTAGGGTGTCCCGCACATGGCTGTCCCATGCTGGGAGCCTTCACTGGCATCACCAGTGGCACTGGGCATCACCCTGCTCCTCCTCAGTCACCTACCCCCTCACCTGCTCCCTCACACCATCGTGCAGAAGGGACTTCCACCCTGGGGGGGAAACTGAGGCACACACATCCTCGTCAACCCAGCCACCCCCCAGACCCAAGGCGGGCAAGCAGCGGGGCTGACAGCATGCCCTCAGTCCCTGGTTAGCCTGACGTGACAGTGGTGCCACTGGCCAGGTTGATGATCATCTGCTGGCAGTCGTGCAGCGTCCGTTTGTCACCCAGCTTCTCCAGGCTGCGGGCAGCCTCAGCCAGCATGCCCACGCGTTGTCCTGGTCCCGACAGGAAGCTGGGCGGGAGGTAGCAGCAGGCCAGGAGCAGAGCTTCGGCATTCTCCCGCGGCGTGGGGTGGCTCTCTGGCTCACCAGCTGCGAGGAGGGAGAGCTGGGTGAGCCTCAAAGGTGTCAGCCTCAAAGATACCTGCCCCTGGAAGCCACCAACCCTCCCTTGGGTGCTGTGCCATGCGGATGGGGCTCTTCACCCACTCTAGAGCAGGTGCCACCACTCAAGCATAGCCAGGAACGGCCTGTGCCCTGTCACCAAGCACTCCCAGGGTGCTGCAGATGGGAAGCAGTGTCCCACCCCGTGTCCAACCTGTTTTGCTTCCCTGCACCCCTCTCCTCCGCAGGCTGCGGTCCAGCAGCTGGTGAGTACGTGTGGGGCTGGCCCGGGCCATGAGCCTGGCAGTGGCTTCATGCAGGAACACCTGAAGAAGGGGAGGACAGTGAGCAGCAGAGCAGTGTGCAGGGCACATGGGGACACGGTGGGATGAGGTGCTGGGGGCTCACCCGGTGCATGGCAGGGCGGAGGGTCTGGGCCAGGCGCCGGAGGCTGCTGAGGTCCTGCTGGAAGCCACGGAGCTCAAGGGCAGAGGCCTGGTAAAGGCAGCTGCGCTGCTGGCTGACGGTCATCTGCTGCTGCCACAGGTTGGTGCGGGTGACCAGGAGCAGGTCACACAGCAAGAACTGGACCGCCTGGGGCAAGGGGAGTTGGGTGAGTGTGGGGGATGGACGAGTGGATGGACAGACAGACGGGTGGGGAGGACGAGGAGGTCCCTGCGGGCAGGCGTCGCTGCACGGGACCCCCGCCGGGCTGCATGGCAGGGGCATTGCACTCCCAGTCTGACACATGCAATGCAACTACAATGCACCCCTGCGAGGGCCGGGGGCACCTCCCGCCAGGGCTGGGTGCTCCCACTCCACCCAGGGTGGGCAGCCACCTCGTCCCCAACCTGACTCACCTTGTCGATGGTGCCCTTGGCGGGGTTGCCCAGCTCCAGGCTCTCACGTAGGCAGGTGCTGGCCTTCTCGCAGTGGTTCAGACTGGCCTGGCTCCCGTCCTGCTTGCTCAGCATGGCCCGGATGGCTTGGAAGGAGTGCAAGGCAGCACGGGGCAGGGGCTTCCTGCAAGGTGGAGGACGTGGTCACTGCAGACCCCTCACTGGGCATAGATGTGTGGACTCTGTGGACACTGGGTGGTATAGCCACGCTGCTCAGAGTGTGTTAGTAAAAAGGTCCAGCGGGCCAGCAGTGTCCTGGTTCATATCAAGAATAGTGTGGCCAGCACGACCAGGGCACTGTACTTGGCACTGGTGAGGCCAGACCTTGAGTGCTGGGTTCAGTTTTGGGACACTTAGGTTCTGGAGCATGTCCAGAGAAGGGCAATGAAGCTGGTGAAGGGTCTGAAGAACAGGGCTGGTGAGGAGCAGAAGAGGGAACTGGGCTAACCAACACCTGGAGAAAAGGAGGCTGAGGGGAGACCTTCTGGCTCCCTGCAACCCCCTGAAAGAATCTTGGAGCCAGGTGAGGGTTGGTCTCTTCTTCCGAGGAACAAGCAACAGGAAAAGGCCTCAAGTTGTGCCAGGGGAGGTTTAGGTTGGACATGAGGAGTATTTTTTTGCCTCAAAGGGCTATCAAGCCCTGGAACAGGCTGCCCAGGTTAGTGGTAGGGTTCCCATCCCTGGGGGGCTTTAAAAGCTGTGTAGATGTGGTGCTGAGGGACATGGTGACCTGGCAGTGCTGGGTTAATGGTGGGACTCAATAATCTTAAAGGCTTTTCCCAACCAAAACAATCCTATGATTCTAAAGGCTGTGTCAACCCAAAAAGGAAGGAAGATGTGTGACGAGGTGCCACCTCCCTCTTCCCAGTGTCCCCCAGCACTCACTCAGAGCTCTGCAGTGCCCGGGGCATGGTCTCCACCAGTGGGTAGAGGCGCTCAGCCCCCTCCTCATCCCCCTGCAGCCAGTGAATAACTGTACCAATGATGGATGCCCACCACTTGGACACGGGGTCAGTGCCTGCAAGGTGAGAAGGGACATAGGAGCGGGGTGCCCACTAGCTCTGTGGCCTCCTTACATGAAGCTCTCCACGGGGAGACATTGCAGCCTCACCTGTGACAGTAGCCAAGCCAGAGCTGATGGAGGGTGTGGGGCTGGGCGTGCCACTGACGTTGGAGCAGCCATTGAGGAGCTGGAGGTACTCAAGAGCACTGGAGAAGCACCTGCCAGGAGAGAGGCCGTGAGAGAGGCCAGCCCCTTGGTGGGTGGAGGGAACAGGATGCCCACCCTGGCACTTACCCCTCACTCTGGGCAGCAGGACGGCCGGGCTCAGGCATGGCCACACAGCACAAGGCCTTCTCCAGAAGGTGCTCACGGAAGAGCTGGGTGACCTGTGCCAGAGGGTCCACTGTGGAACAAAGGGATGGTGAGCAGGTACATCCCCACCCCAAAACAGAGGGCTTAGGGGTGCCAGGGGCAGTAGGGTACCTGGGTTGCCAGCAGAGCTGTAGATGGTCTCCCTCGGGACACCCTTGACAGCCCAATCACCATCAACAAAGAAGCGGTGGCCCAAGGGGTGGCAAAGCCATTGCATGGCAGGGGGCACAGCCCCACCATGGGACAGAGCTACACGCCGGGCACTGCAGAGGAAGGGACGCTGCAGGGAGAGCAGAGTGTCACAGAAGCATTCAGGGGACACAGGAGACCCCCTCTGCCCCACGGTGGAGGGGGCTGCTCTGCACTCACAGCTAGGAAGTGGAAGCAGCGGTGCAGGCTGGCCTTGACCCGCAGGGCAGCTGCCACATAGATCTCGGCCAGGGCAGCCACGGAGACGGCATCACCGGCGCACTCTGCCAAGTTGACGGCGCTCAATGCCAGGTTGATGGCCAGCAGGTGCCCTCCAGCCTGCTTCCCTGCAGAGATGGGGACAGGGGCTCAGGGAAAGGCATGAGTGGCTCAGGAACGGAGACAGGAACTCAGGGATGAGGATGTAAGGCTGAGGGACAAAGATGAGGGGCTCAAGTCTGGGGACAAAGGGTTCTGGGGCAGGAATGTGGCCTCAGGGATGGAGGTCTTCAGGATGGGTACAGAGGTCTCAGGGACTAGGACAGGGACAGGAGTTTCAGGGACAGTGATGGGGTGCTCAAGGAAGGCCATGGGGGCCTCAGGGATCAACATGGGAAGCTCAGGGATGGAGATGGTGTCTCAGGGACAATGCAGAGGGGTACAGGGGTCCCATCCCCTAACCCCCGCAATATGCAGGGCCATACCTGCGAGGTGCAGCTGGTGCAGGCGGTGGTAGGCCATGGCAGCATCGCGGGCGCTCTGCCGGACGTGGGCAGGGGGCGGCGGGTCGGGGCGCAGCCTCCCTGCGCGGGCAGCCAGCCAGCGAACCACCCAAAGGCGCTGCAGCAGGTGCCGCAGCAGGGTCCACAGCAGGCTGCAGGCCAGGTCCCCGTGGGAGGCAGGCAGTGGGCGGCCCAGGGCCCCCAGTGCTGTCCGCAGGTGCTGGGCACCCTGGGCAAAGTCTCCCTGGCATTGGAGAAAGCAGTCAGAGGGGACAGCAGCAGGGTTGGGACCAATGGGGGGAAACTATAGAATTGTTTGGATTGGGAAGGACCTTAAAGATCATCTTGTTCCAACCCCTGCCATGGGCAGGGACACCTCCCACTAGAGCAGGCTGCTCAAGGCCTCATCCATCCTGGCCTTGAAGACCTCCAGGGAGAGGGCATCCACAACATCCCTGGGCAACCCGTTCCAGTGCCTCACCACCCTCCCTGTAAAGAATAGTGACACTGCAAAATGGTGTGGAAGGCGCTGGGGCTTACCCGGTCGAGGTCAAGGTCAGCCTGCCGGCGATGTCGCCAGAAGAGGACAGAGGGCTCAGAGTGGGGGCGGGTGACAGGCTCCCCGAAGACGAAGAGCCGCACCACCGCCCCCAGCACCAGCGCCGTGTTCAGTGCCCAGAAGGCCAGTGTGGGCCACAGCCACTGCGACCACCCCCATGGCTCCTCTGCATGGGGAGGGGGGGAAGTCAGCAGCACCCCACACTGTGCACACTCCAGGGTCTCTATTCCAGTAGCCTCCACCTCGTGTCCACCCCAGGAGCCTTCACTCCAGTGATGTCCATCCTAATACCCTCCACCCAACAGCCTCTGCCCCCTCTCCACTTCAGCATCCTCCATCCCAGTCATCTCCCATCTCACTCCTACCCTGTGAGCTCTCTCCTGATGGCCTTCGCCCCATGTCCACTATGACCACCTTCACTCCAACAGCCTCCATCTCAATGGCTTTCAACCCATGTCCACCCCAACAGCCTCCACCCTGATGGTCTCTGCCTCAACAGTCTCTAGCCCATGCCCACCCCAAGAGCTCCATACCCACCTTGACAGCCACCACCCTACACCCATCCCAAAAGCCTTCATCTCAATGGCCTCCACTCTGTGCCATCCTCAACAACCACCATGCTGATAGCCTCCATCCCAGTATCTGCCACTTCAAGAACCTCCAACCCATGGCAGGGCTTACCCATGGTGCCAGACTGAGCCATGATGCTCCTTGTGGGGCCACTGGTGCCTGGGTTTCCCACAGGGGCTGGGGCACTGGAGCCCCGGAGGAGGGAGGCCAGGGGGTTGAAGGAGAGGCAGAGGAAGACGAAGGCGCAGAGGGCCATGCGGGAGCGGTCCAGCATGCCCTGGCTGCTGGGTGAGGGTGGTGGCTGCTCCTGCTTCACCTGCATGGAGAGAGCTGCCATGAGCCCCAGGTCATGGAAATGGGGCATGGGTATGTGATATAGGGCATGGCATGAGGCACAGGCATGGGATAAGGGGTATAGGGCATAGGGAATGATTATGAGTGCAGGTATGGGGCATGGGCTATAGAAGATGGTCCTGGGTATGGACGTTGGACACAGGCACTCCCTGCAGGGCATGGGGCACAGGGCACAGGCGGGCACAGAGCACATTTTGGGGTACAGTGCACAGGACATGAGTGCAGCAGCTCAGTGCACTTCAGAATGCTCTCATGTGCCTCTCTGCAGCCCCAACCTGGGCAAGGAGCAGCCTCACAGACCAAAATCAGAGCTTTCAGCTCCTTTCCCCATGCCAGTATCTGGCACACTTTGCTCTCGGTACCCCCAGTGTGATGCAGCAGACCTGCCCACTCAGAGAGCCCACACACCTTGCCATGCTCACAGAGGGGGCTGTCAGGCTCCGAGTCGCTGCTGCTGTTGCTGCTGGTGCCGCTGAGAGAGAGTGGGCTGCTGTGGGATGGCGAGCCCACGTCTGAGGGTGGTGGTGTCAGCATCTCCACCACCTCTGCCTTCACCACCTCCATGGGCGTCTCTGCCTTGGCCCCACTGCTGCAGGCCACCAGGT
Source organism: Ramphastos sulfuratus (assembly GCA_013399055.1). Classification (NCBI taxonomy): domain Eukaryota; kingdom Metazoa; phylum Chordata; class Aves; order Piciformes; family Ramphastidae; genus Ramphastos; species Ramphastos sulfuratus. The sequence continues at coordinate 354,320 of WBNM01006897.1, read as the reverse complement.
CCTTCAGGGACTCTGTGAGGAGTAGAAGTGGGGTGAGAAGCACTGGCAGGGGCATGGCAGCTGTGGCGTCAAGGCTAAACCCTCTCTAGGACCTGCCCTTCCACTCACGGTTCTTCTGCATGGCCATCTTCAGAGCAAGGTTCTCCTGCTTCAGCTTCTGGTTGCTCTGCTGCAGGAAGCGGATGTACTCGATCGCCTTCCTCAGGATCGCAGACTTGTTGAGCTGCCAGCGGACAGGGATGGCTCAGCCCAGATACTGGGCAAAGTCCCTCCTTGCCCAGCCCCTGTGCCACCTCACCCAGGCTCCCACCTTGGCCTCAGTGCCCACCACTAGGTCCTTCAGCTCCACAATCTTGTCATTGATGGAGGAACGGTAGCGTTTCTCAATGGCGTTGTGTGCTGTCCGCTTCTCCCCCCGGCTCTGCACCAGTGCCGGCTTCCCGCTGGGTGCCAGACGGTTAATGGGCAGCTTCTCAGCATCCACCACCAGTGGCACTGTGGCCAGGATGGTCCCTCCGCTCACCAGTGCCTGTGGGGATGGGCGGTGGTATTGATGTGAGGTCCTCAAACGTTCTCCCACCCCAGAGCTCCCCAGTGGTGGGACCTACCGGCACCTGCAGTGGGGTGGCAGAGCCAGTGGTGCTGGTGGCCAGGGAGGTGATGCTGGAAGTCTTAGCACTGCCAGCATCTGTCTTTACAGCTGTCAGTAGCAGGGAATCAGCCTTGATGAAATGGGGCTGCAGCAGGACCTGGGGGACAGGGGAGGGGTTAGTGGGGCGGCTGGGCAATGGAACCCCCTCACCCACACCTGGCTCTAGGCTTACCGGTACAGGCTGGATCTGGGATGAAACGGGCTGGGGGGCAGCGGAGGCCAGGAGCTGCTGGGGTGCCACGCTCTGCACTGGGCCAGGCAGCGCCACAGGCTGGACTGGCTGTGGAGTGGGCAGGGGACTAGGCAGGGTCTGCCCTGCACCCCCAGGCTGCACAGCTGGGCATGGAGCAGAGCACAGCATTACCAGAACAAGCCTACTCTGGGCACTCACATCCCACAGGGATGCATCCCTCCCGCTTCAGCAAGAGTCCCCCACAACAAGACCCCACCCAAGGACCCCCTAACCCTCCACAAGTCCCTCAAATCCTCACCAGAGAAGTTGTGCGGGTTCTGGTAGCCCACCAAGGGCTGAGACTTGAACTGGTTGGGGGATGCAGGGACAAAGTTGGGGGCCAGCATCACGCCGGGCTGGGGCTGGCTGCTGGGTGCAGCCACTGGCTCCTCCTTGACACCTGGGGCTGGCGCTGGCAGAAATGGAGCTGGGGGCTGCGAGGTGAAGGTCGCCATCCCAGGGGGCCCTGTGTAGACGCTGCTGGTGGGGGCAGCAGGAGGAGGTTTGTTGGGCCCCATGTAGGTGCCGAGGGTGCCTGGAGTCGGGGGGATCCCCGGAGGCATGGCAGTGTCAGGGGCACCAAAGGGTGAGTCAAACAGCCCCGGGAAGTCATTGTCAGGCGTGTTGATCAGCTGGAGCATGTCTGCAAAACAGCCCCCCCATACCATGCCATCAGTGGCTGCCCCAGCCAGGCACTTCCCAAGCAGATCCCCAAAGCTCTGGGGGTCCTCAGGTTGTCCCCACACTGCCCAGCCCACAGCTGGGGATGGATCTCTCCATAAACCAGGGGCAAAAATCCCCAAGAATCTGTTGTGCCCTTCTAGCCACCCTACCATTGGGGAAACTGAGGCACTGGGCTCATAATGTTGATGCCATGGCCTGGCTACCAGCCTGGTTCTGAGGCTGAGGGAGGCAGAGAGGGGCCTGTGCCAGTTTGTTTATTTATCCTGTACTGGAAACCCCAAAACCCCCAAAGTATCACTGGGAGGAGGTGATGGGACTGGGACAGAAGGGTGGCACACCCAGGACGTGTCAAACCCCTATGCCAGGCATGCCTACCCACAGCACCCCTCTCAGGAAGGCAGCTGGCCAAGCACAGGGTTAGATCACCTCAGGGTGGGGGTAGGAGGTCTGCCCCACTCATTGAGACCTGGGTGCCCCGGGATGTCCCCACCAATATGCCCAACACCCACGCTGAGTCGTTCCCAGATGGTCCCACCAAATCACCCCGAGATGTCTCTGTGGTGGTACCTCCAGGCACACAGACCTTGGATGTCCCCACTGTGGTACCCCCAGGAACACAGACCCCACCACAGTACTCCTGGAGTGCACAGACCCTGGAGTACCCCCATCATGGCACCCCCAGGGCACCCAGATCCCAGGATGTCCCCACCACAGTACCCCTAGGAACAGAGACCGGAGGTGCACAAACTCCTAGATGCTCCCCACCATGGCGCCCCTGGAGTGCCCAGACCACAAGGTACCCCGTTGGTGGTACCTCCAGGGTGCACACCCCCCAGGGTGCCCCCACTGTAGAACTTCCAAGCACACTGACCTTGGATGTCCCTGCTGTGCACAGCCCTCGGGGGTCACCACTGCAGTACCCCCCAGGCATCCCTCCCACCCCTGGGATGCTCCCCCCGAGGTGCTCACCCCTCCCAGACACCGACTGTGGGCTGCAATAGCCCAAGAGGAGCCCCAACGGTGAGCCTGCCAAGCTAGGAGGGGGCTACCTTCGCAGGTGCACTCCATGCCGGTGGGCACTGCGGGGGTCGCGGGAGTAAGCCGTGGCCCTGGCTCAGCCCCACGCCGGCCGTGTGACGGCGGAGGGACGTTTTAAAGCCACGTTCTGGCCTCCTCCCCGGCAGCGCTCACCCTGCCCAGCGCTGCCCGCGCCAGGCCTGGAGCGCAGCCGGCGATGGGGTGATGCGACTCGGCCAATCGCCGCCCTCCGCCCCCAGACAGCCCCGCGGCCGCGCCAAGGTGAGCCCGGCAGCGGGTTACTCGCGGGCACCCTGCCGTCGGTTGCCGGGCCACCGGTTACTTGGGGTTAGACACCGTTAACCCCTTCACCCCATCGCCCCCCGCCGTGTCCAGACAGCCCTACATCCTGCTTCTCGCTGGGCGGCCAGAGCCCGGAGGAGGTGCCCTGCAAGAACCCCGTGTGCCCGCCAGCCCTTGGCATCTCCCCCTGCACATATGGGTTTCCTTCTTGGGGGGGATCCCCAGTCTCAACCCCACCTTCTTAAGAGACCCTCTCCCCAAAGCTCCTTCGAGATCCAGGGGCAGTTTTGGGAGTACAGAGAGAGGATGCTCCTTCCTGGTCCCCCTGCTACCCATTTACATGAGTGGGCATAGCTCTCTCAGCCCACCCACCAGATATTTCTATGTGGCTGTGGCACCTGCTGCCACCCATGCCATAAGCATAGCACCCAGTGGTGCCACAGTTGCCCACTGCTTCAGACTACTGGGAGTCTGTGTGGCAGAGCCACACGGGTGTAGATCCTGCTGGGTACAGGGCACTCACATCCCTGGATGCACATCCCACAGTCAACCTGGGATGGGCACAGGGATGAGGGACAATCCATGGCCACCCAGGAATCAGTGGCAACCAGTGTGGGGGAGGAACTATGGAGTACAATGTGGCCAGCATGGTCATGATGCAAAAGGGCATGGCAAAACCCCAAGGTGGCACCGCCTCATGCCAAAACCTTGCCAGAGGAGGCAGGTGGCACCTGGATTTGCAGTGATCCACCTTGATTTCCATTGGGATGAGTCTCCAGCCTTGGGATGCCACTCCAGAAGAAAGATCCCCCTCTACAGAGCAGGCATCAAAGGGCTCAGCCAGCCTGGTGCCTGCCTCACCACACGCTCCACCAGCTCTGCTGGTCCGCATGGGATGGCACAGACCGGCAGAGCCGGTGGAACATGCGGCAAGATCGGGCACCAAGGCTGGCCAAGGGCTAGTAACTCCATTTTTTTGGCTAAAGCCACGGTTACACTGCACCTGGCATCAGCAATACCTCAGTCCCATGGTGGTGAGGAGTAGGTGCACTTGGGGAGTTAAGTCCCCTTGGGACTGGGTCGCCTTGGGAAGAGGGCCTCTTGGCACTGGGGAATGGGTTTCCTTGGGATGGACCCTCTGACCACCATCTCCATCCCACGGACGCCCTCGGTGGGTGCCGGTGGGTCCCAGCCGCAGGGAAGCTCCGTTCAGCCCCGAGGGCCGCTGTAGGAGCCTCCCCCCGCCTCTTCACCCCATCCCGGTTGGATGGCTCGGGGAATCCAGGCGTCCTGGAGGGAATGACCGGGAGTAACCCCGGCGGTGATGTCACGGAGGGGGCGGGGCTTGAGGTGACACCATGCTGAGGACGGGGAGCGGGGGGGTGGGGGAGCCCGTCGGGGCTCTCCCAGCACCGGCAACTCCAGCCCGGGGGTCCTGGCGACCTGCACCCCGTCACCCCCCAGGACTCTGCTCCTCCCCGAGCCCCCTGCCATGGACCAGCCTCCGGTAACGGAACCAGCCACCCATTCCCGACCCACGCTCCTGCAGCTCGGTGGGTTCCCACCAACCACACCAAGCCGGGCACCGAGGCCGCTTCTCCGGCCACGCACCTTGTCCCAGTTATGCACCTAACCCGCTCCTCCCCGGTCACATCACGGTTCCCGGTTCCATGACCATGCACCAAGGCTAGTCTCTCCATGCTCGACCGTGTACCGAGCCTGGACTAGCTGTGCACCGAGCTCTAGTATTGCACCGAGCACAGCCCCGCGGTCATGCATCAAGCCCCGGTTTTATCCTCGGCCCAGTTCTAGCCATGCACCGAGCCCCAGTACTGCACCGAACACAGTCCCCCGGCCATGCACCGAGACCAAGTTTTCCCGCCAGCCCGGTCCCGGCCGTGCACCGAGCCCCGGTTTGTCCCCATCCCGGCCCCACTCGCTGCTGCCCGGGTCGGGACGCACCGTCGATGTCGCTGAGCAGGGCTGTGTCTATGTCGCTGGACCCGGAGAGGCCGAGGGACGGCGACAGCCCCTCCAGGGCCGCATCGTCGAAACCGAGGGTGCTCATCTCGGTGGCAGCGGCGGCGGGTCCCGAACTGCGGTGGCGGGTCCCGGGCTGCGGCGGCGGCTCTAGGAGCGGCGGGACCGCCCGTCCGCCATGGCCGCGCTGGCCCGGGGAGAGGGAGGAACGGGACGAGCCGCCAAGTTGCTCCCGCGAACCGTGCCCAGACCTGCTACCGGGCAGGGGAGGGACGGCAGGAGGGAGGGATGGAGGCGGATCCGCCGCCGCGGCCCGCCCCGGGGCCGCCTCCCCGCACCGCACCGCTGCATCGAGCAGGGACCCTCGGACCGTACCGGAAAGGGACCCTTCGGCTGTATCAGTCAGGGACCCCCTGGCTGCACCGGGGAGGCAGCCGGTGCACCGGGAGCAAGGCAGGCTGAAGTTCCTGAGCAGGGCAGCAGTCCCTTGGGGAAGTCACCAAGCCCTTGGGACAGTCAGCGAGCCCTGGGGATCAGCACCAAGTCCTAGGAACAGTCACCAGCCCTTGGGGACAGTCACTAGCCCTTGGGGACAATCATTGAGCCTTCGGAACGTCACCCAGCCCTTGGGACGGGCACCAAATATCTGGACTGGGAATTAAAGGCCACTTAGCCCAGATCGGTGCACACACGGGAGCAGGCAGGAAGGACCAGTGTGCAAAGAAGGTGGTGGCCATGGCTACAGGTGTCCCCAGCACCTCGTGGAGGCCACGTGCCAGGGTGAGCTTGGGCCACTGTGGATCCTGGCACAGACACAGGCTTTGGACATCTACCTTTTCCCCTTGCAGCTGTGGGGTCCAGAGCACATCCCAGCACTGCTACCAGCCATGACATGGCCCAGGGTGGGAGATGATCCCATAGCTCCAGTCGGGGATGCCAAAGCAGGTATGCTGCCCTGTGAGTGCCAGCTGAGCCCATGCACCCTCCCAGGCACCATGAGCTGTAAGAACCAGGGAAAACACTGGTGCATTGGGGGCAGCCGTGGGTGGTGAGTTTCAAAGTGGGGATCTCTTGCCGGAGTGAGCCGTGCCACCATGCCCTGTAGAGCTGTGGAGTTTGTCTTCCTGCTGGGGACAAATTAGGAAAAGGAAATGCTCTCCAACATTGTCCCTCTTCAAGTCTGCCCTCTTCTCTCTGCACCACCGAGCACAATCTGAAGGTACCTGTGAACTGACCCTGACTGCACCATAAACACCTCCCTGAGCCTTGCTGGCTCCCAAGTGGTGGTACAATGGGCAGCCCTGTGTCATAGGGGGATGTCCTACATGGCACAGAGCGCCCCAGTGTGACATGGAGCTCACCGGGGACCACACAGAGCATCCTGTGTGTCCACATGGTGGGTGGCAGAGCTATGGGCACACAACCCTGCCAGTCCCTCTGCACTCTCACCCCAAGCTGAGCCTCCTGGAGCTGGGGACGTTAACCTGTGGCCAAGCTGGACTGAGCCCAGGGAGTCCTGGCTCAGCTCCGTGCTGATAGCTGGGGCAGTGTCACCCACATGCAGGCCACTGACAGCTGCTGGGACATCTCTCACCCACAGCAAACAGTGCTAGAGGCAAACCCTCAGGACATCCCCAACCTGCTGTGGGTTGGGGCGTGCAGGGGGGAATGTGTTCTTGCCCCACATTTTTATCGGGGTGACCAGGGAGAAACTGGGCTGTGTGGTGGCTGGAGGGTTCCCTTTGCTTTCAGCAAAGCCCTTGCAGCAGTCGGTGTGCTGCAGGAGAAGAAAGCAGGTTCCAGGGCTGGGGAGATGGATGTGCCATGGCCCGGGGAGACTTTAGGGCATCCTGGTGAGGTGGTCACCCCGCCTTTAACAACCCAGGCAAGACCCAGGTGCACAGCCTTCCCCACGAGACGTGGAAAGGGGGAAACCCACACATATAAACATGGCTTTGCTTTCACACAAGGTGCAGGCAAAGCCAGGTTTTGCAGGGTGCATTCCCTGTCCCTAAGGATCCCTGCACCCCAGGGACCCCCACACGATGCTTCCTCTGCTCCGGGGGACCAAAGCAAACACTCAGCATCTTCTGTGCAGGATGGAAGAATGGAGCACCCTCGGCAGCTCCCTGGGTTTGGAGGCCGATGGATGCCAGGCGGGGTGGGGCTCCCCGGGGTGAGCTTGGTTGCGGAGTAGGGAAAACCCCGCCCGTAGGACCAGGGCCACGCAGCCAATAAGCGCGGCGGCCCGGAGTGGAGTGATTCTGCATCACGGCTCAGGGCCCGCGATTACATCATGCCGGTCCTGCGGGGATGGCAGCGGGGCCACGTGGTTGCTCCAGAGTCACTGAGACGTTTTTCCTGAGCGCAGGCTTAGGAGGAAACCACAAGCGTGAGACAGAAAACAAACTGACCCCAAAGTGGTTGGGCTTTGGCCACCGAGCCGGCCGGGCAGGCTCGAGTGGCTACAGCGGGCTCGGGCGGCTGCACAGGGCTTGTTGGCAGCATGGGGCTCGCTGGTGGCATGGAGCATTGTCCCGAGTNACCTTAACCCTGCTCTGAAATCAGCCAAGCCCAGGACAGCCCCACTCCCAGCCTCAGCATCCCACATGCTCCAGGGGATTGTTTTGCTTTGGCAGAGCGTGGCATTAATCATTAACTCGTGATGCAAACAGATTGAAAGCCTCTTCTCTCCTTCTCTACCTGTAACTCTGCCCTGTCAACTACCCCTTCCTGAGCCATGGCTTGGGTAAACACACATCTGGGGCTGGCAGCACTCCAAAGCACTGCACAACCCCTGCCCCGGGGTTATTTACCCCAAAGTGAAATGGGAAAAGGCAAACACACGCATGGTCACTTCCCGTTCACACCAGGATCCACACCAGGATCAGTGCCCTGTGCTGAAAAGCAGTGACACAGAATCACAGCATGGTGGGGGACCTCTGAAGATCATCCAGTCCAACCTTCCGGANTTGGCAGCATGGGGCTCGCTGGTGGCATGGAGCATTGTCCCGAGTCACAGTGGTAGCAGCGACAGGCTCTGCGACGCGCTGTGCTTCAGCTGCAGAGCACAAATGTGTCAGCTTCAGGCTCCCTGCATGGAGCATCCCTCTTCCTGCTGCCCCAAAATGCTGTGCCCCAGNACCCTCACAGCAAAGTTTTTCTTTCTGTTCATATGCTTCCTCCTAGGTTCTAGTTTGTGTCTGGCACTTGTCCTGTTACTGGGCACCACAGAAAAGAGTCCAGCTCCATCCTTGCCCCCCACCCTTTAGCTCTTGCTGAGCACTAAGAAGATTCTCTCAGACTGCTCTTCTCCAAACTAAACAGCCCCAGGTCTAGCAGCCTTTCCTCATAAGGGAGAAACTCCATGTGGCCGATGGACACATACCTTGGCTGAGGATCTGCAGAAGCCCCCAGCCCATGCTGGAAGCTCACATAGTCTCTGCAGAAGCAGGATTGGAAGTAAGGAGCTCATCAGGGTTCACAAACACGGGGAAGTGACCCTTGGTTTGGGGACTCAGGTGTGACCAGTTGTTGGAGGCTGGGAGGGCACAGGTGTGAAATATCCACACCTTGCTCCTGCTCTTACACTCTTCCCTCAGCACCTGCTTTGGCCCCTGTTGGAGACAGAATTTGGGGCTGCAGAAGGCAATGTGTTGCAGTCGCCAGGAAGGCAGCAGGACCCTGCTGTGGCAGCCTCCCTGCCCTGCAGAGCACTGAAATGTCTGACCCAGTGTCTTTTGTGTGATTTATGCTCTGTCAGGGCAGTGGCAGCTCCACACCTTTCTCAGCAGAGCTGGGCACTGAAGCTAACCTAAAGTCCCCAGCACAGAGCAGTGGTGAACAAACTGGGGCAGAGCTGGATTTCACATATGCTCAGCTGCAGCTACAAGGAGGGGAAACTCATCTTTCAGGCTCTGCCACACATAACCCCCTTCCTCAAAGCAGCTTCTAAACCACAGACCAGTAGTTTTGGTCTTTGTGTGTGGGATGGAGGGCATCATTCAAAGTGAGACCGGAGCTGGAGTACTGAGTCCAGTTCTGGGCTCCCCAGTTCAATAAAGAAAAGGAACTACTGGAGAGAGTCCAGCAGAGGCTACAGAGATGCTGAGGGGCCTGGAGCACCTGTGTGAGGAGGGAAGGCTGAGAGCCCTGGGGCTCTTGAGCCTGGAGAAGAGCAGCCTGAGAGGGGATCTGCTCAATGCTCAGCAAGAGCTAAAGGATGGTGAGCAACAGGATGGGGCCAGACTCTTTTCAGTGGTGCCCAGTGACAGGACAAGGGGAAATGGGCACAAAATAGAACCCAGGAGGTTCTATCTGAATGGGAGGGGAAAATTACTGTGAGGGTGCCCAGACAGGTTGTGGAGTCTCCTCCTGTGGAGACATTCTTGTGATCCTGGGCAACTTGCTGTGGGTGCCCCTGCTTTAACAGTGGGGTTGGACTGGATAATCTCCAGAGGTCCCTTCTAACCCTCACCATGCTGTGATTGTGTGTGATTCTGTAAAGGAGCACCATGTCACTTCTCCAGGGTTGCTAGATGGCTGCTCATCCTTCTCTGCCCATCACAACCGCTGTGATAAATGAGGATGCTGGAATGAATTCCTGGCCGATGAGTCAGGAAGTCACCCATTGCTTGGGCTGGAAACAACTCCCGCAGTGCACAACAACTCCTTCTCCATCACCTTCTAGGTCACCAAGCACCAAGGTCATGACGTTACCCCCTCAGGACCATCTGGCAAGCCCTGCAAGTTGGGCACGTGTTCTACCAAGCACCAGGGCTGTTACTTGTGTGCTTGTCTGATGTTAGCCTTAAAAGATGTGCCAAGACCCACATAAAGGCACAAAGAACATCTTCTGTGGGAACAGCCTTCTCCTGGTTAGATGACCTGTGCCTCTGTGATCTGAAGGAAACTGAGAGTCTAGTTGCAGACGTCCCTCTTGGCTGCAGAGGGGGAGGGCTAGGTGACCTTTAATGGTCCTTTCCAACCCAACCCAGCCTGTGATTCTATGGTCCCCAAAACCCTGCGTTGTGACACCTGCGCTTCATCCCCTTGTGTTCAGGCTGGGCAGTGAAGCAGAGCAAGACACCACCTGAGAGACAGACAGACAAGACAAGACAGATGTCACTTTTCCAGGTCACACTAGTAGTGTCTTTATTGGAGTATCTCACATGCAGGAACCAAAGTAGAGATGATTTCTGGAGCAAGTTAAACAATGGCAGATTAATACAGTTGTCTTGTCCTTAAGGTAAACACTTTCTACGTGAATACAGCAACGTTTTAGTGTTGAGTTTCTCTGCTTTTGGTGTATTTTGTTTCTCTCTACATAATCAATCTCTTTAAACAGTTATGTCCCCCTTCTCACCCTACCCCATTCCCAAACAAAAAAATATCGAGTATCTTCAGTAAATAAATATTATCCACTTTGATCTGGAAAGCCTACAGCTGTAATATACAGAGAAGCTCTTACAGGGGTTACATTTGTAGGGTTAATGACAGCTCATCATTAACATGTACAGTGAGGAGTTCATACTCATAAAAACACAGAGCAGGGTGGGATGGTTGGCATAGCTTTGCCACGGGCTAAAGAGAACCAGTACCAGAGCTCCCAGCTAGCTCTGGGTGAAACACAACCTCACCGCTCCCCAGGATGGGGAAGAAACCTGGGGCATGGTGTGGGGAGGCTGGAGCTGGCAGCCTGGGGATGGGGCAGGCAAGCACAGCCTACCTTGGAGGGTGCAGTTTGGGAGGGATGAGTGGGAAGGTGCTGTGTGGGTACCAGCAAAGCCTCTGGGCACCTGGCAAGGGGATTTGTGCCTCCTCTTCTTGCTAGTGGGCAAGGATGGGTGAGTGCCCCCAGCAGCTAAAGAAGTTACCTCCAAGAAGGTCATAAATCCACTTGCTGATTGCCTACTTCATTATTTTCACAAAAATAATTGTCCTGAGCTGTTCTTTTCCAGGGTAGGCTCCCCAGGCCTTGTGGTTGGCAGTCTGGAGTTAAACAGTAACTGAGGTGGCTGAGGCTGGGCGAGGGATGGAGATAGCACAAGCAGTTCCCACTCTACGACCAGACTCCCAGCAGCCACAAGAGATTGGGCAAGTCATCAGATGAAAAAGCCTGTTGGAAACGCTGCTGTGTTTGCTCTCCTGGTCTGCATGTCCTGTCCTCATGGGCAAAAGCAAGAGAGCACTGAATAGAGAGGAACACGAACAGGCTGGGTTGGCCAGGGAAGCAGTGACCCAGATCCCGCAGCAGCTTATGGAGGGGACCATCACCCCTGCCCCGGATCTGAAACCACTGCCCGCATCTGTTCTTCCACCACTGGAGGGAAACATCTCGCCACCACAGCCAGCTCTGCAGAGCCCTCCAGTTAGAAGTGGAAACAGTCAGTGCACCCCATAATAAAAAAGCCAAATGAAGGGAAAACCCCTACTAAACCCCTTCTTTACCTTAGAGGTGCAAAACCAGCCCTGGGAATGGGAATGGGCAGAGCTGGTTTGATCAGCACGTTCCAGAGACAGAGGCTGTGATCATCAGAAGGGGAAAGGTATTTGGGAGGCTACGTAGAGGGTCCCAGTAAGGACCAGTCTCTGCATTTATGCTGTTCCCTTTAAGAGACACTGCACTACGGCTTTATGAGCAATTCTCCTATGAGCCTTACCTACATACTAAACACCCTAAATGTCTGTACAGCACATTGTTAGCTACTACACCTGCCAAAGATGCAGCTGGAATCTACACCTGACAATTAAAAAAGAAACAAAACAACACCCCAAGGACGTATTTAAATAGAAACCATTTCATTTCTTACACCTCAGCACAGGACGAGTTAACAGAAGAGGTTAAAAAGCACACTGGAAAGGAAAAAAAAAAAAGTATTGACAAAAAAATAAATATTTTAACCTAGAGAGGGGTTATGATTAGAATTTACAAAGGACCCCCATAATAATTTAGTGTCATTGAGTGTCAAGCTGTGATTCCTACTACGCCCAGAAAGCGCTGGGATGTGGCTTTCTGATGGGAAGTGGAGCAGGCTGCAGCTCCATCCCTCTTCTTGCAAGCATTGCAGCCACCCAAGGCCTCTGCTCACTTGCATGGAGGAAGCCCGTAAGAGTGAAAGCAAAGGAAGAGTAAATCAAAAGGTTGGTCTTCGAAGTGAAAAACCCCTTCCCTTTCCTTCCAACAGCTTTTCTGCAGCCCACAAGAGGATGGGGAAGATGAAAGATCCTGATACAGGACATTAGGGGAAGCTCTGGCATAGCTCTAACGTTTGTTAAAGGTTTGGGCTCAGCCACCAACGTTCTGCCACATGCTCTGACCCCTTCACTGCTTCCAGCCCCTGACGGCCAGGCCTGGTGGATTCAGGCTCCAAACTGAACTCATGGCAGGGCTCTGCTTTAACCAGACCCATCCAGGCTCCCACCACTCAAGGAAGGCATCTCCTGAGCGCAGCCCTACTTCCAGCCAAGACACCTACCACCCCCTGCAAACAGTGCCCTTGCATTCCAGCAGAGAACATGGGGTGTCAGTGAGGACTGTGGGGTGCCCAAGGTTGCAAGCACAGAAAAGAGTCTCTTGAGTTGTGCCAATGCAAGCTCCTCATCTCCCCTCAGCCCCAGACATTTTATTTCATCTCTTTTCCTCCTGGGCTGGAGGGAGCAGTCACTGACAGCTCCATGAGATCTTCCAGAAGGCAAACTGATTCTCTCTACAGCAACAACTTGGAAGTCCCAGGACAGGCTTAGCAGGACAGAAAGAAGCAGCATTAACAGCGCACCCATCAACCCCTTTTTGCTTCAGGGTGGGGGAAGAAGGGCCAGCAAATCCACAGCAGTGGGGCTCTGCAGGGGGGCTCGGTGACTGCCCGGTGCTATCCTTGCCACTCAGCATCATTTGACAATGTCCCCATGCCTGAGCTATGCGATTATCTCCTCTGGCTTGGCAGGGAAGCTGGATTAACATGCTTAAAATCACCTGATGTGGCCATTTACAGGGTCAATGTGTTTCAAGGATTTAGGAGAGAAAATACACACTTAAAACACCCACAGAGCTTTTTGCATTGACAAGAATACCAACAATTCACTCTGTGCTGGCAAGACTGTCCAGGCAACCACCAGACACCGTCTGGAATCAAATCAGCATCATGATAGAAGTTTCCTCAGGTTTCTGGGAGCTGGTGGCCACATCTGACCTGTTGCAGCAAGGCAGGAGCTGGCAGCAGAGTGTGGCAGCCAGTGCCTGAGCATTGGGCTCACCTTGTGTTAAGGAGGGAGGGCAGTGGGTGAGAGCAGCAGCATGTACATGCAACCAAGGCGGACTGTCCTAGCCACAGAGAGGATGGAGAGAAACCCTCTGCAGACCCACATGGAAGGAGCTCAGATGGAGAGAGGGTCAGCAAGTGGGGAGAAGAGGCAGCTCAATCCATCCTAAGTTATCTCCAGCCTTACACTGATTTTCCCCAGCCACTTGCAAGCCATGCAGTGAGCTATGGAGCAGTGATGAAATGCCAAAGCAGTGCTGGGGGGTGGCAGAGCAGCATGGCCAGGGCCCAGTTACACATGGAGGGATGCCAGAAGAGGATGCAGGCAGAGCAGGACAAAGGAGAGGATCAGCAGGAACAGCACAGAGCAAGGTCTGGCCTGGAACAGCCTGGAAATCCTGCACCAAACAACACTTCTCTCTGAAGATGAACATGGCCTCTTTTCAAAGACCACTAGTGCTGCCACTGGGCCACCTGGTAACAGGTTTTATGTGTTGCAGCCTACCAAAGTGTGGTGGACCCTAGAGAGCTAATAACTATGCTGAGATAAAAACTTTGATCACTTTTCTATATCCAGTTGGTCCTTGGTCTAGAACAACTTCTGAGAGAGCTCAATAAGCACCATCCTCCCAGGAAGCTCAGACGTGCCAAGTCAGAACCAAGTGGCTGCTAGTCCAAGACAATGAGGACCCTGAGGAAGAGGGGCTGGAGTGCTGCTGCCTGCTTGGGCATTCATCTGATCAAGTGCCTCTCTGTCAGGAGAGGAGATTCTCCCTGCTGTGCAGCATTCAGCTCTCTTTTTGATCCTGCAATCTTGCACCACTGGCTTCCTACCAAGGAACACGCTGGGGGATGCAGTGATATCTGGAGCTGCCTGCTCCAGCTTTGCTCCTCAGCCCAGCCAGGCAGGCACACATGCTGGAATCCCTTCTGGCGGCTCCGGGAAGAACAGCACTGTCAGCCATGCCTCTGGCAAGCAAGGGGAATATGTTTGTTGGCACAGGCATAGGCAACTGCAGACCCGAAGGACCTGGAGTTACTAAAGGGGTGGAGGTTATCAGAGGACACTCCAAAAATGACAAACAGCACAGCCACAATCATCCAACACTTTCTCAGGCCCAAATGTAGAAGGAAATGAGGAATTTCACCTCCAGCACAGGCAGGCAGGGCTAATCCCTCTGGGGTAGCCATCTCCCTCAGTATCTCATACAAGCCCCTGTGAGGTTTGCCTTTTTATTTCTCACACCTACTGCCAAGAGCCAGCATGTCTATCCTACCCAGCATGGCAGGGAATCCAGGAATCTCAGTTCACACCCAGTCCCTGAGCAAGTCCCATCCATCTGCATGGATGTTACTGACACCAGCCGAGACAAACGCAGAGCTCTGCAGTCACTGAAGAAGGAATCCAAGGTAAGGAAAAAATAACCCAGCTATTTTAAAAGGCAACCACGCTAGAAAAAAAGTCCTCATGTGTGAATGCTCTCCCAAAGAGCAAAATGCTTCATGCACTAACGTTACAGCATCAATTTAGCTTTTGTGTTCCTCATTCTCCTCAACTGCCAGAGCTACTGGACATGGCCCACAGACTGCTTTAAATTAGAGCAAGCCCAGATAAAACACAAGGAAAAAAATACCCTGTGAGCTTTGGAACATGAAGTGGTGGTGGGGGGGGAGAAAGCGACCACCATATGGTACTGGGAGATGTGTGAGTGGGAGAGTAAAGGATTTTAAGTTGTGAAGCACATGTTGAAAGGGGAACAGTTGTTCCTTGCTGTCGAATCCGACATGAAAGCCAATACATTACCATTTCAGCTAAAAATAAAGACACGCTCCTCCTGAACATTCCAGCTCAGTCAATTACATGCTGATCGACAGAGCAGTCTACTTGGCAGGACCTGCCTACAGAAGAGGATGATCCCTACATAAACTGAAGGGCAAGGCTGCTCTCTCTCCCCTCTGGCCTTTTGTCTCAGGGCGGTGTGACGTACTCATGCATTCTAAAGAGGTTTTCAGCATCGAGAGCTGGTTTTGTGCAGCTGGGATAGGAAGGAGGGGATTAAGCGAGTGCTGGAGAATCGTGGTCTGGCAGGAACAGTGTTGGACTGAAACAGAAAAACACAGAGCTTGTGGGAGTAGTGGATTGTTTGGGGAAGGCTTGAGGGGGAAGGAGAAGCCATCTATGAAGTTGAGGGGGAAGGGAGGGGTCGTTGTTAGCCAAGTAGTGTGGGAACACAAAGTGGCTGCACAGCGACGTTCGCCCGCGGAGCAGCGGCTAAGAGCAATCTTCACAGTGCAAAGAGGGCATCCTCCGAGCGCTCCTGCTTTTTCCTGCTGGAAGGGTTTGTCGCAGGGCTGGGGGCTTCCAGGGGAGGGGAGGGCAGGTTGGGAACCATCTCTGCTGCTTTGGCTCGCTCTTCTAAAAATTTGTCAAACTCTGAAATGCAAACAAACAAACAAACAAACCAACCAAAAAAAAAAAAAAAAAAGGGGAGAGAAGTGAGAACAGGGGATGGAGGTTAACAGCGGCTGGCCCTGGCTGGGCTGTGTTTGCAGGCACACATTTGTCCAGCCTGACTTCCTCAGGAAGGGTATGGACGTCCTTTGAGACATGCTAGCCCAGGCAGCAGAGGGAATCAATCCCATGCTATGCCATCAGCTGCCACAGAAGCAGGGAAACATCATTCCAAAGGGCTAAAACGCTCGGGGATGTGTTCCTGCTGGCACAGACACAGTGCACAGCCAAGGAAGATGGCAGGAAAGCACTCACAGCCAGGAGGGCTTCCTCACACCATGGACACAAACTCACTGCTCTGAAATGCTCCCCTCCTGCCTTTCCACGTGCAGAAGCATTTGCTGGGGAACATCAGACTGGGAGAAGTCAGGGATCAAAGCAGATAACTCAGTCTGTGCACTGAGAACAGCTCACAGCCACAGGCATCTCTGCTTACCTTCACTGGTCACTCCTTCTTCCAGTTCATCTCCTTTCTGCAACAGGAAGAAAAAGGCATGTGAAGACACAGGCACTGCTTCACCCTCACTAGCAGCCTCTGCACACGTTTAATGCAACCAGACAGTTTCCACCACTTGTTTCCACATGCTAACTATGTGAGCAGGGTGACCTGGGGAAATGGCACAGCTCCTGTGTCAGGAGGCTGATGGTGACTGACATTTCTCTGCACTGCAGAGCAGGAGGATGAGCACTAGACATGCTTCTGAAGATTGCTGGTGGGTAGCTAGGCTTTCCTCATTGGATCTGAATGGCAGCCCAGCGTTCTTTCCACATCAGACAGCAGGCCTGCTCAAAACCTGAGCTGTGTGAGTCACACAAGCATTGTGCAGGATGCCACCTTTTCTGTCACACAGCCCTTTAAATGAAGTCAGGGCCGCTGTTTGCATTGTGCCTTCAAATAAAATGCACTTTTAGCTGACAAAGGACATGCACTGCAAAATAGTCTGGGGCCAATGTTCCTCCTGCAGGAGTGCATTTGAATACAGCAGCTTTCCTGGTGTCCATTCTGCACAAAACTAGGGTGGGCTGCATGAGGGGCAGTTAGTGCCCCTCCATAAGATCAAGGGCTGGCATGCTGGGGCATCAGTGTGTTTTCTACTAGCTGTGCAGAAGACTTCCAACAGTGCTTTAGTAAGGAAATTAAAAGTCTAAGATTATGGCACCCTTGGCAATCTATCAGGGAAAAGAAAAGTATTTGCCCATACCATGGCTTAACTACCAGAAGAGTAGGAACATAATGACTGACCTCACAAAGGTTTTTAGTGCCTGAGGATTAAAACTGTGTAGTATCTACCAGCTTTCTACTGTACAGAAGTTTCCAAAGGTGCACACAGCAGCCTTTGACACAGCAGAGGTACTGCTTGTTCCACTGGACCCCAAAACGTGTAAGGAAATAAATAATAATGACCTGATATAATCTGTAACTTCCTCAGCCAGGAAGCAGAGAACTGAAATGAACCATTACGAAAAAAACCCGAAACAAAACAAACAAGGAGAGGGGGAACCCAGAAAAAAACAAAAATCCAGTCCAAAGTTTCTCAGAGGGCAGCTCTGTGCTGCACCCACACGTGGCCAAGATGGGGACCCAGGCAGCCAGGAGAGAAGCTGTTACTGTCATGGGCACAGCATGTGCAGTCCTCAGGCTTGCTCAGGCATTTACACAGCATTGCTCTGCTCTGCTCTTTTGGAGCAAAAGTAGGGGTATGACAGATAGGCAGAGCTACCTTGCTATCTCTCCATGAGATCTTCTCTCCTGCTAAATTAATTTAAATGGCAAAGACAAAAGTTTATTGTTTAAGCAGAGTGGACATGCAACATTTACTGTATTCCTTTAACAAAATGAGGCCAGTTTGTAATTCAATTTGAAAACGACTGTCTGTACTGAGGCCTGAAAAAGCTACCTGCAGCTGCAAGGCTGTGACATTTCAAAGACAGCCAGTCGGTCTGCCAACCTCCAACACCCAAAGCCAGAATATGATGAAGCACTTCAGGCCTTCAGGCAGCTTTGGAGAGCAGGAGCTCCTTTAGTGCAGTCAGCTCTGGTGTTGGAGCAGAGAGAGCTGACGTGCTGAAGCGTGCCTGCAGCACTGCTGCCAGAGGCCCACAGCTCCCAGGCTAAGAGCTGAGCAAACAACAACAAGGGGCCGGGGAGACGTTAAGGAGTTACCTAGGGACAGTATCTGAAGTTGGAAGAATGGAAGGAGATGATCCTTAGGGATACAGTGACCACAAGACAATGGTTTAGTTCAGTAAAACCATGTTTAAAGGAACAGTCTGAAACACAACCCACCACCCCTCCCCAAATTGCACTTTTTTAACTTGAGTCAGATGCTTCCATTAAAAACAAGAGCAGAATTAATGCCTGCTAGCTGTACCACTGCTTAACCCTAATGTATACTGGTACAGCAAAACGAACTCCAGAACAAAGGAAAAGCTACTTTTATCTCTGTCTCTTGTTTGTTTGTTTAATAATCACTAGACAATAACCATTCAGGAGAAACTGAAAGTTATAAATGTTGAAGAGAGACTGCCATAAATTTTTATTATCACTGTTATGAAACGTGTCAAGGTTGCTTGCCAATTTAACAAAGACATCTCTGTCTGAGAGAAGTCTAAGCCCTGATCCAGCATCTCTTAAAAGCATGCCTCAATGTCAGCATGTCAAAGCTCGTGTGGCCTTTAAACATGTGCTTTAGGTCTGGTGGAGAACACAGGGAAATCTCAGCACATGTTTAAATGCTTTCCTGTACGAGGCCCAGAAACACAGGACTTCTGGAGTGCTGCTATTCTGTGATGTTAACATGGAGAAGTGAAAATAAAACAACTCAGGGGAAAAAAAAAGGGTTTGATTGAATTGCTGAACACGACCCTATCTCCTCCTGCTGAGATCTTGCCTTCAAAGGGAAATAAGCTGTGTGATTTGGAAGTGTCACTGCCTCCTGTTAGGAGAAGTATCAGTAACTCAGTAATGCATTGAAAGTTATCTGTATGAGAGCGAAAAATGAAAATATAAAGAGTCTCACCAAGTCGGTACTGAGCCACTCCTCAATGTCATCCATGACAGAGGACTGTGCAACAGGGATCTAGGGAGTGCAGCGAGAGAACAGCAAGGCAGGCAAAAACCAAAACACATCCACAATCATGGCCACAGAGCGATGGAAAACGCCAGAAATAAGATTAAAAAACAAAACAAAAACAAAGATGTGAGATGTGCTGGAAACCAAACCAAACAAAAAAAAAAAAAAAAGAAGAAAAAAAAAAGGCAACAAAATATAAATGGCATTTCAAATAAAGAAACACTTGGAAAGGAAATTATGAACAACAAGGCTAAAAAAACCCAAGAGAAAGATTATGGGGAATGACGTGACTTGATGCCAGCGTAAGACAGGGAACTTCTTGACCACACATTAAAACCATCAAGATGGATTGATGATTCTAATCTGGATCATGGAAAGCTTTTAAGGGTAGAATACTGGATATCAGTTAGGGTTTGAAATGTTAAACTTTAACACCTTTTTTCTTTTTGAGAAGAGGTATTAGCCACAGTGATGAGTTAGCAAAAAGAGGGGTGCTTCAGGCAACACTCCTATGAAAACAATTTGGTTGTCTCCACAGGTGGAGGCGGTCAGAGCCCAGCATACACAGTCATGCTTCCTTCCCCATCCTCCTCCCACCACACCACTGAGCCTTGGCAAGCCTCAGCGCACCAGTTTAAAGCAAAACAGTCCCAGTTCCCTGTCCCCATTCCTCTTCCAACGGTGATTCTCTCACAGCAGAGGCAGTAAAACTTCAACATGTGCCAGTGTGGCATCTCAAAGGTGAAGGTGAGGAGGAGGATGGGGCAGCAGCTCCTGATGTGGGCAGAGGAGAGCATGGTATGCATTTCTCTTGACTCCTGCTCCATCAAGGCTCACTGGAGCTAGCCCATCAGGCCTCCACGGATGATTTAGCAAACAGGCATGGAAGTTCTGCCTCCCCTCCTGTGCCCAAACCGCTCGGGTTACACTGCGTGGCTGTGACAGGCACTGTGCCGAGCGCTGGAGTGCAGCAATTTCACTGCAGGCAGCTGGGTCAGCCAAGGGAAATTGCTGCCTGTTAGGGGTAGGATTTCCTGACTGAACTGCACTGCTGAAACCTGACTGAGGACTGCAGAAGTAAACAGGAAAGCACCACAATAGATCCTGTAAGGACAACCTGCAAAACCCTTGGAAAACTACATCAAGCACACAGGTTCCAGGCCAAAGCATGGCAGCTAAGCGGCAGGGCTGGTGGGTAAGAGACCTTGGAGTGCTGGAGAGGCTCTCCTAGGATGAAAAGGTGTCAGGGCTTGTCCCCAGCTTTGCCTGAACCTCTTAGAAGAGGAAGAGCTGAAAGAGGCTCTGCAGATGCATTTGCTAGGACATCATGGAATCACGAAATGATTTGGTTTGAAAGGAACTTAAAGATCTTCTAGTTCCAACCTCAGTGCCATGGGCAGGGACACCTCCTACTAGACCAGGTTCCTCAATGCCCTGTCCATCCTGGTCTTGAACACCTCCAGGGAGGGGGCACACACAACCTCCCTGGGCAACCTGTTCCAGTGTCTCACCACCCTCACAATAAAGAATTTCTTTTCGATCTCCAGTCTAAATCTCCCCTCTTCCAGCTTCAATCCACCCCTCCTTGTCCCACCACTACAATCCCCTGTAAAAAGTCCCTCACCAGCTTTCTTGTAGCCCCCTTCAGGTACTGGAAGGCTGCTCTAAGGTCTCCCTGGAGCCTTCTCTTCTCCAGGATGTAGTTTTCTCAGGGATTTCTAGCAGAGGCAGACAGACACTGAATGACAGGGGAAGCAGCACAGGCTGGCGCTGTTTAGCAGAGCTCCTCACAAACGTTTTTCTTCTAGTCAGTTGGCCCTTTGCACTGAGGAGGTCAATTAAACCCTTGCTTGAGGTGAGGTTTGCTAAGCTGGGTTTAGTTGTGTCAAAGGACTGGAAATCCAGAGTTCACCCAAGCATCTTTCACCAAGGAAGGCACTAGGAAAACGGCTCAGCTCCAGTTCTGCAGGTTGCTGGGCAAAGTACATGTGAGAGATCCAAGAGTGGCTAGAGGTGCAAGTTGTCATTTTGCTTTCATCAGCTAATCCATGAAGATCTCAAGCAGAAAGTAATTTCTTCCTATTTCCTCTGGAATGGGCCAGATTTAGGATAATTTCTGCTTTTTAATTTGCAATGCAGAACTGGATCACACAGGTACAACTCCAAGGCAGTATGCTGAAGCTGCTGTGAGCTGGCCCAGACAGCCACTAAGGAGATGAGGGCTCTGTAGACATCTTCCAACACGTTCCTTCCCAAGAACAAGCTGCATCTTGTAGAACTGGCTTGTTAGCCTAACAGCTTTGGAAAATACTGGCTTCAGAGATGTAAGGCAATGAATTTATTCAGCCTACAGCAACCTAAAAGCTACAGCAGACGTTTCACCTGTGTCTCTCTCCTGGATTGCTTAACCCTGCAGACAATAAGCTATGCTTTGGAAGGTGTAGCCTTCAGAGCTGTTAGCTAGTTTGCAGCTTAGAGAGGTATCTAAGTTTCTTTAAGGATAAGAAAATAGGCATGGAGAGGAGGAGGAAGATAGGAGGGGTCTTTTGTTTTGCTGTGAATAAAAAGTGTGGTGGTACTCTAGTCTCTGTATTAGGAGGAACAGCAGTTCAAATTCTGGTTATCCTGAAAACACAGCAGGCCAGTGTGCAAGGAATGGATTCCTGAGAATTGCAGGACTTTGGGGAATCTGTGCTGCTGTGTTATGTAAGATTTAGAAAAGAAAAATAGGAAATTCTACTTTCAGACAGGTCTACTTCACATGACAAACAAACACTGACCTCAGAAGTGCAAAACACTTCTCACAGGTCATATACAAGAAGCAGAGAGAGCTGGAAGATAAACACTTGAGCACGTCAGCCCTTTTTCTGCTTAGCACTGACCTTTTAAAGAGCTGTCCCCATCTTCCAGCACACTCACAGAAGAGCCAAGGGTTTGCATCTATTGCTCCTTCCATACTCAAACTGCCAATTCACTGTCCTCAGACTCTGAGCTCTGGTTTCCCCATAAAATATGGGTTAAATGCATCAGGTTTAATTTGAGAATAAAGAGGGGGGAACTCTCAAGAGTAACTGGAAGTTTTCAAGTATTTTAACTATCATATTGCACCACTTCTCTGTCATCTGAAACTGACCACACAGCCCAAGTTCACCTTTTGCTAGTCAGTTGTGCATTTGACAAGTCTCCTCCTTCCAGAAGCCCTAAACTGAGAGATGTGGAGGGGAGTTTTGTTAAAAAACTAATCCCCTGAAACACAGCAGAAGCAATAAATTAGCCAGTTTGCACATTAAAAAAGACAACAGTTTCTGGGAACAAACAGCAGTGGCAGCCGCAGACTACATGGAAATGGCTCCAGAATGGGATCCTGTCTTGTTAATACTTTGATTATGCAAACATCCACGGTCTAGTGGAGCTCTCAGTCTTGGCAAGACAGCTCCCTAGATAGTCAGTCTTGGCTGCAAGAGCTGTTTTTATAACGATATTGTGATTTCTTTTATAAAAGCCTACACTCAAAGTAAATGGAAATTAAGCCACAAAGTATTTTGGGGTACTTTAAGTAACTGGCTTTAATTAAAAGTTGGGCCCATTGTTCAAATTCCTTTTTTATTTAGTCTTTGGAAAAGTCCTACAAATGGGATCATCTCAACAGTCCTGAAAGGGAAATGGAAAAGGAGGACTGGGAGAACAAAAGCAGTTCCCACAGATCCCACAGGAACCTGGAATGCAAGTTCATCCTTCACCAAGTCAGATGTGTTGGTGTTCTCACCAGCAATCAAAAGCCAAAGAGTATTGCCAATATAGTTCCTCAGAAGTCATAAAATCCAATATTCTACCCTTAAAATGACAGTTTAAGGTTGTTATTATCACATTTTATTTCTATTAAAAATGATCCCACTGGAAAAGAAGCAGGTATGAAATGACAATTCAGGTCTCTAGGTGAGCTCATTAATGTTCTTAAAATGCTTAACAAGGTTCATGCTAATTGTTGCTAACTACCCTGGTGTAGTAGCTGAGTTAATTCCACTTCTCTCTAGATATTTAACAGAGCTGACACGAGTACTTGGTTAGCTGCTACTCACTCCTGTTAGTTAGCAATAGTAAAGAGAGGGCTGTTGTTCCACTGATAGCAGTGTGAGCACTGACATGCACACTAGCAGCCTACTCCAGCTTACTACTCCAGTCTTACCAGCTATTTAAAGCTGTTGTGATCTTGAAATAGCCGTCTGGCCTCAATATTAGAACACTTTTGACTTTACACTAAGGATTGAATTAGCTACTTGATTGCTTGTAGCTGCATTTATACATCACGTAGAGGGGAAAGGCAAGAGCTCGGGTGCAGCAGATTCCCCAACACAGCCTGTTGTGCCTGTACAACAACCAGCTGATCTGGATCTGATAGGCATGTCCAGGCAGCCAAAGCCTTCATTCACAACAGGCTATCACACTGTCCTTGTGGAGTGTTCCATAAAATGTTGTGGCTGGACAGGTAACAAAACCCAGGTGGTCTTCAGAACAAAGGAACATGCCTGCTTGCCTTCAGAAGGGAGAGGTGTCTGAGCACACAGATGAAATGAGATTTTCACACGTTCTCTTCCACAATTCAAGCACTTCAGTCTCCAAGAAGGTGATGTATTTCAACAGTCTCATGTTACCCAAGTCATTTCCACATCTTAGATCCTATCTGTCTGTTGAAGGCATACACAGCGGCATCCCGCTGCATTACTAATTAACAACATCTCAGCAAAGCTTTCATTTGATCTTTACTCACTTATCTTTACTAGAGAGAGGAATCTCCTCCCTAGCCAGGCATGCTGCTGAGGTCAAAAAGCAATGCTGAAAGCTGTTCCTATCACCTTCTGTGACTTCTGGTTCAGTTTCATTCTTCCCCTGTCGCTGTCCCAAATAGCATCTGACCCGATGTGGTGGCTTAAGCAACACCTGCTTCTCTCTCTCACAACAAATACCCTTTGGTGTGTGAGAGAGGTGCCAGATTAATACATTCATACAAATCTGCTCAAACTCATGAGAGGTGAACTGGAATTACCCGCCCTAAACTGTGGTGGCCTTATTAAAAGGTCTGTGCCTAAGGGCAGCTGATACAGAACCTCAAGTGAGACCTGCATAGCCTAACTGCACAAAACCCCAGACCTCAGCTTGCAAACAGATCCAGTACTGGAACAGCTCCTTAAGTACACAACTGAACCAGGAGCACTCTCTGCAGGTATCATTTTGTCTATGTTGGTTTAGCAGATATAGCTGAAGTGAAAAAAGGTGTGGTTTGTGTCTCCACGGTCCTGGCACCACCTTCCCAGCAGCTGTGGATTAAGCTGAAACAGAAACAATGCTGCCAAATTCACTGGAAAAGCACACACCGAGCCCTGAAGGAGCCTCTTTTCTGTGTTGGTGAACTAGGATGCACAGAAATGGAGTGGGGAGAACTCAACCCTAAGCTTAAATGTGCCACAGTTGGGAAAGAACATCAGGACAGGAGGGATGTGGGTACCACTCTGGCAGGGGGAGAACACCCCACCAGGGCTTTTCGTATTGCACAGGGAGAGGAAATGGCAATGTCAGCTCATCCCTCCTCTTTTCTCCTCATCTCAAAAGGGGAAAAAGTTACCAAATAATGTGCACATCAAGTTCATACCTGGGATGCCAGTTACTCCACTGGCATTGCAGAGGCTACAAAGTCATATTAATAAATATGGTTAAGAACTACAGCCAGTTAAGAGAGAAACAGAGTTAATGATTAGTTTGGTTTTATTTTAGGTGTTTCTCTCTTGTATTTAGCATACAAACAAGGTGACAGGCTTGTAAGAGCAGCGACTGGCTGGACAGTCAGACCCCCTTCCCTCCCCAAATCCATATGCCTCCATGAATGCTGCAGTATCCTTTTTTCCAGACTGAATAACCACAAGCCAAGGAAGGAATATTGTGTTTGTTTTTTTAATAAAGCAGTGGTGTGAGTGGTGTGAACAGCAGGGGGGCAGATTTCATGCTTCCCTGCTCTTGTAAACAGTGGAAAGGCAAAGAAGAGGAACTAACTCAATCACTGGATTATTCATTATGGATGAACATCTAACAGTGGCATAGAACATCTCTGGCTGCCACAGAGCCACCAAACAGCGAGAGCCTCTGTCAACCACAGTCAGCTGTATCAGAGCAAAGCAAGTGCTGCTCACTTGACAGCTTTTCACTCTCATGTGGGTCTCTGACAAGCATTGGAGTGAAACTCTGGCTCCCAATGATAGATACCTACAGCTGGGCTTACCCACGTGTGCTAGCAGGCATGGGACTGCTTTTGGGTGCTTGCATGGGCAGGCAGATGTGACAGTAAATGTGCACATGTCCCATCTGTGTGTGTGCACCAGGCATGCAGACTGCTGACAAATCCACAAGATAATGTGGTATCTTGTGAATAATAATAATCAGGAATAATCTGGATTTGCCCTAAATCCAGAAGAACAAACAGGAAGTGTTCCACAGAGCTGGTGCACTTTGACATTGCACACTTTGGGTTTTCTCAGCCTCAAACTCTCTGGGATGCTTCTCTTTTTAAGCACTGGGGCGTTCAAGACTCTGCCCCAGAGCCAGGCACTCCTGCTCCATGGGCCTCCTGATGCCCACCTCCACATGCAGCACTGCAGGTGAACCCCAGGGAGTTCCAAAGGGAATTCTGAACTGCACCTTTCTGAATCCAGCTGCAGCCAGGACTGCCTGCAGAAGGACTTTGTACTGTTAGGTCACATTATTGGGACTAACATCAAACACTTAAAAGTGATGGATTATGTTGTCCAAAAACATAAAATTGGTCTTAGAACTTGGCTTTAAGGCAGGGCTGAGGCTATTTTTTACCTACCTCTGACTTCTGCACTTAAAGCAGGCTTTTGAACTTCTCTCTGCAAGCATGTTGATGAAGGACAACTTCAAACAAGGTCAAAATGTGCAGAGATTCAGCGATCTTCAGAAGCTTGATTTTATCAGAGCACTGGCTCCACTAGACATGGGAATTAAATCTTTAAAGCCAGAAACACGATTGTACCTTTTAGAGTCTGAAGCCTAATGCCAGTGGGGTGAAAGACATCAATCTGAGCAGCAGTTCTCCCATTCCCTTCCTTTCACACACAACTATCCCAGCATTACTCAATTGGATTAGGTTATGATCCTGCAAGCTCCATATGCTTATTCCAGACCATGATGCAAAGCACTACCAAAAGAGGTTGTTTTAAAAGACAGGTATAAAGTGTCCTCTTTATGAACAAGATCCATGAGACTTGTGTTTATCCCTTGAAAAGTGGATACTGCATAAATAAATCGAGACAGTATAAGGAACCAGTTGGATCTCCACACACTTCTTCTGAAGGTGATGTGGGATCCTACAAATGATTCAGGTGGCTACAGGCCTTTGTGCAGCATAAAGCAGAAATTGGTATAAATCTTTCCCTTTGCCCCAGGTAATCATATAGGTGGGAAATGAACTCCTTGTACTGTCTGATTTCAAGTAGTTCAGTAGGGCAGGACAAGAGGTGAACGGAGGATGGTTATTCTAGGAGAAGGGACTGGGGTGGGCAGTAGGAATTGCTTCACTGGTGAAGTCCTCACCATTCCTTGTGTAATTAGCCACTTGTCTATGGGCTCCATGTCTGAGTTCCCACCTTTACCTCTCCTCTGTGTTGAGAACAGAAAGGTCCATAAAGAGAGAAACCACAGCAACAACCCGTGATAAATAACAGCAGCAAATTGAAAACTTCACATACACATTCCACACACACACACTCAGAGCTTTGCCTTACAGAGCTCTGCCCCTGGAGGGACAGACCTCACCCTGACCTCTGCACTTCCTACAGACAGTTCACAGAATTTGAGCACTTCCTCCATGCTGATATTAAAAATAATACTACTAATAATTAAAAAGAAACACTGACTAGTAGTGAGGCTGATGTTTGTCATCTTCTTAGAAGGAAAAAAAGTGTAGATTACACAGCCTGCTAAAATCAGTCACACTTTACTGGAAACACTGTGGAGTTTGCCTTGTTGATGAGGCTGTGAGATGCAGCATGTCCTACTTACCTCCTCATCTCAGCAGGCAGGCTCTGCCCCAAACTCTAATAGCTCTAATGACAGCGTTGAGCAGGAGGGTAAATAATGGCAGTTTGCTGCAGTGTCCTGGCAGGCTTTCAAACTGCCCCTCTTGAAGGGCAGCAGAGGTTAAAAGCACCATGCTGATGCATCCAGCTCCTCTGAGCAGGTTGCAAGCTGCACGACACAGCAACACAAAGATTCTCAAGATGGCTTCTTGTCCTTCAGCATCTCACGCCTGAGCCAGGACTTGGATGCAGAGTCCTCTCTAGCACTGGAGGGGCTTGCTTGGAACTGGCAGAGCGCAGTGGCTCCAGCCCACTGGTCCTGCCAGAACTGGGCTAGCTCAGCAGAGACCTCCTTCCAGATACCTCTCCTGTCTCCATTATCACAGATAAGGGAGAACCAGCTCTAAGCTTTTACGTCTCATTTCAGTACTTGAAAAAACTAAAGGGAGGTGGGGTGGGGAGGGAAATCATTCCAACTTTGTCTACTAACTGTGTAACACTAGAGGATTGTTTCTTGGACACCTCTCCTCCCAGCTGTGATCACGCAACAACTCTGTGGCAACAAAAGCAATTCCCAACATGGAAAAGCAATATTAAGGAAACAGTGTATTTTTAGCTCATCTTGTTTCCAGCTGCTAAATCACATTAAAAGACAGCTAATGCCACGTGATTGGCCATCTCTCCACAGACTCTTCTGAGAATGACTACATTAGAGACGTCGGATGTGCTGCATTTTACCACTGGACAACTGTGCTGGAACAAGACGTGTGTGAAGAATGTGCTGGGAAGCTTTTGGCTCCTCCCTAGAGCTGTTCTTAAATTAGCTCTCTGCCCAAATTAACCTGCGTCTTTCATTCACTGAGCGCTGCCAGCTTTATTGCTACACATGCTGGGGCTGGTAACTTTAAGGAGAGTTTAGTTTTTATTTCCTTTAAGAAGAGACACCCACAAGCCTCACAACAACACTTGACAAAAAGTAGTGTTTACCCATTACTGAAAGACTGCTGTTCTGATTCATAGACTCATAGAATGGTTTGGGTTGGAAGGGACCTTGAAGATCATCTAGTCCCAATCCCCCTGCCATTGGCACAGACACGCTTCGCTAGAACAGATTGCTCAAGGCCTTATCCAACCTGGCCTTGAACACCTCCAGGGAAGGATGATAACACACTACAGTCTTTGGGGACCTTTGAAAAGAGGCTGATAGATTCTACAACATCTCAGAGCCCAAAGTTCCACAACCCATAAAGCATTTTCCCCAGAAAACTTTGACCATCAGATTAGCTTAGAGACAGCCCTTTGAACTGACAACACTTAGGGCAGAGCAGCAGCTCTGCTGGTGTGAATGACACATTGCAGTGGTGCCTCAAGCAGAGCTGGCTGAGAACAAAAGTGTTAATAAATAAGGACATGACCCTGTGGCCACAGGGGAACACAACCCCCTTGACCAGTAGCTAAATGCAAGCCCTTTGCGTTTGGTTAGCTAGGAACAAAGAGCAGAATCTCAAATCCTTTCCCAGGTCCTGCCAGTAACACAGCTCAGTGATGCTGGGGGATTGGGCTATTACCACTGCCTTCAAGAATTCCTCTCTTGCCACCCCCTTAAGATTCTTACTTCTGTTCCTGTCTCCCTTTTCCCTCCCCTGGCATCCTTCTGGCATGAGTTTTTGTGGTGTCTGTGTGGTCAAGCTTGAAATTGGTCACAGGGCTAACCTGGGTTACCAATTCCCCTTTTTGCAGGAGGACAGGGACAGGAACAAGCTGGTAGATTCGTAGGGCAGGGGAATGCTCTGTATAAAATCACTGTTGAAGCCCCACTACCACTGAACTATGGCCAAGGCAGGCAGGCAGCTGTGATCTGACCCCAGCTGGCTCTAAGCACAAACTCTCCTTGGCTCAGAGCACAAGCTGCCAGGCATGCCAGCTGCCCCCAGCACTCCCATTTCAACTGATGAAAGAACCAGGGCGGGGAGGCAATTCTCCATGGAGGGAGGGGTGTGCATGCTGCTCTGGCTCTCCCAAGCTACACTGGCTCTGCCATGCTCCCTAGTGGTCAGAGGACACCAAAAATAGAGGAAAGAAAGGCTCTGAACTTGCTCTAGAAACTTACACATTGCTAAACACAGAAGAGCAGGGCAGTTTTAAAAAGCAGGGATGGTAGAATGGGGTCGAGGGACGATCTGACAGCTCTTTCCCCTTCTGCCTTCACCAGGGTATGGGTATGTGCAAAGCCGGCCGAGCTTGCACTCTCAAACTGCAAGGTAACAGCATGTGGGCCTCTTCTGCCCACACAAGACACTAGGACAGACAGGACAGAGATTGCATGCAAGGGCAGTTAAGGCAAGGCATGTGAAGCAGTAAGAGTCTACACAATTCCTCTTGCTCAAACTTGCTCTTGTATCCAGGCACTCAGAGCAAAGTCTGGTAGATTAAAACTGCATCAACTTTCATAAGCAAAACCAAACCAAACAAGTGCACACCAATGTTCAGAAGATGTTTGCCACTTATTATTTTTAGCAGTGATTCCATTCAAGAGCTGGACTCCCCACACACACCCCAGGCAAGCTGCAAAAGCACAGGAGAATTTACCCACAGTGATTTTGATGTCTTTTAGGCTGGTGTGCTAAGTAGCAGCTCTTTAGAGATCATTACTGAGCAAGTGCTTGCTTCCAGATATCAATTTCCAAATAGCCAGCACTAGCATGTTGCTGGAATACAGAATGAGACCTCAAAGCAGCTGCCTACAGCTTGGATTCCACACACGGCTTCAGATAACAAAATGCAGAGCAACAACCTACCCCTCCTGTGTTCTGTTTTCGAACATCCAGGGCAGATGCCAGTCCTTTGACAGCCTGTGGATCCTCGTATGTCACGCTGAAAGGGAGGAACACACCACAGAACTAGAAGGAAGTCCAACAGTCACCCCACACAGAATGCATCTGCTGTTCTGATTTACTCCCCTGGAAATCAGAAAGCACATTCTTTTGCTGAACAAGACTTGAGTGTACTGAATGTACTCCAGGAAGAGGAGTGTGCTCTGGATAAAGACCACCCAGCAGTTTCAGAAGCACGTTGAAGCAAAAACAGTAAGGCTGGCGTAATGAAAGGTAGACAAATAGGTCATGAGTGTGCCCAAGAGCTAGCAGGGGACAGTGAAAAGAGGTCTGATTACAGATTATGTTTTGCAAAGCTTTGATGATGACATTTGGAAGCCTGACCTTGGTGCGTGCATGAAGGGGGAGGCAGAAGGAGACTTGAAGCCAGATGAACCATAACTAAGCAACTGCAGTGAAGCATACAAAGCAATGCACTATTCACAGAGCTTGGATTTTAAAAAGCTTCTTAAATTGCTATGCAAAAGGGACATGTAGCAGTCAGGTGACAGAGGCAATAGCATAATTTCTCAGAGCACAGTGAGCCATGAGCTGAAGCAGACGCCAACACCTGCCCACAAGGCAGCCCTTGGGAGGAGCCGTGGGGCTGAGCAGGAGGAGCACGTCCTCCTCCATCATGTTGGCTTCTCCCAAGCTCTGAGCACAGCACCCAGAGGCTCTCACCTACACACTGTGGCAAGTCACAGTCACATCTTCACTGCCTTGCTGCTGCTCCACTTACACAGCACACAATCCAAGGAAGACACATCAATCCTCCCCTGTGAAATCACAGGCTGCTGTGTGCTCCTTGTTCCATTAGCTCACAGAAGGAGATAGAGGGGCACTGGGGGAAGACTAGTTTTGTGCTTCATTTAGCACAAGAGACAGGGACCTCCATTACATCTCTCTGCAATGCTTCTCCTTTCTGACTATACATTAGGGCTCTCAGCCCAAAATCTCCAGTAGTAACGTACATCTCTACAGCACAGCACATCTTCTGAGCACCAACAGCTCTACTGGTAACCACAAATAAGAGATCCTAAGAAATCTGCTGGCTCAAGTTTAACAGAGATGGTAATATTTTGATAATCTGCTAAGGTCTGAGCTAAACTATTCAACAACCTTTCTTAGTTTGAGATAAGATATTGATGATGTTCTAACTGCTGGTAGCAAATAAATCCTCTAGAGTCTGAAGCCAGAAGGAGGCAAGAGACAGTGTATGAAAGAAAAATACCTGAGTGTGTCTTTTACTGAGTCTTGCTTGACAAGGATCAAAGGACTGCTTAATAAATGCATAGATTTACTTTACATTAAAACAATTTGACCTGTTAAATGCCCTTGAAAGTGCCACATTAGCAGCTCTAGAGATGCAAGCCCTATGCATATAAACAAATTAGGGATAGCACAGCAGCTGGGCAAGCTACACTGCTTTGACATCCCATGAGTGTCTGACTGCTTGGCCAAAGGGAGAGTTTAACTGGATAGTAATTCTCTTTCCAAGCCCTCAGTGACAGTAATTCAGTCACCAAAGTGTATCCGTAACCTTCAGGTGAAGGACTCTTACAGTCCTGTACCTCAAGCACTGGCTGGGTGGATGGGATGACAAGCCTTTATGAGAGGAAGCATCTGCAGAACTAAAGGTAAGTTTAATTCCAAGTTTCCAGTGAACTAAGACAGCTGAACAACATTACTCAGCCAGCCTGCTCTGCCCAGCAGCAGGAACTTCTCCACTTGCTCATATTAATAATGACCATCAGGATGGGGATTGGATTAAAAGCACAAAAACGTACACTAAAACTACTTTTCCAGTCTGGAATGAAGTCAAGAAGCTTCAGATTTATGCCTTTAGAAAAGAGCAGTGCTGTGATTCAAACAGTGCTAAAGACAAACTCCAACATACTTCTTTCGTTGTTCAGCCAAGGAACTGCCTCTTGTCTGTGCAAACATGTCAAAGTCATCACGAGGATTACAGTGTTGTAAAGAGCTGAGGGTGCCACTGACGTTGTTTGTACCCAAGTCTGCAACCAGAGGAAAAGAAAATGAACCAGTGAAGTAGCAAACCACATGCAAACACCACGGTCACGACCGCCTTGGTTAGGAAGGATGACATTAACAATGCACAACAGCTATAGAATCACAGATCACATAAATAGCATCTAGCTTACAGCTGCAGCATTGAGCACAGCTCTGTCCAGAAGAATATGGAAGCTGCTAACCACAAATTTCTTAAGAGACAAATGTAGAAATTGTCTTGTTCTTCCCACAAGCACCACACCATGAGTACTCGTCATCCAGAGAGCAGTGTTTGGGGATGGGTGTGCACCTGCTGCCATCTCATCTTGAGGTACTTACTACTATCTACTACTACATGGTCTAAGATATTGGGCATGCATATTAGTCTTCTTCACAGTGCTGTCTTGCAGCTATTGACTGTGAAACCAACAGTTTCATATCAGATGATACAATGTTGGTGCAGTGCTGAAAGAGGTGGAGAATCTTCAATCAAATCAAGTGATCTTATCAAGCAATTTTTGGTTTGATTTAATGTAATACTCCTAATAGTTTTGTGAAGTCTTTCATCCAAACATTTTTCTATTTGTAGAAGGGGAAACAAGAACCTTCACCAGACTGATTTCATTGAGAGTTATACCTAAGTAGAAATAAAAGTAATAGTACAAGTTTGCCCATCAACAAGAACCTGCATCCTCTCCTTCAGTTAATAAATCCATCTGTTTGTGCCAGGCTGGTTCCCAACTACAATCACTGCAGTGCAAGGGAGTAGGAAAGCCCTCCCAATCCTGTAATCCTCACACCCAAACCTTCTGAAGGCTACAGGGCAACATTAATCAGGTAGTGCAGAGTCAAAGGGAGCAGAACTTCCCTAGCCCACACAAGAAAAATAGCTCCTCCTAAATGCCAACAGCCCACTGCCATAAGGGCTTGTGCTGGGTGTTCAGTCAGTCACAGGCACCTCAGCAACTGGCTCAGACTTCACAGAATCATAGCATGCTTTGGGTTAGAAGGGACCTTAAAGATTATCTAGTTCTAACTCCACTGCAGTGAGCAGGGGCACCTTCCACACCAGTGGGCTGCTCAAACCTCATCCAATCTGGCTGTGAACACTTCCAGGGATGTGGCATCCAAAACTTCACTGTGCAACCTATTCCAGTCCACTGGCTCCTACAGTCATGCATTTGGATGGCCTAGCAGCCTGTTCAAGACCCATAGACTGATTAAGGCCTGAAAAAGTTCACACTTTGCAGCCTCATGTTCATCAGCCCTAATTCGATCAGGTACTCACCAAGACCTGCGAGCTGTGAAGAAAGCGAAGATGGGGGTGCTGAGTTTCCAACCATTGGGCTCACTACAGCTGGAGAGCCAGGACCCAAATCTATTAAATTATCTTCTGTCACCTCATTCAGTACCTGTTGGGACACAAGAAAGGCGGCAAGCTACACTTGCCAGAGATTTCAGTGCAACATTAAACAACAAAACTAATGGGTGCTTGCTAAAAAAGCTCCTGCATAATGCTAAATGGACCAATCTCTTGGATACTACAGTGATAAGTGCAGAATAAAAAGGCTCAGCCACCAGAAAAAACACAGTTTGACTGCTCAGCACAGTAGGAAACTCTTCTGGAGGTCATTTACATCTCTTCAGATCTAGCTAATGTGCTCCACTTCTTTTAGCACTGGATCAACAACAGATCAAAGTCGAACTAAATTTCTATCATCTTCCACATTAGGTATAAATTGTTCTCAGAAACAAAACTTCTTTGCTGTGACTGAAGCTACAGTGCAGAACCTGTGCAGAAGGTTACATTACATGGCAGAAGTGGCAACCAAACAGGCAAAATAAACAGAGGAAATGGTTGGAAGAATGTAGAACAGAAATTGCAGCAGTGCCACATCTGAATTAATTATGAACTCAGATCTTGAACATTTTAAAACAGCTATAATAGAGTTTTCATTAGAAGAATAATTAGAACTGTAGCTCTTCAGCTTGGAAGGGGGCTGCTGAAAAAGCAGAGAGGTTCCTAGAATTACAAGTGACATGAAGAAAAAACTGAACAGTGGTATTGCAAGACAGAATCACAGAATGGTAGGACTTGGAAGGGACCTCTGGAGATCATCCAGTCTAACCCCTCCTTGCTAAAACAAGGGTGCCCATAGCAGGTTGCTCAGGATCACAATGTCCAGGTGGATTTGGAATCTCTCCAAAGAAGGAGACTCCGCAACCTCTCTGGGCAGCCTGCTCCAGGGCTCCAGCATACTCAGAGGAAGACATTTCTCCTCGTCTTCAGATGGAACCACCTGGGTTCCAGTTTGTACCTATTGCCCCTTGTCCTGTCACTGAGTGCCACTGAAAGGAGTCTGGCCCCATCCTCTTAACCCCCACCCTTTAGCTGTTGCTGAGCACTGAGAAGATCCCCTCTCAGGTTGCTCTTCTCCAAACTAAACATCCGTAGATGCCTCAGCCTCTCTTCATAACAGTGTCACAGTGAAAAAAGAATTAGGTGGAGCAAATAAAAACAATTGACTTGATCAAATGTAAACAAAATATTTAATAAATATGTAAAAATGTGCAGTGAAACTGTGGAGATCACTGCTTATGGACATTCTGAATGCCTGAAGTCCACCCAGACTTGAAAGCAACCAAAAAAAAAAGTTAGTAGAGGAAAGAAAATCTATGAAGGACTGTAAACACAGAGAGATGTTTTAGTGTAGTGTCTTCCTGAGCAAAAAGTTGTCACCTGATGTTTGCCATTCTTGTGTTCTTTTCCTGGTATCCACTACTGGCCACTGCAGGAAGGACACAGGCTGGCCACGTAGAAGGTCTGCTACTAGTGCTATCAGGCTGGCTAGTTTGGTGTAGCTGCTGATATACTCAATGGAGTTAGGTACTTACTCCGTTGCTGGCATTTTGTGTTGAACGTCCTGATCTGTACCGTTCAAATCTGTTTAGAAAAAAAGACAAAAACCCATTGAGGACTATCAAAGCCAGCAATAAACAACGAAAACCATGAGTTTATAACAAAGCCATGGCATGTTTTGCACTGAACTTAGTTTGCTTTGGTTCAGGAGGGAACTCTGAAAGCTTTAACTCCCAGCCGGGACTAAGGGAGGAGAGTTGACAGAGTTGCATTCTTGGCAGATGTGCCTATTATGCTGACTAACCTGATCTTGCAGCCTGAAACACTCTGTAGGATTTGTCTTTGGTTTTGTTTTGTTTTTGACCCATTAAGTGCTTCGTGATAGACTATTATGTTAGCCAAGGGACAGGAGCAAGACTGATGCTTCCAGCTAAATAAGCGGAGGGCTGCAGCAAGTCTTCCTCCCACTTAACAGCTCCCTCTTGCTGCAATCCATGTAAATGAGGAGGCCTACGCAGGGCAGCACAGCCCTACCCGAGAGAAACAATCATTAGCAGATTAACCTCTTAAAACATTCTAGGTCAGCTCAAAGATCATCAGAGCCTACGTTCACACACGTTGGTACTTCCCAAGAAAGAGAGGTGATGATGTTGGAGGAACATCCTCCTAGTTCTTAGGGGAAAAAGTCTGTCTAGTTAAGATCTGGTCTGTTTTTTGCTTCTTCCCCAACCAGCTGGGCTGCTGGGGTTGCAAACATAGACCCAGCTTTCAGAAACTCAAAAAAGCACAGGAGGAACTACCTCCTCCCAGGGCCTGTCTAAGTCTCCTTCCTTACCAGGAAAATGGCCATGATTTCTCAGAGGTTCAAATGCTCCCTCATTTAAAAGCAATCAAATATTTAATATTCATATAATCCTGTGGGGTTTCTCCCAGATGGACACAACACAACAGGGAGTTTCAAGCAATCTAAAATGTTTTCTTACTGTAACAGAGTACAACACACACTTAAAAGGCAGCAAAATCCAAATTCAGGCCCAAATTTCCATTTTAGGAAACTGTGGGTGTCTGCTATTACTGGAAATGCAGCTCCCTTCGCTGGAAACCTGACACCTCCCACCTCAACTTTCTCACCCAAAGGCTTATGAACCACAGGCTCGTTTCCATCCTTCACCGCGCAGGGCAGAGCTGCTGCTTGAGTCACTGGCAGAGCTCAGTACCCATCCTAGGAATCAACGTGATCAATGTAGAGCTTTTGGAATGGCAGAGGAGGAACTGGAATTTATTGAACTGCTCAGACCGGCGCAGCTATTCCACAGCAAAGAGCCTGCTTACATTGCTCAGCTCACCTTTCACTGTCTAATGACTACAAATGCATTAGCTCCAGGCAGCAAAGTCACCGATGGAGGAAAATAGAAAAAATATTAAGGGTGACTAGAATAAGCCTTCGTGACAGTGACATTCTGCCACTTGTAGAATGTGCCCGTGCATGAAACACTGTACCATTTCACATAAAAAGCCGACGTTTGTTTCAGACTTTGCCTCCACCTCCTCTGAACGACTAAATCAAAGATAAAATCGAGGCCACCGAGTCTTCCTTCCAGCCTTTGTCATGACAGCACGGATTCACAGATCTAGAGTCTAATTTATTTTTAAAGGCTTGAGAAACAAAGCCCTGT
Source organism: Ramphastos sulfuratus (assembly GCA_013399055.1). Taxonomy (NCBI): domain Eukaryota; kingdom Metazoa; phylum Chordata; class Aves; order Piciformes; family Ramphastidae; genus Ramphastos; species Ramphastos sulfuratus. The sequence goes on along the minus strand of WBNM01006897.1, from coordinate 318,096 downwards.
GCCGAGAGCAAGGAACAAAGGGTACTCTTTAGTGCCTCCCTCCCCAAGCCTGTCATTAAGGGGAAGATTAAACTTTCCCAAGACTGCCTATCACGTGGCACCTCCTGCACCAGATGTGGCTGACACAGCCTTTGTCTGACACGTCCCAAGTCCTGTGACCCACGGCCCGCCCCTGGGGATGGTTCCCGCAGACTAACTCTTCAGACCTTTAGCTCTGCACAAGAGAGGCTCTTTTTCACCCCTAAGATTTTAAGTCTTCCTTAAAAACAAAATCCTTACATGCGCGAAGGTCACACCCACCTCAGCTCCCCTTGCACTAGTAAGGAAACCAGAAAGCTCAGAGATCAGAAGTCAGGGAGAGCTCACGGGAGCCTCCCTAAGCCAGGAAGCAGCACAAGCACTTGTGCGGAGCCCAGGCAAGCATGGAGCTAGTGGCTGCGCTATTTTTGGTCTCAAGTCCCTACATTTGTAAAGCAGCATGCAACAGGGACTTCAGACTCAGGTCTCTGCTAGTTCACTGTTTTGTGCAGGGTTGCCCTTCATTTTATGGCTATGCCCCACAAAAATTCAACGGCTAGGAGACAAAAAAAAAAAAAAAGGAAGAAAAAGGAAAAAAAAAATGATAGTATTAAGGACAACAACAGATGGAACGTTACTATAAAAGAGCATAAAAATACTCTCTAAATGCTCTCTGTGATTTGGTTCTCTGCATGTGGTTGTGTTGGACCCCTGGCCCAGATGGCCAACTCTTGTCAAGTGACTATTTTGACAACCTTAGTGAAAATCCAGAAGCATTGATGGAAAATGTGCCCCACCTTTCGTATCGGAGGAAGACGTTATTCAAATCATCATTCACATGCAGCAGCTCCTCTGTGACTTCTTCATTGGACACTCTTGAGATAAGCTCCACAATTCTCTGCTGCATAGCTCTACAGGTCCGGTTCAGTTCCTAGGAGGAATGCATCGTGCACACATTCTGATAAGCAGCCAGATTTAGTTGAGTTCTGTTCACAGCCAAATGTATCCCCCAGCTGAGAAACACTAAGACAAGTCTATCTTTGCATGATTAAATGTCACCCAAAAGCACATCTAATCAAACATGCCCTTCAAGAGACGATGGCATAAAACCTTGAGAGCCTATTTACAATTCAACATCCTGATTCTTCTTTAACTCTGAGCACTTCAGAAAATAAATATCTGTATTTCAGTGATCTCTTTTAAGAATAAAACATGTTAATACAACAGCTTTCCAGAAGAGAGCTTTCAAGGAAAATTCAATCTGTTCTTTTTGGCAATATCATCCTTAAAAACTGGAAGTTGCTCATGGTGGAACGAGTAGGGATGAAAGGTTCCTCAGGGCTACCACAAGTAGGAAGAGAAGTGTTGGGGACACAGAACTTAACCAACTACTGAGAACATGAGGGAAGATACAAAACAAGGAGCAGGAGCATGAAAAGATGAACACTGCACACACAGTTCAGTACTGAACTACACACAGAAACGTTCCCTTCAACTCAGCAATTCCACAGAAAGAGACTGCAAAAAGGCAGCTTTGGAAGAAAATTGTAAAGAACATAGAGTAAGGGCAGTTATTTTAGAAGTCTCTCACACCAAGAAACCTAGATTTAAGTTTGCTAAACCAGGAGTTCTCCTGCTTCCATGACATCCCTTCCATCACCAATTACTCGGCAGAATTCTTCACTCCTGAAAGGCCTCAAGACCAAAGGTCAAACCTGATCTGTTGAGGAGAAACTACAAGAAGAGACGTGACATATGGCATGGCGCCACTGATTAGACCCATGGTTTTACTTCAATAAGCACTGACATTCCAACTAAAGCATGTCCCTCTCATCTTCTGCACCCCCACCCCCACTCCACTCCCCTCCCAGCTCCACTTCACAGCAAAAATTGAGCACTAAACAAGGATGACTTGTTGGTACACAACCTTCGGGATGAAAGCAAAAATGTGTTTGTTTTCCTTGCTTGGTCTGACATCCTAAGCTCTGGATAAATTTCACCTAGTGCAATCCAGCTGCCTTAACAGCTTGAGGAATGTGTTCTCCAGTGTCAGTTTTGATCCCATCACTTTAGAAGCAGATTGTGACATTTCAGAGGTTTGTTTGCTGCCTCTCCGAGAGGGCTGACAGTACCTATCTATTCTGCTCAGAGCTGGCTCTCTAGCAAGCTGTTTACATTTGATTGTTGGAGAAAATGTCAGGAATTATTTAAGGAGGAGGGCTATATAAACCTCAAAGCAAGGAGTCCTTGTATGCAGCACCCAGCTTTTGAAAGACTAGCCACCCTTTGTGATCAAAACTGGGTTGTCCCCAGCTCTGTGATTCAGATTTAGGATGCATCAGTCAAAGGAAGGAACCAGTTGGAATAAAGCAGCATTGCTGTCACTCCATTTTATGATCAAGTCCTTTCACCTTAAAGCTACGCTGCAAGGTTACGCTGTCAAGATGTTAGGAGCTGTTTCTGAATGCAAGCAAACTGCTCTCTGCTGGTTTGGTCTGCCGTGGTTTCCTGGAAGCTTCTTTTGTTTTGAGCAGTCCGACCCCAATGGGCACCAACTGAAAGGCTCTTTATTGCAGAGCTTCTCATCAGCTGCCATGATGGCTGTGAGACAAACACACAGCACCACTGCATGGGAGAGACTCCAGCTTTTGGATGGATTTCAAACTCTGTGTATCACAGAGAGCAATTCCCTGCCTTCCTCCTAATATACTGTGGTGGGAGCTCATCCTCCCTGCTGGAGAATCACACCAGAAGACTACTTCTGAAGCTATGGAAGCGCAAATACCACGTTAAGGGCAGCAGCTGGAATGCCAGACCACAGTATTCTTCATCTGTGTTCCATGTGGTACTATATTACTTTCCTCAGCCCAAAGGCCATCCTGCTGCCGTTGGCCTAAGGAAGCAAGTATGAAGCCTGAGACATGAGCTCAGCTTACACCATTTTCCCTCTTGAAATAATAAATGCTGCACTGGATTGAGATGTTCCAGCAAAGAAATCCCTTCTGATTACCCAGTCTAACCCTCCAGACAGCACGAAACCTCTCCTGAGTGGTATTCTTCTTAAGATGCTACTTTCAGAAGAAGCTACCAGACAGTTTCTGGAAAGACAGTTTATATATAACAGTTTAAGTGGCAGAGGATCCACAGGCCCTTGGCAATATTTCATCCAGCTGGAAACCTGGAGTGGTTTTCTTCCTGCATAGTATCTGGGAATGTTTTTGCACTGTGTTAGTGATGGTGGAGGATGTAGAAGAAGTAGAAATGCTCAGGATTTACAGTGCCTCCAGTAAATCTGAGTTGCTTTGTGGTAAAGGGGACCCCATGTTCAACATCAGGAAGAATTTTTAGCTATGTGGAGAAGAAAGCGCTGAATAAGTTTCAAGGGAAGTGAGGAAATCCTTGTCACTGGAAGCCTTAACAAATGAAGAACATCAAGTGATGAGACTAACCAGGGTCAAGCACAGCCCACATTCATTACATAAACCATGCAAAACGAGGCAGTGAACTACCACAAACTCCGCACTTTCCAGGGAAACTCAAGCACAGAATGGATCAGAATCATATTTGCTACGAAACTGTTACCTGAAGTAATTCAAGGTCTGAGGAATCCTCTTGTCCAGGTACCATTTCTGTCAGCATTTCAGACATCACTTTTGTATTCCCACGGACAATATCCAGCTCACTGCGCAGCCGGGCAATCTACAGTGGGGCACAAAGACAGCAAAGCACTGCATACTGTTTGGCTTAAGCAGTTCATTTTCAAGGACTGACTTTGGGATACCTCTGGTTCTGTCTGATTTGACCTCTGAGGCTCCAGACATTCCAGCAGGAGGGAAAACAAAAACAAAACAAAAAAACCAAAACCAAACAAACAAAAAAAACCCCCAAAAAACAAAAAACAAAACCAACAACAACAACAAAAAAAAACCAAAAAAAGAGTGAAGATAAAAAAGTTTACCCAGGAGAGAATTTTTAAAAAGCATCAGGAAAAGAACTTTGTAGAAGATTCACTATCATCACAAACCCCCATGTGCTGTGCTTGTGTGGAAGGGAAGCAACTGAAAATGGCAGCTCCAACCAGACCTTGGTTTCAGTGCACCTCATGTGCCTCATGCGAATGTGGGNACTCCCAAACCATCACAGATGTACAGATTTTGAGCAGGAGATTTGGCTCTGAAGTTTTTTTTGCAAGGGGAAAAGAGGATCCTGTATTAAGGCATTTGCAAGGCTGTTATGGATGCAGACTTAACTCTCTGTTAGGCTTCCTGCATCTGTGAGACCTTCTGTGCCTTTCAGAAGGAGGGCTAAGGAGAACGATTGCTAGCCTACTGCACAACTGCCCAGTGAACTAGTCTATCAGCATGTGAGGTTTCCTAACTGCTGCCATTAGGAGCCTGGATTTTACTGTATACTATGAGGAAAGATCACTAAGTAGAACCAGAACTAGGAGGAAAGTCAAAAGAGTTAAAATGAAAGCTTCTCTGCAAATCGGTTTGTAATGTGATCTGCTGAGTCTCCCTCAAAAGAAATCATCATCCCAATACCTGTTCAGAATTAGCAGTGATGGGACCAGTCACATTCAGAGCTGGGGCCTGAGGAGCAGAATACGCCGTTGGAGAAGATGAGGAGTAAGAACTGGTGCTCATCCTTTGCTGGGACTGTGAATTGTGCATATTTGCTGCAGGATTGACTTCAGGAACGCTCTGCCACATCAGAAAGACATGAGTTCAAACGCTGACTTGTGACAGCACTTGCTTTGTCAGCAACCTCAGGCCAAATAGGCTCAAATATAGAACATAATTGCACCTTGTGGAAAAGGTCAGTGCAGTTACCAGAACAGGCTGGCAGGCCAGCCCATAAACAGGCAGCTGCAACAAAGAATGCATGCCCATATCTTTTGACCCAACCCACATGCACTGAAGTCAATTTACCTTTACAGGAAAAGGAAATAAAAGCAAGAGCCAAACATCAATAATTATCAATTATTTTAAGCTGACAAAAAAAAAAAAAAAGAAAAAAGTGATACACAGAGGATAATGAATGTAATTAATCTTGACACAAGAATTGTAATCTTTCAGTCCTTGATCACTTGCATTTACCACTTCAAAGATTCATTAACTCCCAGTTTTCAGAGTGAATAATCAGAACATCTGTGATTATTAAGTGACTTCCCAGCAGCAGTTCTGTCAACTTTCCAGATCTAACTTTTCAGAGGTGTAAAGATCTCATGTTACCATGAGACCAGTGAGAAGTTCAGAATCTGAAAACCTCTAAAAGCCAGGCAGGCCTTGGTTCAAGGTTATCACCCACGGAAACAACCATACTTTTGAGCAAAAGATGTAAATCTCAATCATATATCCTGCTGGACTCTCTGAAAAATCAGTTGCATTTATCTGGTGGGTTTGTGGTATCAAGCAAGTGTGCAAACCTCCTCCAAACTCTTTTCTCTTCTCAGAATGGTGTTTTGACTCAAGGGAGGAGATATCATTAGCTTATCAGCCTGTCAAATGCAGATGTATTATGCTTCTCCCACATGCCTTTTCACTATTGAAAAAGTCCTTCCAGGAGTGAGAAAATGAGCCAATTTCAGAGAAACACAGAAGAGGAAAGAAAAGTAGTTATCGAACTGTTATTTGGGGAGAAAAAAACCCCAAACCCTGCAGCTTACCCTCTGTGGCGTGTGTATTGGAGACAGAGCATCAAGATCTGCCATGGGAAACTCTATGCCTTTCCTCTTGAGTTCTTCATAAATATGCACTACTCCAGTTAAATCAGGGCTACTTCGAAAGGCATCAGCCCAAGCCTGGAAAACATGAGGGATTATCCATAAACCTCCCAAATGAAGCTCCAGCTCCACCCTGACCTCAGATATTGGCTACAAAAGCTTTCATGTACTTCAGCTTCAAAGGGAAGCTGTGCTCAGTAGACCTGGTCTAAAAGAGTCTGCAAATATTGTGAAGAGAGTCACGTACACATTTCATTCAAACATAGACAGGAATCCAGTGCACAGTAGCTATGTCTAGCCCTTGACATCATCAAAATCTGCAAACACAAATGAAAGCCTTTTCCAGTCTCCTCTTAGCAGTGGTTGCATGCTGGTCTTTTCTTGCATATTCTATAGCCACCAAAATTGTCTGTGTGAAAGCTGAAATCAATTCATAAAGTCCTACAATAATCTGAGGTCATCTCAATTTAATTTCAAAAATATCCTCATTTGTTGCCAAAGTAAACAAAACAAAACCCCACAGATAGCAAGGGTTTTTTTAGTATTTTATATGGACCAAACTGAAATACAAAAGGTAGTTTCTGAGGTTCTTACACTGTGAAACCTGCAGTCCCATGAGCAGCAGAACTAATGAAGCCTGGGTTCTTACAGAGCATAGCCAACACTCAGACACCCCAGTGTGTCAGAGAGAACAAGTTTAAAGGGAGAATTTCCCACAGTCAGAACACTCATAATATCTCTCCCACATGAATTCTCTGCTGTCTAAAAAGACTTCAATTCACATTTGAGCTTTTTCTTCAGTGGAAGTACCAAGTGTTTCTCTTTGCTAGCCAGCCTCTAGTACTCATGAAGCTGTGAGGAGCATAATATCTGCAAAGCCTCTACTAGACCCTTTCACTTTTACTGGATATCAGCCAAGTATTAACATTTTTAGAGGAAGGAAAAAATGAAATATTATGACTCAATTAAAAATGAAGCACTCCACAAACCCCCACATATGTAAGGGAGAGTATCAGTGTGCTGAAATCGGTACTGCGAGACACATGTGTGGGCTTTGAACTTAATTCATTTAGTCATCATTTTTACACTAGTTCTTTGACTATTTTTGCTTTAAAAGCTGTTTTTAACCACTTTTTTGTATTTGAGAGGAGAAAAATCAAAGGTGGCAAAGCCAGATAAGTAATAATTCACAGAATCACACAGAAGGCATTGGGTGGGAAGGGACCCTCAAAGGTCATCTCATCCAACCCCCCTGCATTTAGCATCTCCAACTAGATCAGGTTGCTCAGGGCCACATCAAGTTTGACCTTGAATGTCTCCAGGGATGAAACTCACATTTCTGTGTAACCTGTTCCAGTATTTCACCACTTTCATTGTAAAGAACTTCCTCTAATATTTAACTTCCATTCCTATTCCATCCAGGTCTAAGAAAGAGCATTTCCTACCCTACGTGCCCAGAAGACAATCCATTATCAGTTGCACACTAACAATTCTGGGTTTGCTTCTCAGCTTTGTTAAGAGTAAATGAACTGCATCAACTGTGCTGATGCAAGGCAAGTCCAAGCAGCCCTATGTGAGCCAGGGAAAACAGCTCTGACTGCAAAGAGCCATTCGGTTTCCTTGGAACTGACCTTTCAAATCATCCCTGATCTGACAGAGGTATTGACTGTACAAGTAACTCTACCCTTGCTCTTTCTCTGCATTTTCAATTTACATAAGAAATCATTTGAACGATCCTTTTACATAATGGCTTTCCCCATTTCAGCTCTGTTTGCAGGTAAGAGTGAAAAATGTCAGGCAAGGGATGCTCTATTTAATAATCGCTCAAAAGAAATTAGAGGCAGAAGTATGCTGTGTGGCTGCCCTCAACTTCTAATGAGGCTTGTTTATCCAGGAGGATCTGCTAATGCATCCCCTGTTTCACTGGCTTCCTATAGATTTTGTTGTAGGCACTAATGACAGTGAACTTGCTTCATTTGCACTCTAACTCCTTAATATATTCCCTCTTGTGCAACTCTCTTCCTTGGAGAAAGGAGACACTTTCATTTGTACTCCTCTTTGCCGGAGCCAAGAGCATTATCTACGTTACTGTGTCTCTCAGAGGTCACAAGTAGGACTGGGTGCCATTGTCCTAAGTGCTGTCTACACACATTGTAAGACAATCCCTGTCCTAGACAGCTTACAATTCATCTAGGCAGAGTAACATTAGCTCTGCTTTACAGATAAGGAGCTACACACAGAGCTCAGGAGACCTGCCCATTGTCCAAACAAGCATATGACAGAGGAGAGATTGAATTCAGATCTTCTAAGACCTTGGACCAGATTATCAAAAGGTAGATACTTAAGGATGATGCTGTATAAATCCCATCTGGAACCTCAGTGTGACCAAACAGACTAATTGAACACCACTCCAAATCTGGCTGCTAAGTCGGGGACCATCCCAAGCCAACTTCTCCAGTGCTGGACACTTCTTAACACATTTATCCTCAAAATAATTTCCCGTGCCACTAAAACTCTCCCCATATCATCTCTGATGACAGTGCCCAGCTACTGGACAGTAAGGTGGTATGACCTCTGAGCTGGTACACAAGTTCTTACCAGAGGCACAGTGATATTTCCAAGGCCTTTCAGCAAGGTGCAGAAGGAAGGAATATGTAATACATGCTAATTCATGTGCACTGGGAAATAGGTTGAGAAAGTGAGACACAAGATGCTCAATAGCTCAAAATAATCAAGCCTCCAGATAAGAAATCAGATGGCAGATCCATCAAGCCTTGCTGTGGAAGGCCCAGGAGTATAACAGCAGTATGGCTGAAGACATTTGCTGTTTGCACAAGTTTTTTCCTATGCTTCCAAGTGCTATTAATCCCCTCATTTCTGTTCTTATTAATTCTCTGGTATCAAACTGTAAAAAGCCTACAGAAAGAGATAAATGTAACATTAGTGGAGCAGAGCTGAGAAGAGCTAAGTCCCCTGGAACAGAGTTAACTCCAACTGCAGGGAGCTGTAAAGAGCAAAGTCTAAGCTGAGTGACATGGTCATGACATGTGGGATATTTTGGGGGTGTGTGTCCACAGGGCACCTGGAATGAGTGACTGCAATCCCTCTTCCAAATTTGTCAGGCAATCTGGGAAACAAAGTCCCCTTCCACCTCCAGCTAAAGAGACACTAACAGAACCCACCCACAGGCAACTTTCATAATTCTCAGGCTTTTTATACCGAAAGGCATTTAGAACCCAGAGTGAGGCTTTAAGCTCTGCTGCACTAAGTGTACTCAGATAAAGCTCTTTTGAATACACCCAGACTGCAGATTTTTTGGTTAGGTTACAAGGACTTCCATCTTAGTTGCACTCATGACTGGGAATCTGCTCAAATCCAGGCCTCAGTGTTAACCAACATTCTCTAAAAGACTATAAGCAGAGCAAACAGCATGGAGACACACACAGTTTCTCTTTATAGGGCAGTATTTATGGTCAGACTCAATGAGCTTAAAGGTCTCTTCCAACCAAAATGATTTTATGATTCTATGATTTAACCTCCTTTCCTGGTCACTGCATGCAGCAGCAGGCTGACACCCAAGGACTCAGTCAGATGCACCAGAATTGCTTTTAATAATTTACTTAATTTTGTGTTGTTTTTTCTAAAGCCTTGAGATCAGAGACCAGAGATACCTCACAGCCCCTCATGCAGTGCCCACCTAATTCCCCCCTCAGCCTATTCCCTGTTCAGAAATCACTTCTTTACATTGTCATGCTCTACAGATGTCCTGTCTGTGTACCCAAACAACAAATAAACCAGCTGAAATTCAGCTGCATGCTTTGCCACAAAAATCAGAAGTATATTTGGGAAACAATGCTGTGCATTTGCAAACACCTTCCCACAAGAAGCACTGCAGCAGGTTTCTATCATTTTAAGCACGCAGTGTCTTTCCAGTCTCTGGTGTATGCAATAGCCTGTAGGAGCTTAGTGATAAAGCTTCCTATAATTGTCAGATTTCCTCCAGGCAGGCACCAATGTTTCCTCATGTGTTGCTAATGGTTTGTGGAATTAAAGTGGCTGTTTATTGTTATGCTGCACAGAAGGAGAAGCAGCAGACAGGCCTGGGTCTGAACTTCCCCACTGCAGGCAAGAATCTGACAGTGCACAATAACCAAAGAAAACACACCCAAACCATTTTAACTCCTATATGGTCAGTTACTTTTCAATAACCCTCTTTAAAAGGAACTCAGAATGCTTTCTAATGGAGGCAAACAGTTCCATTTTACGGTCAGAGAAACAGACACAGAAAAGTAAGCATTCTGCAACTCACAGCAAAAGCATGATCCTCTGAAATTTCCTTGCCTCAGATGACAAGCTCATCACAGAAGCAGGTCTCCAGCTTGTAGATGTGACTGTCAAATTGCAAAGTCACCCATTTATCTTTTTTGGGGAGGGCCTGTTTGCAAGTGCATGTAGCAATAGAACAAGGGGCACAAAGCGATGGTTTTAAACTAGAGAAGGGTAGATTGGACATTAGGAAGAAATTCTTTACTGTGATGGTGGTGGAACACTGGAGCAGGTTGCCCAGATTGGTGGTGGAGGCCTCATCCTTGGAGACATTCAGGATCAGCCTTGGTGGGGCCCTGAGCAACCTGATGTATTTGGGGATGTCACTGATGACTGCAGTAGGGCTGGACTAGGTGACCTTTAAACATCCTCTCCAACCAGTGCATCCTATGACTCTACAATTAAGTCACAGAATCACAAAATCACAGAATCATCAGGGTTGGAAGGGACCTCAAAGATCATCCAGGTCCAGTCCCTCTGCCATGGGCAGGGACATTTCACACTAGATCACGTTGCTCAGAGCCTCATCCAGCCTGGCCTTAAAAACTTCCTCATGGTTTAGAAGATAGTGGTACCTCTCTAAGTAGAATCCAGACATTTCTCTCTGGATAAAAACCAAACCTGGATGCATGTGCCTGTCTGCTCTCCACTGCCAGTCTGGATACCTTGTTTGTTTTTACATGTAAAAACCTTGCCACATTTTTAATGCTGACAGCATGTTTAGCGATGCATGGCAGTGAGGCAGACACTCCTTATTTCAGGCAGCAACATATGGAAGCAGAGACAAATTGCATACCTGGATCAGTGCTAGTACTTTGTCCTGTACAATAGTGGGGGGATTATTCTTGGGCGAGATGATTTTCACCAGAACACCGTCTATGAAGTCACGGTTTGCCACCAAGACATGAAACCGATGGCCACAGTTCTTCACACAGGTCTCCAACACCTAAATACACACACACACAAAAAATTCATTCTTGGAGCAAAGCTTGATCACACACACACAGAGCACCTGTGTGGTTGGTTTGAGATTTTGGGGGGTTATTTTGTCGTAAAACTTTTGATGGGAGGGAGAGAAGATAGAGGAGAAATTACAATTATACTCTGAACCCTTTTCTTCCTCAATTCCATCTTATCAGGTGATAGAATGAGAGGAAATGGCTTGAAATTGTGCCAGGGAGGTTTAAATTTGATAGTAGGAAAAATTTCTTTACTGAAAGGGTGGTTAGGCATTGGAATAGATTGCCTCGGGAGGTGATGGAGTCACCATCCCTGCAGGTGTTAAAAAACCACACAGACATGGTGCTTTGGGACATGGTTTAATGGCCATGGTGGTGTTAGGTTGATGACTGGACTCAATGATCTCAGAGGTCTTTGGCAACCTTAATGATTCTATGAATTTATGAAAAAGCTTCCTCTCTACACACACTTTGTATGTACCTCACCCATCATTAGCATCCTGGACACTTTTGTGATCTGCTTTTGGCTGTTCTAAGGCAGACATGTAAGTTTCTTCCACTTCAAAGCAGAAATTCCCAACCTGTACAGCTGAACAGCTAAGCACAAAGCATCACATCAAGAGCAGGTAAGACAGAGGACATCCTGTCACAGTGAGATATTATTGTGCTGTGGCACTCCACCATTTCTTATGTACCTGGCACACAGCTGGACCCGGTTGCTCTGAGCTATAAGTTGTGTTCTAGGGGTGGGAATTCAGGTGAATGATTTTCACTCATTCAAAACACTCCCTTGTGAATGCTCTGACAGGTTATTCTTTGACACATTTTCCCCCTGCAACCTAGCTAGAGGCACCTTCCACTTGCCATTCAACTGCCATGGAAGAACAGCTGTTGGTTTTTCTCTGAAGAACATGATTAGCATGGAGATAAATCTGAGGCGTCACTTCTCCTCACAGCCATGCCTAATAACCACTGTGACTCTGTTATCTGAGGAGTCTGTAATTACTCTCCTCCTTCAGCTGCTCTCATCAGCCATGATGACACGGCCTCACTCCTGATGAATTTCGCTCTTTCCCCACACAATGGATAACCTCATGGTTTGGTCTTTGGTAATCTGTCAAAATGACAATGCAGAAGAGGAAATGGCAAGAAGACAGAAAGTACAGATACGCTTCGTCAGGGAGAGGCAACAAGAGCTGTAGGAAAGGATCACACAGATCACCTACCCACGGCACTGTAACTCCATCTAGTTAGTGACGCTCAACCCTCAGACTGCTGCGGTGTGGAGCCTGCCCAGCACTGCGCATTCAGGAGTGCTGCACTACCCGGGAAACCCCTGGCTACAGCCAGCACTAGAAAAGGTCACTGGCAAATTATCTCACACCTTAGCAGTGCTGCCTAAACACAGAGAATATAATTTACACTTTATTGAGTGAAATTAGATCAGCATAAATTAATGCGAGTCTCCTACAGAGATCCATTCACAAGGGAAATTGCGCATCAGCTACTTAGGAAGCTGCAAATATGGCAAGTTCATCATCCTCACTTGCAGATATGCCCACAGCTCTTGTCTTGAAGTGGAGAAATGGTTGGACGTAGGGAGATGGGAGTAAAAGGGAATGCCCCAAAGGGTACACAAACTCATTTGGGCTACTTTAACTTTCCTCAGTCAGTACTTGGGATGAGTAAGAGCCTTGAAAAAAGCAGAAATCAACTGAGTCAGAAAAATGCTACACAAAGCTTCCAGCAATGCTCCCCATGTGAGGAGGCAATTGGAAAGAAGAAAAGGGCAGAGCTGTGGCTGTTAAAGCAACTAGTGTGTACATTCAAGAGAGTGCCAGCAAAAGGAAAATGGCAAAAGGGTTCTGCCCTTTTGAGGCATTCCAGCTTGCCTCTACTCACCGTCAGTGCCAGCATGACCTCTCTGTAATTTTTGTTTCCATTCAACCTCTTCTTCAGTGCTCGAATGGCATCCTTTGGTCTGAAGGAGAAACACAACATTCTTAAAAGATTCAGACATGCTTTTCACATGCCATATACTGTGGAAAGAGAAATCCTTTACCATGTGTTAACGCCAGATTACTTGACTACAGCCAAACTGGGGTCACCTAGAATTATGTGAGGAGAGAAAATGTCACAGATGACAAGACCAGAGCAATGCCTGAGGCCTCCAAAAAGGCAGGATGTTGATCAAGCAGGAGAGACTGACAGGCACTCAGAAAAAGGCCCAGGGCATAAGATCACTTCTCCTGCAAACTGCAGGCAGCAGGGCTTTTCTGATGCTGGATGAGATGTATCAGAGAAACTCTCCGTCCAAATGGTGGTCATTAATAGCAGCAGCACTGCAAAGAGATACAGCTCTGAAAACAAGAACCCCAGAAGCACAAGCTGGGTACCCCTCCAACAGCAGGTTTTTTATGCCAGCCTTCCAAAGCAGAGAGCAAACACAGAAAGTGCTGCATCATAGAGTGGTTTTCTGAAATAGCCAAGGAGCAGCGAAACTGAGTAACTCCTTGAAAACTGTGTTTGAACTATGAGCACCTGTCCCTAGATGCTGCACCTCCTGCCATGTTGAGTAGGACTGGATGAAATTGTGTTCATGAACCTTTCAGTTTGCTGCAATAGCACATACCCTTCTTCTGTCTCGTTGATAATGTCACAGATCTCCATGTTGAGTGTCCAGTCTTCACTCTGCAGAGAGCCATCTGTGGCCTTTTCTGTAAAGTAAAGAAAAATAAAGCTTTTCAGCCCTTCCTGATCAGGCACTACATGTCAATCCAGCTTTAGTTACTCTTAGCTGAAACTATCCAGTGAAAGAAAGACAGGGATAAAAGAAGTCCCCACTGACTGTAAGCAATGTCAAACCTTCCCTCCTGGTTTTAGGGATCAGCATAGAGGTTTTCAGGCAGAATCAATTAATCCTCAAGCTCATTACCTTCAGCCCACATAGATTGGCTGTTCTTCAAAGACTCCTGAATTCCTGGGAGAGCAGGAAAATGTCAGCTAATTCCAGTTTAAACTTCTCAGATACTGCATTGTTGGCAAGTTATGAGGCAGGAAAATCTCCCCAAAATCAACATGACCTCCTCCTTGTTTTAGTAGATAATACCTCCAGACACACTGAGGGAGGAAAGAGCAACTTGGGAGACAGAATTCAATCGAGTCCAGAATTTCAGCATGAAAAGAACCATCAGGACATGAAAATGTTTAATGGAATCAAAGAATGAGTTGGGTTGGAAGGGATCTTAAAGATCATCTAGTTCCAACCCCCCCTGCCATGGACAGTGACACCTTCCACTAGATCAGGCTGCTCCAGATCCCATCCATCCTGTCCTTGAACACTGTGAGGAAGGAGGCATCCACCACCTCTCTGGACAACCTGTTACAAAATCTGTTCCTAATCTCCAGTCTAAATCTCCCTCTTCCAGCTTAAAGCCATTGCCTCTTATCCCATTACAACAAGCCCTTGTAAAATGTCCCACTCCAGCTTTCCTGTAGCTCCCTTCAGGTACTGGAAGGCCATTTTAAGGTCTCCTCAGAGCCTTCTCTTCTCCAGGCTGAACAGGCCCAACTCTAAGCTTGTGCCCACAGAGCAGTTGTTCCAGCTCCCTGATCATCTTCATAGCCTCCTCTGGACCCACTCCAACAGTTCAATGTCCTTCTCATGTTGGTACAAAACCACTGCAGGGCTCCATAATTGGATGAAGTACACCAAGTGAGGTCTCACAAGAGCAGAGGAGGAGAGAATCACCTCACTTGTCCTGATGGTCATGACACTTCAGGTCATGATATCACTCTTGGGCCCCCATTTTTGCCTAGCAAAATTTAACTCCTGTACTGTGGTCCCTAAATATCTACCTGCCAGGAGACTAGGCACTGCTTTCTTGTGTCCCACATTGTCCCCACTCTCCTCTCCATGCTGGGGCTATGTGCACATCTCCCAAGCATGATCTGCCTTCCTTCTGAATGCCAAATGCTCCCTCACTGTCTGTGTGGCAGGTAAGTCACTCGGCATCAGACTAAATTCTAGGGGAAGGATGACCTATAGCACCGTGACAGCAGCAGATGTCAGCTCTTGGCAGTTTAATTTATAGACGTCTGCAAGAGTAGCATAACCATAACTTCAAGTAATCAGTTGACAAGAACGATTTCCTCCTTGGGATTTCCTCCTAAATCAATGTACTTCTGTCTGGTGGTGCCTAGAACATCCCCTGGATTTTTCACACTTCTCACTTGCAGCGGTCAAACCCAATCTGTGTTACACTACCCACGATCAGCAATGTTATTGAGTTGAACAGAAAGCCTGTCAGCAGAGAGACCTATAAAGGACCTTCAAGCCAAACATGACCTTCCTTGCTGAGTTACTCTGGGTTTTCTTACAGATTCCTGCCATCCACCGTTGGAAGGCAAATAGGGTAAACAAAGGCGTTTTTAAATGCAAAGTAAATGAAGAAAATCTCCACTTCTAAACATTTGAAAACAGAAACAGAATCACAGGAACCACTTTCCCCAACTATCCTTCTGTCTTTACACCAGACCTTGATCTGTCCCCCAGAACAAGGCACTCTTTGTTGGAGAAAACCAGGTTACAAAGACTTCACACATCTCTTTTTCTGTTTACCAACAATGTTTTCTCCATTAACATTTCTGTCACAGTGACTGAGGATGCAGATGCCCACAGGCCATAATTATGGGACATTATTTGGATGAAGACTATGTGTCTGGGTAATTCAAGTTGCAGTGACTTGTCTACACCAGAATTGTGGCTAAAGCAGCTCCACCAAGGACAGTAATTACAGAAGCCTGAGACAAACCAGACAGCTGAGCAAAATCCAAGCAGAGTGCTGAAAAGAAGCCATTTATCTCCAGAAAGGAGAGCATACCATGGAAAAGAAGGTTATGGAACAGGAGATCATTCTTTGCAGGCCTTGCTTCCCATTCAGACAGGCAGGGCTGCAAGGCACTGGACCTCACTCATCAGGGAGGTCATAGCGGCTGCAAAGCTCCCAGCTGTGCCATCTTCACCTCTAGGTCATCTTCAGCCATCACTAACTCATGGTGGAGTTCACTTTGGCAACCAAAAGTCTTTCTGCTTAAGAAGGACCTGAGGGTCCTCCACCTGAGAGATGCAAGGGTTCCAAAATGTCCAATAAATCACAGAAACACAGAGTGGTTTGGATGGAAAGGGACATGTAAAGGTCACCTAGTCCAACCTGCCAGCAGTCAGCAGAAACATCTGCAGCTAGAGCAGGTTGCTCAGAGCCCCAAACAACCTGAACTGGAATGGTTCCAGGGATGCGGCTTCTACCACCTCTCTGGACAGCCTGGGCCAGGGTCTCACCACCCTTGGTGTAAAAAAATCTGTTGTCTCCAGTCTGAATGTCCCTCTTTTAGTTTAAACCATCGCCCCTTGTCCTGTCACAACAGGCTCTGCTAAAAAGTCTGTCCCTATCTTTCTGATCAGCCCCTTTAAGTACTGAAAGGCCACCAGAAGGACTCCCAGTAAATACTGGACAAGTTAATGAGTATTTTTAATTTACTACACTTAGGCTATGTTAGGCAGGGATTCCCTTGAGGAAGAGCAGAGGCAGAGCTGTTTAATATTTTCTGGGATACAGGAATTTATCTCTGCAAAGCCACCTGTACAAACACTTTTATTAGTTGCATTTTGCTCTTATACTGGACATAAAGGTTTATTGCTATAGAATGTGCTCTGCCTTCACTTCCATCTACTCCTTGTTGCTCAGGAAAACATTTTATTTAATATTAGGAAAAAAAGTGAATATTCAGGGATATTAAAAAAAAAAATCAAACTCTTCATCTGCTCTGCTGGAGAAGGTGATCTCTAAAGCTCAGGATTTATAAGCACAGTGCTGCAAAATGAGAGATTAGGTCTTAAATAGAGGGTATTCCTTAATCTGGGTGTGTGATTTGTTTTCTTAACCTAGAACTGTATTACATGTGTGTCCTTGACAGCACTTGGCACCAGGCAGTGCCTGACGTGTGCTGGTCCCCCCTGGCTCTTCCTCTTTACAACGGTTGGTAGTGATAGGACAAGGGGCAGTTTTTTGAAATGAGAGCACAGCAGATTTAGTTTGGATGTTCGGACCAAGTTCTGTACCACGGGGGGGGGGTACTGGAACACTGCAACAGGTTGCCCAGAGAGGTAGTTGGGGACCCATGCCTGTAGCTATTCAAGGTGAGGCTTGACAAGGCTCTGAGCAACCTGATCTGGTGGTGGATATCCCTGCTGAGTGCAGAGGAGTGGACAACCTCTGGAGGTCCCTTCCAGCCCAAACCATTCTATGATTCTTTATAAATGCTCGTGGAAATTAGAGTGAAGAGGTGCTGCTGCTGCAGCACTGTCAGAGGGTGGCACAGGAACACTTGTCTAGGATCCCAGCAACCTCATTCATATTTCCTGACATCACAGAATCATAGAGTGGTTTGGGTTGGAAAAGAACTTAAAAGGTCATCTAGTCTAAACCCCTGCAGTCAACAGGGACATCTGCAACTAGAGCAGGTTGCTCCGAGTTCCGAACAACCTGACCTGGAAGGGTTCCAGGAATAGGGAAACCTGGGCCAGTGTCTCACCACCCTCAGGGTAAAAGATTGCTTCCTTCTCTCTAGTCTGAATCTCTCTCTCAGTTTGAAACCATCACCTCTTGTCCTCTTACAACAGACTCTGCTCAAAAGTCTGTCCCCAGCTTTCTGAACTGCCCCTTTAAGTACTGAAAGGCCACCAAAAGTTTCCCCTGGATCCTTCTCTTCTCCAAGCTAAACAACCCAAACCCTCTCAGTTTGGCCTCACGGCAGAGGGGTTCCAGCCCTTCCATCATTGCTGTGGCCTCCTCTGGTCCCACTCCAACAGGCCCATGTCTCTCCTGTGCTGAGGACTCCAGAGCTGGCCTCAGGACTGCAGGTAGGGTTGAGCAGAGTGGAGCAGAGAGGCAGAATCCCCTCCCTCCACCTGCTTCCCATGCTACTGGAGATGCAGCCCAGGTTACGGTTGGGTCTGGGCTATGAGCACACACTGCCAGGTCATGTCCAGCTTTTCACCCATCAGTAACTTCAAGTCCTTCTCTGCAGAGCTGCTCGCAAGTCACTTGGGAAAATGAACTCCCCTTTGTCCTAGAAAGTTCAGTTACCACCTTTTTGTATTTTTTGCATTGCAGTTCTTTAGTTGGAGTAACATGTGGTTGAGACTGTGTGGGTTTAAGATGTAACCGTTGTCTTTTTGAGAATTAGTTCTTTCTCCCCTGGGTAATTTTTAATTCGAATAAGAGTCAGAAGCTAATTTTAGTCTCTTCTTCAGCGACACAGAGCACACAAGCTCTTGTCATCGGTAGTCGTTTGTCCTTTGTAGGGTGTTTGACCCAGATTTTCTGCTGCGGTGCTCTCTCAACTGTTAAAGGAGTTAACTGACTGCAGAGAAGGCACACGGGTTTGTGTGGGATTCGTTTGAAGAACAGGATTATGCTGAGATGAATTGAAAGCCTGTAGAGCTCCTCCAGAACCAAAACGCAGCCGGTTGTAGCTCTGGATTTCCGGTGAAACAGCTCTGCCTGCACTCATCCCTCAGAGAATCCTTGCCTGGCACAGCCAAAATGCTGGAAACCAAAATGACTCAGTAACCTGCCCAGTGTTTAATGGACATTTTGAAAGATGTGCATCTCTGTGAGCTCTCTCCTCAACCAGCAAAGAGATTGGACTGACAAGATTAAAGAGATTTTGGAAAGTCTTGCAGAATTGCAGAGGAATGGCATGCAAATCATGTCAATCCCTTTTAAAAGAGTCACCAGTTCCTCAGTCTCTTTCGAGCTCATTAAAAGGCATCTAAATGGCACTAGTTCACACAAGGGCTCTGGAACATGACCAAAGGATTCCAGGGTGATGTAAGGAATGTTAAATCAGATGAGGAAAAAGGCAATGAGCAGGAGCCTCTCCTGCCCCTTTCCTCACCCAGAACAAGAGTTTATGGTCTAGTCTAACGGTGTAACTAAAGGGCTGGCAACTCCCAGTCGGGGTGCCAGGGGTGCCTTGCACAGCTCCTGACCCCAGAACAGCTCTGGGCGCTGTGTTATTGTCAACTTCGTCACTGTGGCATGGGCCAGGAGTTAGTGTCTGGCATGGAGACATGACACCACCAGAGAGATTATCAGAATGTCTCTTTCAGAAACAAGATGCTATCAGTTCCCACCACGTTTCCCAAATTAAAGCATAAATGTTCCGGTAGAAGGAAAGACAATCCAGCACTCCACACCTGACAGGCTGCAGCCTTGGGCACCGCTTCTGCACACGCAAGCATCAGCTTATCTCTAGACTGCAAAGTAAAGGAGAAAAACTTGTGCTGTTTTTCTCTTCTGCCTGCCCTCTGAGGCCCAACTCCTGGCTATATTTCCACACCCTGTCAAATGGCAGTATCAGTGTTTCCCTGCTGATGCTGAAATGCTGTCTATTCAGAAGGTGCAGTTCAGTAGCATAAAGGTTTCTGTGTCAACAGTCTTGGAGCACATCCCCACCCAGGCAAGCCTCTTCCCAAGCGACCTGTTCTGACCTCACAGATATCACCACAAGGAAATTGAGGTAGAAATGCTGTGTAACCACCACATCATAAACAGGGCAGGACAGGAATGCTCCTTCAAATGCAGGGCAAAACCAGAACTTTTATGACCCATCTTAAGTCCAGCTCAAAAGTCACCTACTAAAGAACTGCTATTGCTGCTTGTCCTCAAGAAGCTGTCCTTGCAGCCCTTTTCAGTCCACACTATTTTTGCTTAAAAGTTACTCCTCACTCCTTCCTGTTTCTAATGCTCATCTCTGACCATGACACTGAACCTGCTGACAGGAGACAGCCTGAAGATTTTCATTAGGACTGGGACTGCACAAGCTGAAGTCTTTACGCTACTCACTTGCTATATCCATATTTACACAACCAAGACTGAAGAACTGACTGCTGGAAACACCAAGGGCAGATGCTTCAGCTGAATGATGACAGCAGGCATGGCCAGGGTAAAAATGTCCCTGAAAGGTCTATCTGTAAGTAGGTATAATCAACCACCAATAAGTGATTGTGGTGCTGGATAACATTCTTGCAAGAAAAGGCACAAGTTGCTAGGTAAAAATCCCATTACATGAAAATGCGAGACCTGTGCTGTTTTGTGTCTGAACACCAGCATCCTGTGAGCGAACAGCTCTTTGTGCTCAGAGAAATCACAGTTTTGTCTCTTGGGACTTCTCCAGATGTTGCTTCAGAGACTCTCAATTCATACATTTGGGAAGAATTAGGCACCAAAAAAAAAAAAATCACCTTCTGTTTCTGCATGAGGCACGCACACCAGTGCATCCTATTAGAGAGATCCAAAAGCAAGACAGTTCTGATTCCAAATTTCTCCCCTCCCTTCCAGCAGCATTTGGTGTTCAAGCAGCACAAAACAGCTTTTTTTTTTCTTTTGTGTTTGCGAGTTCAGAAGATCGCTGCTCTTAGATCTTTGTCTTGCCTCTTAACAGCCCACCTGCCTGCCAGCTGTGCTTCAAGAATGGAATCGGAAAAATCAAGCAGTCAGATGTGTTATATTTCACTCTGCATAATGTGTGACAGGGAATAGAAGAAGCCACAGCATTAGCAGGCTTTTACTTCCATCCTGCTGGTCCTTCTACCTCCGGTGCAGCAGAGCTCTCTCAGATGCCAGGGCCATCGGCTGAGGTGAAATGCAAAATGCTGTTAGAGAATGGACAAAGTCTTTCGGGAAAGGCAATGCAAAGCACACAAGATGGCTCAGGGGGATAAGCAAACACTAGAACGGGCTCCCCAAGGAGGCAGTTGAATCACTGTCCCTGGAGAAGTATAAAAGATGCAGAGATGTGGTGCTGAGAGACATAGTTTAGCACCAGACTTGGTAGAGTTAGAGAATGGTTGAACTTGACAATCTTAAAAGATCTTTTCCAACCAAATGCAACAGTAACATCTCTAAGCTGCAGCTTGCAGAATTGTTTTGCTTTAAAGGACTGTTGAATTTGTGACTGTAGTTGTCTCACCTGGATTCAGTAAGTCATCAGTACGACACTGTTCATAGGACCTGAGGAAAGACCATCCAGAGGCCACAGAGACAGATTTCATCTGTTCAAACAAATTGAAGTTGAGCCTAAAGATCCTCAGCATTTGCGTGGCTGATAAGTTCAAGACATTTCGCTTGGAAGAGGGAGGTGACATTTAAATAACAGTTAGGTACTCCTGGACCTAACAGTCTGTCCTGGCTTTCTCTGTATTTGCTTTTAGAAGGACAGTCATGGACACTTGGACATTATGGCAACCAACAGGAGGTTTGTTCCTCTTCATCAGAACACTGCTATTAAAACGTAAAATGTGACTCATTCAAAACTCAAGATCAAAACTCAGCTCGGAAGTGACTTACTCCTAAAAACCTGCCAGTTTCTTTGTTAGAAAGCACAGCTCCAAGAGCATTTTTCAATTAGCCACCTCACTGCTCCAAGTCCTTTTTCTACGTTCCTTATTTCACACTGCTCTGAAAATGCTGAGCTTCACACTTCCAAAGAAAAAGCCAGTCAGCTAGAACAAACGGGCTCAGGCTGAGCTGCAAGGCAGCACAGGAAAACGTGATTTGGGTTGTAGTGCTGCAGCACTTTGACTGCCATGATTTCTCAACTGATTGTAGCTTTGGTGTGAAATCATCCGTCACATCCTAGGCGGCATCAAAAGAAGCGTGGACAGTAGATGGAGGGAGGTGATTCTGCCACTTTGCTCTGGTGACACCTCAACTGCAGTACTGCATCCAGCTCTGGAGCCCCTCAACACAGGAAGAACATGGACCTGATGGAGCAGGTCCAGAGAAGGGCCACAAAAATGCTCAGGGGGCTGGAGAACCACTGCTGTGAGGACAGACTGAGGGAGCTGGGGGTGTTCAGCCTGGAGAAGAGAAAGCTCCGTGGAGACCTCATAGTGACCTTCCAGTACCTGAAGGGGGCTACAAGGCAGCTGCAGAGGGACTGTTTGCAAAGGTCTGCAGCAACAGGACAAGGGGCAATGGTTTGAAATTATAGAGTAGATTTCAATTGGTAGTTACAACTAAGTTCTTTACCATGAGGGTGGTGGAAAACTGGAGCAGTGGAGTTTCTGGGGCCAGGGAGGTAGTTGAGGCCACATCCCTGAAGATATTCAAGGTCAGGTTCAACAAGGCTTTAACCTGCTTTAGTTGCAGATGTCCTTGCCAACTGCGGGGAGGTTGGACTAGATGACCTTTGGAAGTCCCTTCCAACCCTTCCAACCCAAAGATTCTATGATCTGTCTTCTGCTCACTGTTTCACCAAGTTTCTGGTGCTGAATAAATGAGCAACAGTTTGTGATGGCTGCAGAGTCTGTTAGAACAAAACAAGGCTGTGGACATGCAGGTGTGCAATCACAATGAGCTTTCAGCTCCAGTGCTTTCTGAAGGCACAGTGGAGAACGGAGAACTTTTTAATACCTTCCTAAGTGATCTGGATGTTGGGATCAAGAGCACCCTCGTGAAGTCTGCAGATGACACCAAAATGAGTGGGGAGGTTGACACTCCAGAAGGGAGAGCTACCCCCAGGAAGACTTGAATGGCTGAGCTAGCAAGAACCTTATGAAGTTCAGTGGGGACAAAGGTAGAGTCTCGAACCTGGGAATACTTAACCCAGGAGTGCAGCTCAGACTAGGGAGCACCTGGCTGGAGAGCAGCCCTGTGGAAAGGGACTTGGGGGTCTTGGTAGATAACAAGCTCAGTATGAGTAAGCAGTGTGCTGCAGCAGCAAAGAAAGCCAACAGGATGCTGGATTGCACCAATAGGGCATCACCAGCAGAGATAAAAAAGTCGTCATCCCATTCTATTCAGTGTTGGTCAGATCACACCTGGAGCACTGCCTGAAGTTTTAGACTCTGCTGCACAAAAAAGACATGGACAGGCTGGGGAGCGTCCAGAGAATGATCAGAGGAAGAGCTGCCATATGAAGAGAGGCTGAGCTGGGTTTGTTCAGCCTTGAGAAGAGAAGCCTTAGGAGAGACCTTATTACCGTGCACTAGTACACAAAGAGCGGCTACCAGGAAGATGGAGACTCCCCTTTCACAAAGAGTCCTACGGGAAAGACAAGGGGTGATGGGAACAAGTTACTGCATGGGACTCCAGAAGAAAATGTTTCCCCATGAGAACAGTTGGATATTGGAATCATCCTCCAAGAGAAGCAGTTGATTCCCTTACAGTGGTCAGTTCTAAGACTCAGCCTGACAGGGTGCTGGGCCATCTATTTTTAACTGTACTATCACCCAAGAAAGGCTGGATCAGATGATCCTTGAGGTCCCTTCCAATCTGGCACTTCATGATTCTGTGAAAAGGCATTTTCTGCTATTTCACTTCAGGTTTTCTTCTTTTTGAAGCTACTGCCCAAATGCCAAATTCCTACCAATCTTCCTTTCCAGATCCCACTTACCTGCAGTCATGAATATGTAATCTGCAATTATTGTGCCTTTTTAAAGACCACATGGTATTCACAGTCATGGTACAGCGTTCCTGTGATTTAGACATGCTGCAGAAAAGGCATTGCCCAACATCTCCAACAAATTCAGCCTCTCAGGAGCAGGAACTGCAGCTGATTAAACTGGGCATAGTTTCAGCAGCAGAGCAGGGGGAATGGATTAATACACATGAAATAAATATCAACATCTGTACAACAAAGAACATTTTTATTTCACTCTCAGATCAGAGCTCCACCTGATCAACTAGAAAAACAAAACAGAAATCCTTATAATAACATCAGAGTAGGCAAGGGAGCAGATCAGCCTGACTCACTTAGCTTATCATATCTCACAGGTCTTGGTGCACTTCCAGTTTATAAAACCAGAAAGACCTTCCAGTACTATGCTATTCTATTGTACAGAAAGAGCTTGACACTCCAGGAAGAACACTGAGGTGCTACAGTGTGTCTGGAAAAGGGCAATGAAGCTGGTGAAGGGTCTAGAGTCTTGTGAGGGAACTGGGGGTGTTCAGCCTGGAGAAAAGGAGGCTCAGGGGAGACCTTCTGGCTCTCTACAACTCCCTGAAAGGAGCTTGGAGCCAGGTGGGGTTTGCTCTCTTCTCCCAAGTAACAAGTAATAGGAGAATAGGAAACTGCCTCAAGTTGCACTGGGGGATGTTGGACATGAGGAACAATTTCTTCCCCAAAAGGCTTACCAAGCCCTGGAACAGGCTGCCCAGAGCAGTGGTGGAGTCCCCATTCCTAAAGCAATTGAAAAGCCATGGAAATGTGGTGCTGAGGGACATGGTTCTGTGGTGACCTGGAAGTGCTGGGTTAACAGTTGGACCTGATGATCTTGAAGGTTTATTCCAACCTGAATAATTCTGTGACTCTGAGAGGGTAACCTAGGCCAGGCAGTTTCTGTACTCAGATGTCATTCATGTCAGGCACAAATGATGGTTTAGTCACAGTTCTTAAAAGCATTTGGAGCCTGGATCCCAAGCAGCACGGTGTGTTTCTATACAATACAGACTTTTGTTATGAATCTTCTCACTGAAGTTCCTCCATCAGCAGAAATTGTTGCTGCCGACAGCAGGCTCCACTGAATGACATGTGTATGTAAGTCGCTCCCTTTTAAAACAGATGGCAGGGAGGGAGGCTACTGCTCCTTTAAAACAAAGTGAAATCCCTCTCACTTGCTCATTCCATACGGCTTTAAAAAACAACAAGCAGAACCTCCTCCTGTGTACTGCATGCTCACTAAAGCCAACGCGTTGACCCATGTACCATAAATCACTGTCCTTCAGAGCTAGGTCACACAGCAGCGGCTCCCAGCTCATCAAGCCATTTGCATGATTCCAAGGCACTTTTCCCTAAAACTCAGCCTACACCACACATTTCTTCACCTCTCCCAGCAGTGACCTTGGTCATATTCCCGCCTGACTGCAAACCCACAACATTCAAAGCATGGTGCTGCTTTAGGAGTGACAAGCACTGACCCGCTCGCGTCAGGAATCGATACACTAAAGCCTTCAATCAGAAACGTCAAAGCCGTTTGAAAATACCTGGTCCTGCTATTAATGGGGTTTAATGGATCCGAATGGAGATGTTTACCTTGTGATTTACTGCAGGGGAGCGACAGATCAATGCTCCTTTATGACATGTCACATCTCATGACAGACTGTCGCCCCGTGCGGTTGTATCAGCGGAGATGATGGCTCACCACTTTGCAAACATCTGTGATCTATTAGGCAGCACTTCCACTAGTCTAATATTATCACACTCTGAGTGTCCATCTTTCCTCTGCAGATGAGAGGCATGAAAGCATAAATTAAAACCTTGTGGGTGACAGAAAGTTTTCCCTCGGATTTACCTTTTCTGAATTAGATGTGAGTGCTCTGACTTGTCCACATGACTCTGCATGGCAGAATTTAAACAGGTCACTGTCATGGGATGGTTACTCATGTCTCCTCCTCTTCTGACACAGAATGGCAGCCAGCATCATATACTGAATCTCACACCAACATTCCATCAGTGATCGTGTCCCTGTACTCAGCACTGGTGACCCTGCATCACGAATACTGAGGTCAGTTTTGAACTGCTTGCCACAAGAAAGACATTGAGATGCTGGAGCATGTCCTGTTGCTCGGCATCACTGACAAAAGTCTGGACCCATCCCCTTGTCCCCTACCCTTCAACTATTGATCAGCACTGAGAAGATCCCCTCTCAGTCTTCTCTTTTCCATGCTGAAGGGCCTTAGGGCTCTCAGCCTCTCTGTATGAGAGATGAATACACATGACTTTGTCCTAATGCCAAAAACCAGCTACTATAAAAAGGAGCAGAGTCCATTCATTTTATCAGCCTTAACTTACAAATCCAAGAGAAGCAGCAGCTGAAAGTCGTGATTTATTTCTCCACTACTTTGTTATAAGAATGTCCACAGGCTCTGTTGCAGTTGGGTTATTATTTGTAGGATTCACACACAACACCAGTATGATAAACTGGTGTGTCCAGCTTGACCTGGAATGTTTCCAAGGATGAGGCTTCTACCACCTCTCTGGGCAAACTGGGACAATGTGTCACCACTCTCAGTGTAAAAAATGTTATTCCTTTTACCTAGTTTAAATCTCTCTCTTTCAGTTTAAAATGATCACCTCTTGTCCTCTCACAACAGGCTCTGCTCAAACGTCTGTCCTCAGCTTTCTGATCAGCCCCTTTAAGTATTGAAAGGCCACCAAAAGGTTTCTCTGGAGCCTTCCTTCTCTAAGCTCAACAATCCAAACTCTCTCAGCTTGGCCTCACAGCAGAGGGGTTCCAGCCCTTTTGTCATTACTGTGGTCTCCTCTGTCCCCACTCCAACAGGTCCAGGTCTTTCCTTTGCTGAAGACTCCAGATCTGGCCCCAGCACTGCAGATGGGGGTCTCAGCAGAGAGGCAGAATCCCCTCCCCCCACCTGCTTCCCATGCTTCTTTTGAATGTATTTGACGAGTAAAACACTACCAGGAGGTAAGTTGAGAGAAAGAGGAATATTCTTCTCATCCAGATGCAGTTTTGCCACCCAGAATTGCAGGCAGTATGGTATTACAATTTGACATCCCATCTGAACAAACCATTGCAAGCACCACCAGGAGCAGGAAGGTGTCCTGATCTCTCATGAGCTGCCCATTCCAGACTCAACTGCATCCAGTAATTACAGGTNACAAGCAGAACCTCCTCCTGTGTACTGCATGCTCACTAAAGCCAACGCGTTGACCCATGTACCATAAATCACTGTCCTTCAGAGCTAGGTCACACAGCAGCGGCTCCCAGCTCATCAAGCCATTTGCATGATTCCAAGGCACTTTTCCCTAAAACTCAGCCTACACCACACATTTCTTCACCTCTCCCAGCAGTGACCTTGGTCATATTCCCGCCTGACTGCAAACCCACAACATTCAAAGCATGGTGCTGCTTTAGGAGTGACAAGCACTGACCCGCTCGCGTCAGGAATCGATACACTAAAGCCTTCAATCAGAAACGTCAAAGCCGTTTGAAAATACCTGGTCCTGCTATTAATGGGGTTTAATGGATCCGAATGGAGATGTTTACCTTGTGATTTACTGCAGGGGAGCGACAGATCAATGCTCCTTTATGACATGTCACATCTCATGACAGACTGTCGCCCCGTGCGGTTGTATCAGCGGAGATGATGGCTCACCACTTTGCAAACATCTGTGATCTATTAGGCAGCACTTCCACTAGTCTAATATTATCACACTCTGAGTGTCCATCTTTCCTCTGCAGATGAGAGGCATGAAAGCATAAATTAAAACCTTGTGGGTGACAGAAAGTTTTCCCTCGGATTTACCTTTTCTGAATTAGATGTGAGTGCTCTGACTTGTCCACATGACTCTGCATGGCAGAATTTAAACAGGTCACTGTCATGGGATGGTTACTCATGTCTCCTCCTCTTCTGACACAGAATGGCAGCCAGCATCATATACTGAATCTCACACCAACATTCCATCAGTGATCGTGTCCCTGTACTCAGCACTGGTGACCCTGCATCACGAATACTGAGGTCAGTTTTGAACTGCTTGCCACAAGAAAGACATTGAGATGCTGGAGCATGTCCTGTTGCTCGGCATCACTGACAAAAGTCTGGACCCATCCCCTTGTCCCCTACCCTTCAACTATTGATCAGCACTGAGAAGATCCCCTCTCAGTCTTCTCTTTTCCATGCTGAAGGGCCTTAGGGCTCTCAGCCTCTCTGTATGAGAGATGAATACACATGACTTTGTCCTAATGCCAAAAACCAGCTACTATAAAAAGGAGCAGAGTCCATTCATTTTATCAGCCTTAACTTACAAATCCAAGAGAAGCAGCAGCTGAAAGTCGTGATTTATTTCTCCACTACTTTGTTATAAGAATGTCCACAGGCTCTGTTGCAGTTGGGTTATTATTTGTAGGATTCACACACAACACCAGTATGATAAACTGGTGTGTCCAGCTTGACCTGGAATGTTTCCAAGGATGAGGCTTCTACCACCTCTCTGGGCAAACTGGGACAATGTGTCACCACTCTCAGTGTAAAAAATGTTATTCCTTTTACCTAGTTTAAATCTCTCTCTTTCAGTTTAAAATGATCACCTCTTGTCCTCTCACAACAGGCTCTGCTCAAACGTCTGTCCTCAGCTTTCTGATCAGCCCCTTTAAGTATTGAAAGGCCACCAAAAGGTTTCTCTGGAGCCTTCCTTCTCTAAGCTCAACAATCCAAACTCTCTCAGCTTGGCCTCACAGCAGAGGGGTTCCAGCCCTTTTGTCATTACTGTGGTCTCCTCTGTCCCCACTCCAACAGGTCCAGGTCTTTCCTTTGCTGAAGACTCCAGATCTGGCCCCAGCACTGCAGATGGGGGTCTCAGCAGAGAGGCAGAATCCCCTCCCCCCACCTGCTTCCCATGCTTCTTTTGAATGTATTTGACGAGTAAAACACTACCAGGAGGTAAGTTGAGAGAAAGAGGAATATTCTTCTCATCCAGATGCAGTTTTGCCACCCAGAATTGCAGGCAGTATGGTATTACAATTTGACATCCCATCTGAACAAACCATTGCAAGCACCACCAGGAGCAGGAAGGTGTCCTGATCTCTCATGAGCTGCCCATTCCAGACTCAACTGCATCCAGTAATTACAGGTGAGCCTGGAAAAATGGCTCTGTGAGAAGTTATGGATGATCAGTGTGTCAGTAAGCTAGATTTGAAATCTATCAGCTCTTGATGGCTAATTTTGTACTACATGAGTAAAGCAAGTTCTAATAACTCACTTGGGACTTCACTCCAGTACTTACAAGCTACGTGCTTTTCATATTCATAAAACAAAACTAATTGCCTTTCATGGATGAAATGTTCTAAGAATTTTTAATCCACATCAGCTGCAAACTCTAAAAATCCATCCCCATATATTTAAAACTCTCCCCACCCACTCACTTGCAACATGTTGTTTGCTGCAAACAAACTGTAAGGCAGAGATAATCCATCAGGCTCCTACATTACTATTATTTATATTATCAATTTACAGGTTACTCCTAAAATCAGTTGCCCACATTCTCACATGCTTAAAATAAACTGAAAACATTAATTACATTTAGCAAGGAGGGAGAAAAGGCAAAATCTTTCATTTCCTACAAAGAAAGCAGTTACCAAGAACAAGTTTACTCCTTAGCTGCAGTGTGCTCCAGAAGAGTTTTCAGCCCATGTTCATACATGATAAATAAAATGTTACCAACGAAATCAAACTCTTGCAGCAGATGATTTCATGTGCACGTTCCATGCTCTCCTCTACATCTACAGAGGTGAGAACTACGTCCTCTGGAAAACCACCATCATCCCACACATGGAAGTGAACCAGACAGTGAGGAGCCTGCAGCTTCTGAGGGCTGACAGCTCACGTTTTGGAGTGTGAAGTGCTTCACTTGGCTGTTCAGCTTTGCAGCCTTCCCTCACACGGCTCTGCAGGGTGACAGCAGGCCTGCTGCAAGAGGTAGCTAGCTCCAGTCCCATTCCAGCTCTCCAGTATCTCCACGGCTTGAAGATCAGCGTCTGGAACGCACTAAGTGTTTTCACCACAGGAAGAGGGGAGAGCTGGCTCCTGTTCCACTAGGTAACAGGAATCACTTTTGCCAACGCTGCTGTCATTGAAGGGCTCTGTTGCCAGCTGCCCGTTCCAACAAGCCAAGCCTGCTCTGCCCACTAAAGCTGAGTGGCTGAACATTTCCCAACCATCCTCTCAGGAAACCCGAGAGCAAACCAGGCAATAACCTGAACATGAGCCACGTCTGCAATTCCACCTTCTAAGGGCTGAGAAATGCGGATTTCTTGGTCTTCACTAACCCTATTAAAAATTCATTCTGCTCCATTTCCACAGCCCTGTTTCTCATGTGCCTCTCTGCCAGAGCTAAGCCTGAGGAAGACTGATAAACAGAAATGGAAATACCAGAAGTTTAAATCAGGTTTGCAAATGCCTATTTCTGAGAGTGTCAATTTAATTTTGCCATTCAGAAGCTTGCATGACCTTGTTGTGTGACTCTGTAAACCCTTCACCTCAAGGACTGTCCCAGTACATTTCATGTTCCACTGCAACCCCCTGTATCACATATTGCATGATACTCTTAGTGCAGTAAAATTCAAACCAATGGACGTCTATCAGCTGCACTAAGAGTGTGGCCTGCAGGTCAAGGGAGGTCTTCCTCCCGCTCTGTTCCCCCCTAGTGAGCACACAGCTGGAGGTACTGGGTTCAGTTCTGGGCTCCTCAGTTCAAGAGGGACAATGAACTACTCAAGAGAGCTCAACCGAGGATAAGATGCAGAGGGGGCTGGAGCATTTCTCTGAGGAGGAAAGGCCTGGGGCTGTGTAGCCTGGAAAAGAGCAGCCTGAGAAGGGATCTGCTCAATGCTCAGCAAGAGCTAGAGGACAGGGGGGCAAGTGGATGGGGTCAGACTCTCTTCAGTCATGGCCAGCAATACAACAAGGGCAATGGGCACAGACTGGAACCCAGGAGGTTCCATCTGAACCTGAGGAAAAATGTCTTTGTTGTGAGGTTGCTGGAGTCATGCGGCAAGGCTGTCTAGAGAGGTTGTGGAGTCTCCTTCTCTGGAGAGATTCCAAACCTTTCTGGACAATCTGCTATGGGTGACCCTGTTTTAGCAGGAGGAGTGGATTAGATGATCTTCACAGGTCCTTTCCAACCCACACTGTACTGGGATTCTGGAGTTCTGTGACTGCAATATAATCTTGGGAAATAACTGAATCGGTCCTTGGACAGCTAAAATTCATACCAGAGCACAGATTTTCAGCATGGCCTACAAACAATTTGGCTTATTTACCATACACATCAGGGCAGCAAACCCCAGCAAATGGAAAGGGCTGCTCTAGGACATTCAGAAAATGCAGACTAGGAATGGAATGGGAAGGGAATCTCCCAGTGCGAACATGGAATATCTTCTGGAGTGTTGTCTTTGCACTTAGAGCTTGCTAACTAACCACACAGAAGATGTCACAGGATATTGGATAACAAATGTGAAACCTACAGAAGCCTTTTTGGCGGTGTGACACTGATAGGTGTTAGTGTCACTGCTCCTGCTTGGGGAGACAATGAAACCAGCAATGGCACCAGACTTGCCTGGTTTGCTGATGGCCAGCTCAGTGACTGAGCTTTGCCAGCTCTGGCCAAGGTTGGCTTCTCCTGGGCATTCCCGTATGGGTGAATCAGTACTTTCTCAGTTTCTGTGGGGTTTTATGTTCATGTACACTATGCACATCCTTCCTCTGAGGTCAGCAGCAGCTTCCTAAGCAACCATCACCAGTATAATGATGCATTCTATGAATGAGTGCCCTTTAAAGGTATAAAGCTTGCCTGAGCGATGCTGCACCGTTTCAGCTCTCTCCTGGTCATCATCAACAACCTGGAGAGGATTCTGCAAGCCAGAACATGAACTAGAGTTTGCTTCAAAGGGTGCTACAGGTGAACTGTAGCTGGAACCATTCTACTGTGAGGACAGGCTGAGAGACTTGGGGTTGTTCAGCCTGAAGAAGAGAAGGCTCCAGGGAGATCTTACTGCATCCTTTCTGTACTTAAAGGGGATGATAAAGGGAGATGGGGACAGACTTTCATCACAATCTGTTATGACAGAACAAGGGGTGACAGTTCCAAACTAAAAGAGGGAGATTCAGACTAGAGAGAAGGAAGAGATTTTTTTATACTGAGGGTAGCGAGCCACTGGCCCAGCTTGCCCAGAGAGGTGATAGATGCCCCATCTCTGGAAACATTCTGGGTCGGCTTGTTTGGTGCTCTGAGAAATCTGCTCTAGTTGAAGATGTTCCTGTTCACTGCAGGAGTGTTGTACCAGATGAGCTTTAAATGTCCTTTTCAACACAAACCAGTCCATAACTCTGATTCTCTGAAACACCTTGTTAGCTGCAGGAAGACTAAAGGCCAATATCCTATAAAGAACCTGGCTGGGAGAGGATTTTTCATTATCCACTGGCTATGCCAAGTCATTGCCAGAGACCGGGATTTCAAAGGCAGTTTTAATTATAGAAGGTAAAACCCACACATGATCAAGCTGAAGTGTCAGAAAACCACCAGAACTGAACACTGACCCGTTTGGGTTGTTTGCTGAACTTTAATCACTTTCCAAGTCTGACAGCTGCTCAAACTTAATTGCTCATTACGCTTGTAAATAAAAACTGATCTCACTCTCTGATTAGCCAGCCATCTTAGAGTTGCCATAACAACTTCTGGTCTAATAAGTGATTTCAGATTTACCATTATTTGGACTAGCAGCAAATTTCACAAAGGTCTGAGATCGCTCTTTTCACTGAAATACCCTTCTAATTAGAAGAACTGAAAACCAGGAGAGAAAGGGCAGCTCAAAGATAATGAGAAAACAAGCTATTTACTGCAGCAGCTTAAACATGAGATAAGGGTACCCCAAAACTCAACACATGATGGGTCCTGCTTAACCCCTACCTTTCACTGTCAATCATCTTGTTATCACACTTCCACCCCACCCTAATCTGCTCAGAAAAGCAGCAGAGAGCACTCGGGTAATAACTGGTCACCATGCGGAGACTGATTCCCAGACTCACTCCAAATGAAATAATCCAAATTAGGAGCCAATTACCTGGTTAAATTCCTTAACACTCTGTTAACTGATGTATTGGTTCAAATTTAAGCTTCCCAGGGGACTAAATATAGCTAACAGAAACCAATACAATAATAATAGGATGCCTTTCCCTCTCTCCCCCCTTTTGGAAATAAAGAGACATAGAGAGAAGGGGTAAAACATCCAAGGAACAGTCTTGCTTCAATTTGGAAGTTAAAAGCTAAAAATGTCAATAATAAATAAAAGGTATTTAAGGTAGGGGAGTTACAAAGAGGTATAGGGAAGGGAAAAAACAAGATACCAATACAACCAGATTGATGACAATGGATGTAGGTAGATTGAGGAAGGGATGTCCACCATGTGGTAGAAAATGGCCATGTAGTAAGACAGGAGCATCAGGAACAAGGGTGGTGCTATCAGGCAGGCAGGCCAAGAGAGGGGGGCACAGGAAGTTCCTCTGTTTATAGAGGGGGTCCAGACATGAAGTGGGAGTGGGCTAACCACTACACCTGGGGTCAGGCAGACCACCCCAGAGACGAGTCAGGAGGACCTGGGGTCAAGTTCAGACCACAAACACACCCCCCCAGGAGGGTTAACCCTTTACAACTGATTAGAGAGCTTTTTTTTGAGAATACTGCAGAGTTCAGATTCTCGTCTTAAAGAGAGGGAAAAGTGTTTGTGTTGCACCCAACAGATGTTTATTGTACCAAGTGCAATAAAAGGTGTTTTGGAAGGAAGAGTCATAATGTAGTATCTCATCTCTGGATCACCTCCGTCAAAAACCTACTTCAGGCTTGACCTGAGGCTGGACTCTTTTTCTTCTGGAGTACTCTGTCCAGTTCTGGGCTCCCCGGTTCAAGAGAGACAGGGAACTACTGGAGAGATCCCAGTGGCGGCTACAACAAAGATGAGGGGACTGGTGCATCTCTATGAGGAGGAAAGGCTGAGAGATCTGGGACTGCTTAGCCTGGAGAAGAGCAGCCTCAGGGGGATCTTCTCAGTGCTGATCAGTGTCTAAAGGGCAGGAGAGCGGGGCTAGACTCTCTTCATTACTGGTGCCCAGCAACAGGACAAGGGACAATAGGCACAAACTGGAACCCAGGAGGTTCCATCTGAACAGGAGGAGAAACTTTGCTGTGAGGGTGCTGGAGCAGGCTGTCCAGAGAGATTGTGGAGTCTCCTTCTCTGGAGAGATGCCAAACCCTCCTGGAGAATGTGATTGTGGGCAATTTGCTGTGGATGGCCCTGATTTAGCAATGGGGTTGGACTAGAGGATCTCCAGAGGTCCCTTCCAACCCCCACCATGCTGGGATTCTGTGACATTTTGGACAAGATTACTAATTAAAGCCTTGCAGATGTCTGGGGGAAAAATTATCTGCATTTCAGGAAGCATTTGGTCATCGCAGCTTAAGTAAATCACCTCTGTTAAAACATTACAGACTCACCCATTAGTCTTAGAAGACAAAGTGATTGGGAGCTATCAAACACCACGAGCCTGGAGCCCTATTAGAGCACAAAGACCTTCCAAATTTTGCTGGCAAAGCTGCTGAAGCTTGCAATTTATTTAATCTGCTCAAGGTAGCTTTTTGTGTGCATGGGCAAGGAAGGACGCCCTTTTCCTTCCAAAAGGAAAACAAATGCAGAAAGCTATAATTGAGGCAAAACTGAAGTTAAAAAAAAAAAGTCAGGAAATGTCAGGTTTTTAAAAGTTTTTTTCTGTGTTCACTCAGTTGTGCAAGAAAAGCAATTTTTTTTTTTTTTGGGGTCAAAAGCAGAGCTGGTCACACTTCTTGTAGTAGATTTATCTCACAAAAGTAATGCTCAACAATCCAAGGGAACAATACTCTCTACATTCCTGACCACATTTGGGACATAACAAAATCTTTCTTGCTTTAAGAACAAGAAACCAAATGCCCTGAAAAGTTCTTGGGGTTCAAACACAGTTTCTAACACTGATCTGTGTCTTCACTTTGTGTATATTTTCTTTGATCTGATTTTGAACAAAGAATTTCTTCCCAAACTAATCTAACCCAGAAGGCTTCTGAGGACCAGCTGGGGAACAGGCTGGCTAACTCACACAGAATAAACAGGCTATGAACCAGCCCAATTATTCAACAGGTTTCTGCTGAGTATCTTTTCAGTTCTGAGTCTCCTGATGCTCTTAGACTAAGCTGCAAACACTGAGGTGCCAAAGGGTTTCTGTCAATGGAGAGATGCAGAACCACAGGTAAATAATCTTTAGATAGCTTTGCCAGGAATTACCCAGACAGGCATGGACTTTTCCCCTGCCCTAATCCCTGATTTTGAAATGAGTTATACATTTCTTTACAAGGAAAGTGGTAAAATACAGGAACAGACTGCCCAGGGATGTGGTTAAGGCCTTGTCCATGAAGACATTCAAGACCAGACTTGATGCAGCCCTGGGTAGCAGATGACCTTTGAGAGTCCCTTCCAACCCAATGTAGTCTGTAGGCCTACCCTGTAATTCTGGCAGGTACAGAACAATCATATTTCAGTCTAGAGACAATGCTGTCAGTTACAGATTGGTTGAGTTTACTGGCATCTCCCCTACTTGAGCAATGGAGAGTCTTAGAGATGAGAAGATGTAGCTCCATGAGTTAGGTAAAGACATGTTTACCTGTACGAAAGGACCTGCTCTTAAGGGAAGAAAGACCAGGCTGTATTTAGCCCACAGCTCGCCCACATTTAGGCCACATCTTGCCCACATTTAGCCCACATCTTTTGTGCTCCAGAGCCATCAAACTCAAAAGAGCCTTTTCCCATCAACAATACTTGAAACAAATGAGCAAAGCAATTGACAACAGGCAGCAGAATGACTAAGCACAGATAGCAGATAAGGCCTATCTCAGATAGGATTTTTACACTCAGCAACAAGTTTCTTCTACTTAGAAATGAATAATTCCCCAGGCAAGTGCAAATGAGAGAATGGAAAACTAGTTCTGGATGATCTGTGCAGACTCAGCCTATCAGACATGGGGGGTGGGGAATGGTGTTACTCAGACTGGCCTTGTCGGTCACTTCCTAGCTTCTCAGAGTTCCTACAATGCTTCCTTCTCCCCTGTGTTCTCCAAACATTTATACTTTTTATCACCTATACACAGAGCTATAGAACAGTTGAGGTTGGAGGAGACCTTTGAGATCACTAAGTCCAACCACTTGCCTTGAACTCACAATTCCACTGTTAAAGCTAAACCATGTCACTCAGCACCACATCCATACATTTTGTAAACCTCCCTGGGCAGCCTGTTCCAGTACCTGATAACCCTTTCTGTGAAGAAATTTTCCCTAATATCCCCCAGCACAACTTGAGGAAGCACACAGATTTTGAAACCCAAACACCAGAGTGTGAAATTACTTAACTCAGAGTCAATTAAGAAATGCCAGATGAGGAAAGGGATTGCCAGGCCAACCCTGAGGTGCATCAGCCCTGCAGCTACTAGGCAGGGTCCTTCTCCATGGAGGATCATCTCACCAAAATTACTGCAACTGCTGCTGTCCCTCCGTTGACCATTATCACCAAGGACACCATGAAAAGCCTTGACACCTTCAGAGAACTCCACCAAAACCCAATGTAGGTTATACAATTAAAGAGAAGTAGACTAATTTAACTGTTCTTAATTCACAAAGGAAAACGCACAATATTTTGTTTGGGGTTTTTTGGAGGGTGGAGTGAAAATTGGTATGGATGAAATATAAAAATCAGTTGGTAAGGTCTGTGGGGATTTTCTGTGGGTTTAGCCAAGCATATTTCAGATACACAGTTTAAAATCTACCGAGTAGGTGAGCAGAGCTGTCCTCACGCTGCAGCTTCTCACATATAGGTTTATACTAGAAGCATATGGAACATACATTTAAGTGCACTGTGCTGGAAGAGATAAAACTGCATTACTCAGAAATAGATGCTATAATACCTTCATGAACTACAATCTGCTTTTGTGCCTATAAAATAAATCCAGTCTTAGAAACCTTAATATTAAATGGTATTAGACTAATTATCCAGCTTCACATACGTATGTAGTTTCTCCAAGTTGCCAGATTCATGACTCAGTATTTATTTGCCCCTTTAAAAGCACAGATATCCATTTTTCCTATTTCATGGAGATTTTCCCTACAACATAATCCATTGTCATGAAATGAAAGCAGATCCAAATAATCTTGTAAAACTAAAAGCATTTTATCAGACTCTTTTTGCATGACTAGCACAATTCAGTATGAGCAGTGGGGGGCTGGATTATAAGTGACTGACCAGCTGAAAAAGCACCTACAAAAGTGCCTCAACTCTGAGGAGAGCACTTCTTGTGTCCTCTTCACTGCAGACAAAGACAAAAAAAAAATCATCACCTTTTTTGTATGCTGTGGGCATCTGATAGGAAGAAAAGTTACTGCCACCTTGTACTGAGAAAAGATTCTCTTAGACCAGGGCACAATATTTCAGTGGTTGTGGGTAAATGCAAAGGGCTTTTTATTTTATTATAATGCAATTAATGAAGACAGAGATGATTCAGACCCCAGGAGCAGGCTGCAAACATGTAATTTATCAGTACCAGATCCTAAGGTTATGGTGTGTGCTTTAAACACTGACTGGGAAAAAGGGGTTTGTCTGTAAAAATATGTTTTCCTCACAGCACAGCAAAGTAATAAGTTTGCTCTGAGAAGAACTTCAGCTTGTGTATGTGCAGAAGAAAGCTGAGTTAATTCCTCCTGCAGGATTACCATGGGCTGCTCGCTATAATTCATCTCACCATTCTTGCATGCAGCCATCAATTCATTTATTTAGAACTATTTGTTTTCCCAAGACTCATAAAAATCTTAAGATAAGAAACCCAGAGAATGGTC
Source organism: Ramphastos sulfuratus (assembly GCA_013399055.1). Taxonomy (NCBI): domain Eukaryota; kingdom Metazoa; phylum Chordata; class Aves; order Piciformes; family Ramphastidae; genus Ramphastos; species Ramphastos sulfuratus. The sequence goes on along the minus strand of WBNM01006897.1, from coordinate 280,580 downwards.
TTAAGTGCTTCTTGTGGAAAGAAAAATAAAAAGGTGTTTATACATCCTCCTCAAGCTGAGGCATTTTCTCATCCAAAAAAAAAAAAACAGAGGAACAAAACAGCAGCTTTGAAACAGACTCTGTCCACCATATTTATTACCAATTTAACAGCCTTGAATGGAAACTGCAAGTGCTCTGATAAAAATCAATTGAAAAGCTGTCTGCCTTGCTGTTGCTTCAATAAAGTGCCTCTGTATCTTTTGCTGAAACCCTGTTTTTGTAGCCTCCTTAAACAATACTCTGTATTAAATCACCACATCATGCCTCCTCTGAAAGCAGAATCCAAGGTGAGCGACCAGACCTGCACCCTTCACCCAAATCTCCCATTAAGAAGGCCCAGGGATGTGAATCAGTATCCACACCCCAAGTCCCTCAGGATGCCTTGATTTCTCCTCTATAGTTAAAAATTAACTTCCAGGTCTTTGTGCATTTGACTCAGGTGCTGGACGTCTCTCCCTAGAGGTCTTTGGCTATGATTCAAGCAAAATGCAGGCTGTGGCAAGAAAGGCTGACTTCAGCAGCATGCACAGCCCCAACCAGAGCCCTCACCAAAACAGACCTCAACTCTTCCACCCAAGCCCATTTCACACACCACTGCTCAAAGTTAGCCCTTGGCACCTGAGGAAGCTGGTGGAGCCAGCAGCAAGGCTTGGTTGGGATTTAAACAAACACTTTCCTGAAAGCCTTTGCAAGGTCTCCAGAGTTTTTTTTAAAAAAAAAAAACAACCACCTCTACAAAATGTACCTTGTTTTCCTGTGTGCTCACATGTAAGCCATATGGCCTACATCAAATAAGCAGAATGAGCATAAAAAAGTCACCAGCACTCCACATTCTTGTAATTCAATCAGCTTTAATCACCTCAGATGTTTTTGCTACCCTACGGTGAGGGTATTTGTTCTAATAACCTTGAATAGAGCGGTGACACTTTAAAGATGGCTCCCTCGAACAAAGAAAGATAAAAACACAATTTATGGCAGGATGTTGAATCTCAAGGCAAATTCCCCCTCCTGTAAATTGCAGCTTTTTCCCCAGGCCAGCTCTTCTCCCGACAGCAAGCAGTCTGTCTTTGCTGGTTTACTACACATCTTCCGGTACTTCTCCTTACTGCTCAGGAATATTCTTCCTAACAGTCCTCCTCTAGGGATCTGGGCTATTGGATTTACAGCATTAACTGGGAAAAATAAACAGTTCAGTTGTAAGAATGAGGCCAACACCCAAAGCCATAAAGGATCTTGTCAGCCCCAACACAGCAGCCTGCAAAATCCACAGCACCCAATTCCAGCCTCCAGATTCTTGCCAGCTGTCACAAAGCCCTTTTCCATGTCTGATGGACACACCACAAAGCACAAGCTGCCAGAGAAAGCTCCAGTGCCCCCAAGGCTCCTCATCCAGCATCACTGACAGCAGCTGGATTCACTGGGTGCCCAGCACACAGCACCAGCTAAAACCACCAGTAGCACATCAGTTTCCACACACAACCTTTTCTCAGGGATCTTCCCAAGAAGCCTGCTAGGAAGTGCTGAACACAGAATCACTGAATAATATGGTTTGGAAGAAACCTTTAAAGGTCATCTAGTCCCACATTCCTGACTACCAACCAAAGTGACATTGTGAAGGACTGAGGGGGCCATGAAGACTCCTTCTACCACAAGAACAGATGCATTAAGGAGAGTTTGGCCAGTAGGCCACGGGAAGTTCTCCTCCCCATCTACTCTGCCCTAGAAAGGCCACAGCTGAAGTAAGAAGTCCAATTCTGGGCTACCCAGTTCAAGAGAGACAAGAAACAACTGGAGAGAGTCCAGTGGAGGCTACAAAGATTCTGAAGGGACTGGAGCATCTCTCTGAGGAGGAAAGGCTTTAGCAGAGGGGTGGGACTGTCTAGTCCAGAGATCCCTTCCAATCTCCATCATGCTGGTTTTCTAAGTCCCATGGGATGCTGAAAAATATAATTTGCTCACAAAGCCTTTGGGAAGTAGTGGATTCTGCTGCAGAATCCTGGGGAAGATTTTTATCTTACAAATAAAATGAGGCGATTATCTCTCTTCACTGCAACCTCCAGGTAAAAAGCAACATGGGATGTGTAGAATGGTTTAGAAGTTCAGGAATCTCCCAGGTTAACTGCCTTGCATACCTCAGCCCTGCTGATAACCACCTTCTCTCCTAAACAGAGGACTTCACTAGAGACTTAAGGACAATTCAGTGCCCATGGGCCGGCTGAAGCTGTTAAGCAAAAATTAAGTAAGGTTTGTAATTAGTAGCCCTTGTGATGTCTTATACAGTTTCTGTTATGTGACCACTGGAAGGAAACTAACTGGAGGCTATCATAAAAGCCAGCCCAAAAATCAGCTACCAGCTTTCAGAGAGGAGGAACCTGGCTGCCATTTGAACTGGCACTTTAGATGCTTGAGACTCCATCCATCTCCATTACAAATCCTCCAAGCTCATCCTAGCATTACTTTCCCACATTAAGCAAAAGAGTTAACATAAAAAGCCTGTCTAGCTTCACACATTACCCAGCTAGGAGAAGGAGAAAAGAGAAAATCCCTTGTATTACCTCTCTTAGTTCTCCCCAAACCTCCTCTGACATCTCAGTTCTTTCAGACCTGGCATTTATCTGAAGACATTGTCTGGCCCTAATTAAATCTTCATGTGAACCACTGCTACTTTCTGGCAGAGAACATACATTCTTGGTGTGCTGATGGACCTACATAATTTTCCACACTGCTCCCGTATGGTGAGTGTTAGGCCTTGCTTGAAAACATCACAACTGTGTTCAACACAATATGTTTAAACAGAAATACAAATTTATTCTGTTTCTTTTAAAGAATGAAGAGAAACATAAGTGAAAATCATATTCCACAAGCTCACTGAAAAAAGAAAAAAAACAAACAACCAAACAACAAACCAACAACCAAAAATAACCCCCAACAAACCACCACCAAACTGTGGAAACACTGGGCACAGCGCAGCGTCTGAGAACAAGGCATGCTTTTGTTTTCCTGTTTTCTTGCAAAGGGATAACTGGCAGCGACAGGACAAGCAGAAAAATATTTATTCCAAAATATAATCTGCAGCTATCTCTTTCTCACCCCATCCCAGGAAGATGATAAAACATTTCTTCAAGTGCAGTTGAATTTGAAGCTTGAGGAGGGAAGATTTAAACTGGATATTAGGAAGGAATTCTTGACGTGAGGGTGGCGAGACAATGGAACAGGTTGCCCAGGGAGGTTGGGGATGCCCCTCCCTGGAGGTGTTCAAGGCCAGGCTGGATGAGGCCTTGAGCAAACTGCTCTGGTGGAAGGTGTCCCTGACAATGCCCAGGGGGTTTGGAACTAAATGACCTTTAAGGTCCCTTCCAGAGCAAACTCTTCTATGAATCTATGAACTTTGCATTAAGGGAAGTTCTATTATAAGCCCCTCGCACACAGCTGACCTTAAGTGGTCATAAAATCATAGAATCATTAAGGTTGGAGAAGACCTCAAAGATCATTAAGTCCAACTGTCAACCAAACACCATCCCAGCCACTAAAACATCTCCCCAAGTGCCATGTCCAGAAGTTTTTTGAACACTTCTAGGGATGGTGATTCCACTGCATGATTGTGCTGTTCTGGGTAAGTGGGGAGAGAGGCTGCCCATGTCCCTGAAGGGTGGGAGTAGGCAGCTCCATGCCCACAGTGCCAACACCAGCACACTTTCTGCCAGACAAAAGAAACCAGCTCCACAACTGGGGAGTAGCCAGCAAGGTTTGGGCTGCATGCCTTTTTTACAAGGAGTTACATGGAAAAGACAAAGGGTGATGGGTACAAGTTACTCCTGGGGAGATTCCAACTGGAATCCAGAAGAAGATTTTTCACAATGAGAACAGTTAAGGATTGGAATAATCTGCCAAGGAAAGTGGTGGATTCCCCCACATTGGACACTTTTAAGACTCAGATTGACAGGGTGCTGGGTGACTTCATGTAAACTAGATTATCACCTAGAAATACTGGACCAGATGATCCTTGGGGTCCCTTCCAACCTGGCATTCTGTGATCTTCCTCTGATGAACCCTCAGAGCTTTGTGCTTGAAGCCTCCAAGTTGTCAGTGACTCATTCCAAGAGAACAAGGGATGTAAGAGCCACAAAAATCTTTGCAATCCAGGAAGGCAGAAGGCTAGAAAAGCAGATTTTACTGCTAACCTCTACTAGCAATTCTTAAGTCTTAAGAAAGCCCTTTAAAACCACTTACTGAGGCTAAAAGCATCTGACAATAACTAGATGAGAAATTAGTGCCTCCCCTCAACACAGCACGTTGCAGAAGGCTTGTCCAAGCAGCAAAGCAGCCAGCTGTCCCAGCAGATGTGGTCAGATGGGCAAAGACAAAAAAGCAAATTCACTTTAAAATCATGGTTAACTTTCAGTGTTCTCATTATCATCCGCCAACTCTCGGCACTCCTCTCCCTAACCAGAAGAAATAAACACCCCAGATGGCTAAAGAAAAACAGCAAGCTATACATATGCTCCATATAGTCTGACAAAGCAAGAGTCCAGCCATCTTCAAAGCACAGTGTGAGACTCCAAGGGGTAGAAGCTCTACAAGGGGATGTCTCTGCATGTATGGGTGAAGCACTCACTACAAAAGAACTTATGGGCTTTGAGGCCACAGCCAGGTTATCTGCAAAATCCTGCCACTTTAATTTCCAAAGACACAAATCTTCCATCATTCCATCAATCAGTGAATAGACTAAACTACACATCTCTATACATTATACTACATACAGCTCCTAAATAAAGCATTGGAATGACTGCTGGTTATGAAACAAATCAAGGAAACTAAGAGCATGGTTTCAGTGAGAAGGGTGCCAGCGTAAACACGTTCAATGCAACACCACAGTCCTTGCACCACGGGAACCTGAGCCAGTTTGCTGCTCCTTCCCACTGCAATGTAAGAGTTCTTCTATTTCATTACAGCTAAGAGATGAAAGCAGGAGGCTGCAGCAGCCCACCCAACCACAGGCAAGTTATCAAACTCTGCAGAAGTGCCACCCAGGCTTTCTCATGTGGTCCCAGATGTGGCAACCCAGACCAAAACCATACTTGCCACAGCTGAGCGTGAACACATCTATGAGAGTGAGTGAGAGAGAAGGCTCAGCAACCCATAAGGGCCTTGGTCAGCCATACAGTGAAAGTGCACTCAAAATAACCTTCTTAATGTCAGCAAAGCATTAGCAAAACCACAATTCAAGCTCTGGACTGAAAACCACATGCGTACTTGCGTCTCTAAACACCATTACCCTCTCTGTACATACACAAGCCCAGGGAGGCTTCAATGCCTTGGAAAAATGATGCTGAACGACAGGGTCACTCTGTAACTTGGCACTGACAGGAAAAGAAGAGGTGAGATTCAACAACTTCCTTTCATCCAACAACCATCTTGAAGAGGAGTCACTCCCTCCGCATGGCAAACAGCCTGGCCAAAGCCATCACTACCCTGACAGTCTTCTGCTGCCCACAGAGCTGCCCACAGAGCCCTCCAGATCCACACAAACCCCCACTAAGGCCTACAGCACCCACCAACCCTGAAAGCCCACCACTGCCTCCAGAGCCTGTATCAACTCTGGAACCTCTGTTACCCTTAAAGGCCCTCTCACACCTCCAGAGACACTCACTAGGCCCCACAGATGCTTTCTGGCTTCCAGAGTCCTCCATTAACACTCAGAGATCCCCACAATCCCCAAAGACCTTCACTAAGCCTCACAGAACATTCTCAATGGCTCCAGAGGCCCTCACAGGCCCTCACAACACTTCCCACCAACTCCACAACACCTCACAGACTCCCAGAGCCCTGCTTCTACCCCAGAGCACTCCCTGGGCACTCACAGATCCTCCCTCGGCCTCCGCAGCTCCTTACTAACCCCCATAACGGTTCCTGAAGCTCGAAGACCCCTCCTCGCCTCCAAAGCATCTCGCTGATGCCTATAACCGTCCCTCTGGCCATCACAAAGCCCCCAGTGCCTCCACAGTAGCTTACCGAGAACCCAGAACCCTCCCTGGTTGCTCACCAATCCCCACACTCCTCGTTGGGCCCTCACAGACTCCCCTCCGCCTCCTGAGCACCTCATCGATCCCCACATCCCACCTCTACCTGGACCCCCCCGCCCGTTCCAGAGGCCCCGATGGCTCTCCAAGCCCTTCCGCACGCCTCTATACTCCCCAAGCCGCCTTACCGAGGCTCTGCCCCACCGGGGTGCTGAACGGGTTCCCCAGCAGAAACTCCATCTTGGGATGACAACAAACAGCGGCCCAGCGGCGCCCTCCCTCCCCCACCCCTCCCTGACTGACAGCGGCAAGCACCTACCGCATCTCGTTCTGCCAGCCATGGCCTGCCTCCTCGCAGTCGATTGGGCGGTAGCAAGAGGCCCCGTCGAGTCATAGGTTAAAGAGCTTGTCCATCACTGTCAAGCGAGGTGCCCGCCCCCGCGGAGTCCTGCCTCTTTCCACGCCCTCCAGTTGATTGACACCAGGAACACGGCTACTACCATTCTCCATTGGGCAACGGCCAAAGCATTCTCTAATCTTATCGGGCAAGGGAAACGTCAGTCATATGCGATTTCTCCCGCCCCAGAGGGCACGGTGCGGGTGCTGATTGGCTGACACGGATTTCTCGCGCTCTGATTAGCAGCCAGCCTTCCCACCCAGTCTATGGCCATTGGCGGCTGAGTCTGTCACGTGGTCGCCCTTGGCAACGCGACTGGGCTTCCTTAGCAACCAGGGCAGAGGCGCGGGCTGACACACCGACCGGGTCTGAGACCTCGGGGACCTGAGGGGTGAGAGCTCCGTGGGGCCGGGATCATGTTCTGGAGGTGTCAGGGGCAAGTCCTCTGGATCAGGGCCACCCTGATAGGCAGAGTCAGTATCCTCTGGCGGTGTCAAATCCGTGGCACTGCCCCCAGGCCTGGGCTCTGGTTGGCTCTGAGCAGCAGCTTCTTGTTTGGGGTGGGAGGTGACTCGCTTCCCACACTGACACCCACGTTATTCCCTCTGGGTGCAGCAGTGTGCTGACCTCGAGATGTGGTAAGCTCTATGCACCCAGCATTGCCTAATGAGACATGGACAAATACAAGGGAAATGGAAAATCTAGCAGGTCAAGGGGAAACATGGACCTGTTGAAGCAAGTCCAGAGGAGACCACAACAATGACACGAGGGCTGGAACATGTCTGCTGTGAGGACAGGCTGAGAGAGTTGAGGTTGTTTAGGATGGAGAAAAGAAGGCTTTGAGGGGACCTTCTTGTGGCCTATCAGTACTTAAAGAGACTGTGGACAGAATTTTAGCAGAGCCTTTTACAACAGGACAAGACGTGATGGTTTCAGGCTAAAAGAGGGACATTCAGACCAGATAAAGGGAAGACATTTTCTACACTGAGGATAGTGAGACACTGGCCCAGGTTACCCAGAGAGGTGGTAGAAGGCCCGTCCTTGGAAGTGTTCCAGGTCAGGTTGGACACAACAGTTTATCATACTGGTGTTGTGTGTGACTCCTACAAATAATAACACCTGTAGGCATTCTTATAACAAAGTAGTGGAGAAATAAATCACGACTTTCAGCTGCTGCTTCTCTTGGATTTGTAAGTTAAGTAGGGTCACTCCCAGCAGGTTGTCCAGTATCACATCCAGGTGGGAATATGTCCTCTTCATGAAGATGGGTTTCAGCAACAGCTGGCTGCCATGTGATGGGCCATTGCTGTTCATAGGTGCTGCACAAGATTTCCTTTCCTGGTCTATTTACCTAGCTCAGTTCTGGACTTTTTCATGGAAGATGCTCAAACACGTTTGCATATGGTGGTGCCTGGGGCTGTAAGGGCGTGCTTGGAGTTGCATCAGTGACTTTGTGATAAAAGTCAAGGCTCTCTTTGATATCTTCTCTGAGGTGTTAGATCTTCTTCATGCTCAGCTGTGCTCTTAATTGCTTGGAATTGTCAGGCCCGTTCAGTGAATGTTGGAAGTAGCAGCCAGCTGTGACCTTATTTATTTCTCTCTTCTGTCTTTTAAGGCTGATATTGTCTAACAATGAGTCAGTTCAACAATGACATTGAGCCAAACATTATTGATGATAAAATGGTTCAGAAAGCCATTGAAGAACAGTGTCCTGAGGACTTAAATCTTGCCAGAAGGGAAGCTATTAACTTTAAGGATGTCACGGAGCTACAGCTCAGTTTTAGAAGTGAGTATGAGTCTATTTCTTTTTTCTTTTGTTAGAGGGCGATGGAACGAAGCATGAAGTTAAATAACCACTATTAGCTTGGATTTGTGTTGAGAAAAGTAACATCTGGACTTCCACTTTTAGTCACAAAATCATTGAATTGTTTAGGTTGGAAAAGACCTCAAAGATCAAGTCCAGCCATTAACTTACTACTGCCAGGTCACCACTGAACCATGTCCCTGTCTATATTTTTTTTGAGCACTTACAGAGACAGTGACTCCATCACCATCCTGGGCAGCCTGTTCCAGGGCTTGGCTACTCTCTCAGAGAAGAAATTGTTGCTAATGCCCTACCTCCCTTGATACAACTTCAGGTCATTTCCTCTTATCCTATTGCTTGTTCTTTAGAAGAGTCTGACCCCTACCTGGCTCCAACCTCCTTTCAGGGAGTTGTAGAGAACCAGAAGGTCTCCCCTCAGTCTCTTTTTCTCCATGCTGAACAACCTTGCTTTCCTCAGCTGTTCATTCCTTCACCAGCTTCAGTGGTCTTGTCTGGGCATGCTCTAGCACCTCTTTCTTGCAGCAAGGGGCCCAAATCTGAACCCAGTATTTGAAGTGTGGCCTCATCAGTGCTGCGTACAAGTGGACAATTAGCACTCTAGCCCTGCTGGCCACACTATTGCTGATCAAAGCCAGGATGTTGTTGGCTTTCTTGGCCATCTGGGCACACGATGGATCATCTACAGCTGTCGATCAGTACTCTCAGGTCCTTTTTTGTTGGACAGCTTTCCAGCCGCTCTGCCCCAAGCCTGTAACGTTCATGGGGTTGTTGTGACCCAAGTGCAGGACCTGGCACTTGGCCTCGTTAAACTTCATTCCACTGACCTCATCCTGTTCAGATCCCTCTGTGGGGCCTTCCCACCTTCAAGCAGATCAACACTCCCACCCAACTTGTCATACAAACTGGCTGATGGTGCCCTCCATCCCTTCATCCCGATCACTGATAAAGATATTAAACAATGCAGACCCTAGAACCAGGTCATTCCTCTGTGAAGTCGTTTTACTGGGAGCTCTGTGCTTTCACCGATGGGTAACTTTGAAGCTGCTTAACTTCACCGTTATTGTCCCTGTTCTTATTTAACATTTATATTGTGGTGACACCTACAGGCCACCGGCCTGTTGGGCCCTTCTGTATCTGACCAAATCAAACCCTGGGTAGGCTACACCATCGCTGGTGATTATGTGACAGCGATTTGGGAGATTATGGTGATTACAGTCCAATTTGGTGGCTTCCTCTAGTCACCCATACTATTATCTCAGCTTGCCTTTTGCTGTCAAACCAGTCATGAAGTTGCATTCAGAAAAAAAAAAATGAGAAGGAAGAACATTTGGCTCAATACTTGAGTCTTTTGGGGGTATGTAATTTCATGGGCAGAAAACCTGCTTTTGGTTATTCATTGTGTGCTCCAGTAAAATAACATATTGGCTTAGTTTCTTAGAGCAGCCCCTCTGTTGCCTGCTCCTGTGTGTCTTTGTTTGCAAATAGGGACTACAGAAGGGTGTGAATATTTCATGCATGAGATTCCCTGCTTTGCTCTGCAATCACTAAGCAGCAGTAGCAGCAAAGCTGCTAACAAAACCCTCTGGGAATCCATTGATGTGGGGGGAAAGAGAATTGGGAGTGAGAACATTTTGTTTTCTGTCATCTTGGTCCTAGTGTTTTGCTGCCGTGCCTAATGACCTGCCCTTGTGATTCTGGTTTTGGAGAAAGCTAAATGCAGGGATATTGATTAGTTCTAAACTGCAGCCTTCACAGAAAGACTAGACCCCAACCTGCTCCCTTGTGATGAGAATCCCAGGAGTAGGAGAGTAATTTCCAGTGGCAGTAGCTGGCTACTGCTAGTCTGCAAACACAGAATCTCACCCCAAACCTCCCTCTTGAAGCTGGAAAGGAAAATGGTGGTCAAGGTGTCCTAAGAGTGGATTCACAAAGCCACTCTTGACTGCAGGGCTGTAGTCAGTGTCGCATCAGTGACTCATTGGCACTGCTGAGGAGTAGTGTGCACTGGTGCAGGACACTGGAGTTAACTGGGCTGTTTCACTGAAATCTCACTCAGCCAGTGGATCTCTCAGCTCTCCAGGGCAGTCATCACATGCTATCCTAATCTGCTGAAAATCATTTTGGAGGTAAGTCTGGACACACTTTCCTTGTGCAAGACAGCATGGCTGCTCAACTGAAAGCTGTCTCACAAGGAAAGCAATTTTAATTTGTGTTTTGGTTGGTTGTTTTTTTTGTGTGAGTGTTTTGGTGTTTGTTTTTTTTCCTGTGGCTTTAGATATCCTGCAGATTGACAGTCTGTGGCAGTTTGAGAATCTGACTAAGCTGCAGCTGGACAACAACATCATTGAGAAGATAGAAGGTCTGGAGAGTCTGGTTCATCTTGCATGGCTTGGTAAGACACAGGCATATGGGTTCAGATGCCTTCAGAGGTGCAAAGCAATCTGTGACAAAGCCATGGTGTTGCATTCCTTCTCAAACACGACTGAGAGGAGCTTTCCCAGGGAAGGCTGTCAGCTGTCACTGTGCTTCCTCATTTGACTGTCAAATGTCAGAATGCCTGAGTATCAGAGCTGCAAAACAACCCTTCCAATACTCAGAACCTGTTTTTATTACATTTGGTGTGGCAGGAACAGGAAGCTGAGATGTCGAGTTTGTTGCCAGGGTTTGTACTTATATTTGGAGGTAACTTTCAGAAACATTTATGGAAACACCTTTGTGATTTAGAAGCCTGTACTCTGTTTATGAAAGCCAGTGCAGGCATTTCAGAGCCTAGAACCCACTGGATCTTTACCACAACATGTTTAAGGCCTTGTTGTCATCGTTGTCCCATAAAATCATACAAGGTTTGGGTTGGAAGGGACCTTTGAGGTCATGTAGTCCAACATCCCTGCAACTAGAGCAGGTTTCTCAGAGCCCCAAACAACCTGACCTGGAATGGTTCCAGGGATGGGACATCTACCACCTCTCTGGGCAAACTGGGCCAGTGTCTCACCACCCTCATTGTAAAGTTTTTCTTCCTTCTGTTTAGTGTCTCTCTTTTAGTTTAAAATCACAACTCCTTGTCCTGTCACAACAAGCTCTGATAAGAAGTCTGTCCCCGTATTTCTTCTAAGCCCCCTTTACATACTGAAAGGTCACCATAAGTGTCCTGGAGCCTTCTTTTCTCTAGTCCAGATGACCCAAATTCTCTCAGCCTGTCCTCACAGCAGAGAGCTTCCAGCACTTGGATCATTCTTCTGGCCTCTTGGCCCCACTCCAGCAGGTCCAAGTCTCTCCTGTGCTGAGGACCTTTTGGGCCTGCTCTAACAGGTCCACGTCTCTCCTGTGCTAAAAACTCCAGATCTGGCCCCAGCACTGCAGGTGGGATCTCAGCAGAGTGCAGCAGAAGGGCAAAAATCTCCTCTCTCCACCTGATCCCCATGCTGCTGGGGATCAGCCCAGGACACCAGTGGGTCTGGCCTGTGGACACATGCTGCCAGCTCGCATCCAGCTTTTCACCTGGCCCCCAAGAAGTACCCTTCATTATAGTCTTGTGTGACTACTTTCAACTAAAAACTCAGGATTCCAACAGCAGCACCACACAGTGGTGCAGGGTTTGATGCCAGGCAGGTTGGTGAGCTTGCTGCTGCAGATCCATAGCTTAGAGCCTTTTCTGGGAGCTGCAGCCACGTCGCTGGCTGGCAGCATAAATACCCTCGGCTGTCTTTGAAAATAGCATGCAGGGCTGAGGTTCATCAGCACATCTTGAGATGTCTAATGGGTTCTTCTGCCCAGTTGTCTGCACCGTTCTGCTGCACAGATGACTAATGCACTTGTGAATCAACAGCTCATCACCACAATGTAAGCAGAGTGCTTTGAAGCACACTCATGAGTTTTGTTTGCTCAAAGGCCGCAGTGGTTCAGCAGCTGCTGTGTGAGTGTCTTAGTGCAGGGGCTGGGCTGATGCAGGCAGGTGGTGACCTCGTCAACCATCTTCGGACTCGTGGATTGCTCAGTACTGGCCTGAAGGCAAATCCTGTTCTTAGTCATGATGAATGTAGGTGTCAAGATAGATGTTCTGGCAGGATAAGTGGAAATATCAGCGTGTGAAATAGCTGAAGTGGGTCTCTGCCTTTGCATGCCTGTATTGGCAATAGGGTGATTGGGAGCATGGGACTGGCCTATGTTGTGTTATGGAAATGACCATGGTAGTGGGCATTGGTGTGGCAGGCAAGAGTCTGCAAGACACAACACAGAGTGTTAAATTTGTCACAGAATTATTCCCTTTTAGAACATTTCTCCACCTCTTTTATTTTGGGTTTGTCTCTAAGGTAGAAATTGCTTTCAGGTTGTATATGTGGTGTGGTGAAGGGGTCTAGAGCATGATTTTATGAGTAGTGGCTGAGGGAACTGGGATTGTTCAGCCTGGAGAAAAGGATGCCAAGAGGAGACCTTCTGGCTCTCTGCAACTACCTGAAAGGAGGCTGGAGTGAGATGGGACTTGGTCTCTTCTAGCAGTAATAGCAGAAGAGGAAACATTCTCAAGTTGTGTGAGGGGAGGTTTAGGTTGGTCATTAAGAAAAAATTCTTTCCCCAAAGGGTTGTCAAGCCCTGGAACAGGCTGCCCAAGGCAGTGGTAGAGTACCCATCCCTGAAGGAATTGAAAAGATGTGGTGCTGAGCGACATGATTTAGTGGCAGTGCTGGGTTAACAGTTGGGTTTGATGACTTCAAAGGTCTCCTCCAACCAATATAATTCCATGACTTTATGATTCTTGCTGTTCCTCTCATTTATATGTTGCATGGAGAGTTGCAAGGAGGAGAAAGGAACAAATGATGATTTAATGACAAGCTTTTCCTGTCAGACACTGAGGAAAATAGTGGACATAAACTCCTAAATCAAGAACTAAGCTAAATGCAAGGCCTGAATCAGGGCATTCCACTAGAGATTATTTAACTTTTGCTTGTAAAATTTCTGATTATTAAACTCTTCCCTAGATTTGTCCTTCAACAACATTGAGGTGATTGAGGGCCTGGATGCCCTTGTCAAACTGCAGGACCTCAGCCTCTCCAACAACAGAATATCTAAAATTGAGCACATGGACACCTTGCAAGAACTGCAGATTTTCTCCATCGGAAGGAATAACCTGACCACTCTGGAAGATGTGAGTGCTCTCTGTCTCTGTAAATGTTCCCTGTCAAAGGATCAAATAGTCTAAACCTGACATTTGCCACTGTATCCAAGCCTGTCTTTAGAGGAGAGAATTCTCCTTAGGATTTCACTGCCTCTGCAGTCTAGGTTATGGGTTTGGTAAGTGTTATGCACTTCCTGCAGCTATTTCTCTTTTAGGTTATTGACTCATGGAGGCTGTTCTGTTACTACAAAATTCCTATTACTTCCCATCAATTCCAAGGAATTAGTAGATACAGAATCACAGAAAATATCCAGTTGGAAGAGACCTCAAAGACCATCCAGACCAACCCTTGACCCAGCACTGAAGGGTCAACACTAAACCATGTCCCTAAGTGGCAGGTCCAAACACTGCTTAAACACCTCCATGGACAGTGACTCCACCACTGCCCTGGGCAGACCATTCCAATCTTTGAGATGGGAAAAGCATGAAGTGGAGACTAGAATGTACTTGGGGGTTCTTCTGAGGGCATTTTACCAATCTCAAGATCCTTGAGTTGTCCACCCCATCCACTTTTCCTCTACATCCATCATTCATACATTCCCTTTCTTGAAAGCATTAGAAATTCATAGCTTAATGCCACCTGTGTTTGGCAGCACAGCAGGGTCTGTACACAAACTAATAAGAACAATGGCTGTGCAGGCACTGAGAAGTTCCTCTCTTTCCCCTTGGCACAGGTGATCTATCTCAGGAGGTTTAAAAACTTACGCACGCTGAATCTGGCGGGGAACCCTCTCTGTGAGGACGAGAGGTACACACTCTTTGTTGTTGCTCATCTTCCAGATCTGGTGTACTTGGACTTCAGGCTTGTGCACGACACCACAGTAAGCATTTCTGCATTCCCTGCTTGTGCAGTTGGGCAACAGTAGAGAATCAGTGAATCACAGGCTGGTTTGGGTTAGAAGGGACATTTAAAAGTCATCTAGTCCAACCCCCCTGCAAGGAGCAGGGACATCTTTAACTAGATCAGCTTGCTCAGAGCATCTTACAGAGCATGTTTTGTTGGCAAGCCAGCAATATTCTAGCATTCAGGGCAGGTGCCCTGCAGAAATGAAGCTTACAGAAACACACGGTGTTTATTCTGCCTCCACCTAACAGCTGTGAACCTGTAGGCCAAATTCTATCAAATCTGACAGAGAAGTAGAGGTGTCAGAGGCGTGATGTCTTCACAGATTTTGTGAAAATCAGCAGCTGTGTGTGGGAGAGGGGCTTGGTGAATGTTGCCACAGAGAGGCAGCAATGTGAGTGAGAAGGCAGCAAAGCCACCTCAGAGATGAGAAAATCTTGGAGGAAATTTGTTTTGTAGGGGGAAGGAGGAAAGGTCCAGGGGAGAGGAGGCTTGGTGGTCCTGCAGCTTGTTGAGCAGTTTCAGTAGCAGACATCACTCAGACAAGCAGAAGCTGTCAAAGGCTCTTTCTCCTCTTGATTTCTGAGAACAGGACAGCGCATCCACACTGCTAACCTGTGGGACCACTTCGTGATCCTAGCACTCAAAGGAGCAAAGGAGGCTTTTTCTTGTTTGGGTTTTTAGTTAGTAACCAAAGAACATGATAGATTGTAGATTTGCCTGTCACAGAGCAGGAGCTGTACTTGGGATATCCATCACTCTTAGCACAGGACTGGAAAGGCTTTCCAGGTCATCGAGCCCAGTCCCTCCTCGTACAGACAGTGCGTCATAGAATTGCACACTTAAAATTGTCAAGCTTCAGTTTGAAGCTAATTAGGTTCTTGCCCCTGCCATCCACTTGCCATCCACTCCTCCAAAAAGACTGCTCCTCTCTAGTACTAGCTAGTGAAATTAGTACTAGCTAATGAAATCAGAACTCAAATTCTAGAACTCAAAACAGAGCCTCCTGCTGAAAAAAACAAATCTCTGAAGCTGAGAAGATGAGGAGAGAAAAGTTTCCTGGGACCGAATCAGCTCAGATGTATTGAATGCGAAGTCAGAGTAATATGCCAACAAAAAATGGGGTGAGGAGTAGATGAAAAACGTCATGAGTACTTTAATAAAAGTCCACAACACATTGGAGATGCAGAGGGCCCTCAGGTGCCTGTTCTAGAAAGATCAGATGGTTATGCCAAGCTTTGTGGAGCGATGCTGGATAGTCTGATAAAATATTTCCTTTGTTTGCATTTCTCAGCGAGAAGCTGCAGTTTTAAAGTATCAAGATCTTACTGAGCTACTGGAACTTGAGGAAGCTGAGGCCCTGGCTCAGCTGAAGGAAAAACAGGCAAAGCAGAAGGAGCTGGAGTACCACACAGTATGTTTTCTGTGGCTGGTTGCATATTGTCTCAGGAGAGAGCACAACACTTATTGACTTACCTGCTTGAAGATTTACATTGACTGTGCTAAAACTAAGGCTGGGATTAATCTCTGTGAACTCTGAATCTCATTTTTTGGATGAAAACAGGAGCTGCTGTGCAATACACATGACGTGAGGGAACATAATTCTTTTGGCTGAACAATGAAGCTACAGACACAGACCCTGCAAAGCTAGATAGTAAATCATACCCGAGGACCTTATCAGTCTGACATGAGATTAAGAAAATCACAGGTCTGAGGGAACTGTTAGCATTTTCATGGTGCAGTGACTTTTTTCTCCTTCACACCAAGTTAATGCTTTTCATTAGTTTTATGCTTAAACTCTTCAGGGCCTTCAGAGATCACTGAAGTCTTGCGAATAGGCTGAAAACAAGACTAGGTGGAATAGTGCACTCAGTTATGGTCTGGCTCTGTATTCCAGACTTCTGGAAGATCAGACCAGGTGCAGAGTAGGAGGCAGTTATGTGACAGGGAGGATATTGCAGCTTTTCCATCCATCCCTCCCCAGAGTCCACTGATTCCTTATCTGAAAGGCTAAACAGCCTTGCAGTATGTGATTATATGTGTCAATGTGTTATCCAAGATGAAATGGTGTTTTCTATCCTTAGGCTAGAGAGTCCTAGCAACAAAGCCACCAGGATGGTTTTCACTCCAGCCAGAGTGCTTTCATGCTTTTGTTGGTTCATCTATCTTGCTGGTACCACTGTGTCTGTACCAGTGTTCCTCTGCTGGTAATGTGCTTATAGGAGAAACACATCCTGAGGACTGGTACTCTTTATTTTACTTACATTGCTCTGATTCTCTTCAAAGGCAGCCTTTGTCGAGTACCTGAATGGATCATTCCTGTTTGACAGTCTCTATGCAGAGGATCCAGAAGCTGCCAAACTGGCATACCTCCCTGGCGTGGGTGACCTGCTGCAGACATATCCTTCTTGGGTCTAGAATACCTACAGCTACAATGTAATGCCTTGAGTGAAGAAGGAAGTGCATCCACAGGGACTCTTTGTCTGTTGCTTTTGTCCAGGGCTGAAAGCTACATTGATCTAAGATCTGAGACAGTCTGTGTTCAATTTTTGGAATGGTACCAAAAAAAACCCCACTGCAAGACTGAGACCACTGACAGCTTTAAGGCTTGAAATCTCCTGAAATAAGAGCTACAAAGAAATGGTTTCTATCATTGGCAAGCTGACCAACCCAGCATGAAAAATCCCATTTTAAACCCACACGTTTCTAGCACCACAGGTCACGAATTTGGCCCAGCATGGTGAGGGTTGGAAGGGACTTCTGGAAATCTAGTCCAGCCTCCCTGCTTAAGCAGAGTCATCCACAGCTGGTTGCCCAGGATCACAATGTCCAGGTGGGTTTGGAATCTCTCCAGAGAAGGAGACTCCACAGCTTCTCTGGGCAACCTGCTCCAGGGCTCCAGCACCCTCACAGTAAATAATTTTCCCCTCCTGTTCAGACAGAACCTCCTGGATTTCATTTTGTGCCTGTTGCTCCTTGTCTTGTCACTGGGTACCACTGACAAGAGTCTGACCCTGTCCTCTTTCCTCAAAACTGTATTTACTTGCCCAAACCTGCATTAGCATTTACTGAGCATTGAGCAGATACCCTCTCAGGCTGCTCTTCTCCAGGCTCAACATGCCCAAGTCTCTCAGCCTTTCTCTCTCACAGAAATGCTCCAGGCCCCCTCAGCATCTCAGCACCTTCTGCTGGACTCTCTCCGGTAGTTCCCTGTCTCTCTTGAACTGGGGAGACACAATGCTCCAGCTGTGGCCTCACTAGGGCAGAGTAGAAGGGGAGGAGAACCTCTCTTGACCTCCTGGCCACACTCTTCTTAATGCACCTGATGAGATTCCAGGGTTTAAAATTCTCACCGTTGTAATTACCATAGCCCTTTTCCTTCACTTGAATCAAACACCATTTCAGTAGCCTTTTCTGACCCTTCAAGAATCAAGGCTTTGTACTTTCTTTAAGGCTGGAATCCACTTAAAGTTTAAAATGAGCTATAAGATAAATCTCTGTCAGTTAGATTGTGAGAGTGCAGTCGCTAAAATCACGTTGAAATTGAAGTGGTAGGAGATAGGAACAGACTAATCAGAACAATACGAGTCATGTATCTCACAGCCTGCCAGAGCTGGCAGCATGAAGTTTTCAGGCCAGCACTTTTTTCTGATCATTGTTCCTACACAGGGGATCAGAAGGCAGACACATTTTTTTCTCCCCCCCCCCCTTTTTTTTATTTTCTCATTCAGATTAATAGAGCATTGTCAAGGCCAGTAACTTGACCTTCCTTAAAATTGCATTACGCCGGTGGGGGGAAAATGCATCACAGCTTAAGTACAACAGACTCCAGAAACAATTCCATTGCCAAGATAATAGCAGAAGAAAAATGGACGTTATTTTTGTGATGCTACCAAGCCAGTAGTTTATTCTGTGCTCTGGCTGTAGGCTCCTGAGGTGTATTTATTAACTATGCGGGCACTGTATCTACACTTGTGAAGACAGATGCGATTTTGTATGCTTCATTCTGCTGCTGTATCAGGAAAAGAGTCACTCAATGTATTTCCTTTTCTTCCACAAGGCCTTTTCCCTCCTCGAGTTGCCACAGCTGTCTCCATATCCTTAAGGTCGCAAAATCCTGTGCTTAGAATGTGGATGTGTGACCCAGACCTGCCACAGAGAGAGTATTTGGCAGCCTGCTCCCAGCAGGAACCAGGGAGTTTACAGACCAGTAGCTTGTAACTCCTGTTGCTCGAACTTGCAGAGGTAAAAGGCACATAGCAGGTTGCTCCACTGAACAAGCGAAGCACCTTGACTCTGGTGTCACGTACAGGAAGGAGTTTGTCTTGGTTTGTGAGAACCTGTTTAACTATGGTCTGGAAGAGCATGAAAAACGAGAAGCTGAAGTCTCCAGTTTCTGTGGAAGCCTCCGTGCAGCGTTAATGGCCAACCAGCACGAAAACAGGAAAATCATCCTTGACTTCGAATGCCGGAACAAAAGGGTAAGGTTGTTCTATTTCAGTTTGTTTGATACGTGCTTTCTCTGCAGAATCCCAGCCTGCTGGGGGTTGAAGAGACATCTGGAGATCATCTAGTCCAACTCCCCTGCTGCTTTGGTTGGGGCAGAATAACGAGGCAGGAACCTCATTAAGCCTAAAGCAGAATGACCCAGAACAGGTTGATCTGATCAAGCTCATGTCCAGGTGATCTCTTCAGAGAAGGAGATTCCACAATGTCTCTGGGCAGACTGTTCCAGCTGGGCATCCTAAGCCAGCTTTTCATTTCACTGAGAATGAGGGTGCCTCCATTAAAATCAGAGCAATGATTCTGGATTTAGACTCTTGTGATAGCAATTGGTACTTGATCCCTAATGGGATCACTCAATCACAGAGTGGTTGAACATTGGAAGTGATCTCTGGAAGTCAACTGGCTCAACCCCTTGCTCAAGCGGGGCCATGCACAGCAGGCTGCTTGGGAACATCTCCAGATGGCTGCTGATTTATCTCCAAGGATGGAGACTCCACAGCCTCTTTGGGCAACCTCTGCCATTGCTCAGGCACTGATTTTTTACATGTTTCTTACAGTATAAATCTATACCAAGAAAAATCATTGTGTTAGCTGATCTAATGTCATTAACTAATGTAGCATTAAAAGATTTTTTAGTACTGCATGTAGAAAAATAATTTGGGGATTGAAGTTTCAGCCCTTTGGGCGAACAACAACCAGCCAACACTGACAGCTTTTATCTGTACTTGAAATTCAGCACAAGACAAAATTAACATGTCCTAATATTATCTTATTGCCCAGGAAGGTCCTTCAAGGGATTTACAGGCAAAAAAAAAAAAAAAAAAGTGGCTAAACATGGTGAGGTTTGGAAATGCTCAACCTTTCTTTTAGTTTAAACACATGTGATGAAGTTGATCTAAAATAGACACAGATTTATCAGATTTAACACCACTCCCTTTCTCTTTGAGGCTTCCAATAACTCTTCCTTCATTGAAAAATGAGGAAGAAAAAGAAGGAGATTGCAGAGTATTGAGTTTTTCAAGTAATTTTCTGCTTCAGTTCATCTTATCAACAACAGCTCAAAGAACTTTAACCAAAAGAATTAGATAAAGTTATTGTAATGTATTTCTAGTCTTTTTTTACAGCAGAAATCATCTTTTTTCATTCTGCTCAACTACAGCCACCCATTACGGCTGCTAAGGGCACAGCTTCCAGTGCAATCCCTTTCTGACCATGGATAATAGATGGATCATTATTTTGTTTCCACAGAAAAATGTAAGGGGTGGGCTAAAGCCTGGTGACACTGTCAGCTGAGCAAGTCCCTGACAGCTGACACCAGGCAGAGTCACGAGCACTGGCTCCCTTTGCTAATCAGGTCACTTTTAGTTAGGTGCTTTATCACAGGTTGGCACTGCTGAGTCACTCTGTGCCCAGTCCTTGAACTCTGCTGACTCATTCTGGCACGCTGACTCTGACAGCTCTTCTCAGGACCAGTCTGCAGACTTACCAGAAGGCAGCAGAAAAAAGACCAAGATGCACATTCAGTTAACTTGCACTTGAATTGCCAAAACATCTTCCATTTGGAAAAACAAAACAAAACAAAACACAAAACCACCAAAAAAACCCAAACCCCCAAAACTCTAAATCAAACCCAAAGAAACATGGCTGAGACCACATTTTGGTCACACGATCCTAGCATGGTGGGGTTGGAAGTGACCTCTGGTCCAGTCCAACCCCCCTGGTAAAGCAAGGTCACCCACAGCAGCTTGCCCAGGATCACAATGTCCAGGCAGGTTTGGAATCTCTCCAGAGACAGAGACTCCACAACCTCTCTGGGTAGCCGGTTCCAGGGCTCCAGCACCCTCACACCACAGAGTTTTCTCCTCCTTTGCAGATGGAACCTCCTGGGTTCCTGTTTGCACCCCTTGTCCTGTCGCTGAACACCACTGAAAAGAGTCTGGCCCCATCCTCTTGCCCCCCATCCTTCAGCTCTTGCTGAGCAAGAGGGGATTCTCTCCTCCCAGGCTGTTCTTCTTCAGTTTAAACAGCTCCAGGTCTTTCAGCCTCTTCACCTCATGGAGATGCTTCAGACCCCTCAGCATCTTCCTAACTTCTGTTGGACTCTCTCCAGTAGTTCCCTGTCTCTTGAAGTGAGGAGCCCAGAACTGAACCCAGTGTTCCAGCTGTGGCCTCACTAGGTCTCTGATGACCTGCAGGCTCAGCTATATCCTGCAAGAACAGGACACAGTGGTCAGCATGACAATTCCCACTGGAGGAGTCGTCAGAACCAAAGGCTGTATTTTAACAGCATTTCCCTGTTGATTTGACATCACCAGAGAAGTTCAAGGGGTGCAGAGGCCCCAGCAGGCTGAAGACTGTAAAACACCTTAGGGGCTGTTTGTCTCGCCATAATCCTGTCTTGTAAGCTTGGGTAACCTGTAAAATAACTCTGAAGTTGGTTAAGGAGCAAAGAAACATTAAAGGCCTTGAACTTTGAAGCCGTTGCTCCCAGGGGTGCACACTGAGTGGCTGGGGAGCTTTGTGAGCCTCAGAACTTGTTTACATTAGAATAGAAGATACTTTGTTCTTCCCTTCCCCCCTTTTAACATCACCAAGTTTGGATAACTTTGTCCATTGTCAGCCCCAAGTCTTGGCAATGGTTTTCATTAGAGTTCTTTTAGCCCATTCCTCGGGAGAAGTGGATGAAGCTTCTCAAAACCTGTACATTTTTTTCTTCCCTCCAGTTAACATTTGATCATTAACTTATTTTGAAGAGACCCGAAAATAACACAGTGCTCAGCAAAAGAGGATTTTTTTTTTTGATCCAAGAAATCATAAATCTTTTCTGATACAAAACTGACGTCGATATTTAATTCTGAAGGGCAATAAATCCTTGCTGTGAGAGGAAGGCAGGCAATGATAGGTATTCCATATTCAGAACACTAAATCCTGACCCTGTAGAAGTCAATCAAGATTCTCCTTGATCGGGATTTAGGCCTGCATCTCTTTCTGGGAGGTAATTGTTAATATCTTCTTCATGGCCAGCAATGTCATAGAATCACAGACTGGTTTTGGTTGGAAGGGACATTTAAAGCACATGCAGTCCAACCTCCTGCAGTCAGCAGGGACATCTGCAACTAGAGCAGGCTGCTTAGAGCCCCAAACAACCTGACCTGGAATGGTTCCAGGGACGGGGTTTCTGCAACCTCTCCGGGCAACCTGGGTCAGTGTTTCACCACTCTCACTAAAAAAATTAGAATCATAGAAACATTTTGCTTGGACAAGACCTTTGAGATCATCCACTTCAACCATCAACCACCATTAGAATATGTCCCAAACTGACAGCGTTTCAAGAATCTAATACTTTGACTTAAAATGTGTCAGAATGAGAACCAAAGCTGGAATTGTAGAAGGGGCAAAGTCTTCTGCTGACAGGGGCATGAGGAAGGGTTGTCAGCAGCTCCATGTTGGCACAGCTGCCAAGCTCAGCACCGTTGACTCCCCAGTATGTAAATGTGGTGACTTCCTGAGTCATCACATTTCAGTTCAGCTAATCAGCAGCAGGAACTTTCCTCACAT
The DNA here is from genome assembly GCA_013399055.1 of Ramphastos sulfuratus. Taxonomy (NCBI): domain Eukaryota; kingdom Metazoa; phylum Chordata; class Aves; order Piciformes; family Ramphastidae; genus Ramphastos; species Ramphastos sulfuratus. The sequence goes on along the minus strand of WBNM01006897.1, from coordinate 258,217 downwards.
ATGTAACGAGTTAATTAAATTGCAGTGGAGTGCTGAACACAAACTATATGTAATTTATGTCTCTCCCTGTGTTTAGAGGCTGGATGAGATTCATAATGCCAGTAGCTACGATATTGCTGAGTCCAAACGAGCCGAGTCCAAGGAGGACATACTTCAGCTGTCAGAAGCACTCATGACCTTGGAAATGCTGCTAGCTGACCAGCTGGAGGTAAGAATCAAGCACATACCTGTGAGACTTAACATGCAGAATGGGGTGGGGGGGGAGTGGTGTCACTTCATGGGGCTGCACCCCTCTGTTTAGCAGCCCATTGCACAAAGAGGGGAGCACAGGTCTTCCAGTCAGGCTGGTTCATCTCTTTTGTCCTTTATCTGCTCAGAGTTATCTGGGTGAGATCAGACTCTGGACATTGATCCATTGCCACAGATTTCTGTTTCTCAGAGCAGAGCACAGGATGTCCTTCACATCTCTCCAAGCTCATTTCCTAGACTTTAGAGGAAGGGACTTGAGGTCATTCAGTCATTTCATAGGGTTGCATACAGAAGTCTCTGCATAGCATGGGGCAGGCATTTGGGATTCTAGAGGTGTAATTCTTTGAAGCTGATCTTTCCTATGAATAAGATTACACACATTCCTGCTCAGCTCACTGCCTTTGCTTGCATAATAGCTGCCTTTTTTTCCTCCCCAGACTTTGCCTCAAAAACTAGGGCAGGGCTGCTAATGTGCATCTTCATTTAAAGAAAAAAAAAAAAGTGATCTGTTTAGAAATGAGCAGACAGGAGTTGGACCCTGTGTGCTCACAGATGCAGCAGGTTCCTTTTGTGGATGTACGTGACAGAAAGCAGCAGCTCAAAATGGATTCCTTACTGCATCAGGATTGTGCCTTTTTAGTGTTTTCTGAATTGGTCCTCACATATTTGCAGTCACTGATGGAAGGACCAGAAGTGTTCCTCCCTGGGTGGAATGCAGAGACTTTTCTCTCTGTGTGGTTCTGTTTGAACTGTTGTACAAAGACATTTTAAATGCAACACTTCACAGATTCTCCTTCAGCCATTTTAGAGAGAGGTAATAAGCAACAGCAAATTGAGGACTAAACCAAGAGCTGCAGCAAGCCCAGGCAGTGGTTTTGCTTCCAACAAGAGGCTCTTCATGCCTACAAGGAGGCTGCACCATGGCAGTGTGTGGGAACACAGCGCTCTGCATTACTTAGGTGAGGGTGAAAAAGACACCAGAAAGCAGCTGAAGGCATATTTTAGCCAGCTTCCCTCTAATAAAATGATTTGGATTTTCTGTCCCTGAAGGAGGAAGGAAAATCTTGCAGCACTTTCAAAACACTTTAAATGCTCAAGGCAGTGCAGTTTCTGACTGTGCTAATAACAGCAGTGAGTCCAAACTGTAATCAGTCCTTGATTCTTCCCAGACTCCCTGACTCCCTTTTATGTTTATGCAAGCTTTCATTCTCATTATTTCCTCTTTTCCCCCCTCTGTTAAGGAACTCATAAAGGATTTTAAAAGAAACATTGATGATATAGCATCAACATTCACTGAAAATGTTAAAGGGATATATCCTTTGGCCAGGGTATGCACCTGGACTTCCTGGTGATGTAGGTATCTCACTTAAATCCAGAAAGGAATCAGGATAGAAATCAATTTATTACTTTTAAACCCATAGCTTTGCAGGAATGGTCATTTAAGGTGCCTTGCTTCTTTTTGAGGAGACTCTGGAGAGCATAAATCTAAATCCACCTGGGCTGAAAGTATGTAGGACTCAGGCAGCCTTCTCCCCTGTTTTTCTCCACGCAGCCCTGGGAAGATCTCCTTAGACTGTTGTCTGTGTACATTTTTGCCATAGCAGACAAGGAAATGCCTTCAATTCCTGCTGAACTTTCTTTAGATGGCCTTCATTTTTGTGTTGCTGATGTCTTCTGGAACAAAGCAAGATGAGAATACCAAAGAGTTTCAGTGACAGGTTGCAACTGCTTTAAATACAGAAATCTGTTGTCCTGGTGCAAGTAATTGCACCATAATTCAGAGCTTAGCTTGTATCCTGGGAGGTCTCCCTCAATTTCCTTTGCAAACCTAGTCCCACTCCCAGTTCTGTGTAACGAGTGAGGATGAGACCCACTGTGTGATTGAGAGCAGAAAGTGTACATCCTGACACCACAGCAGCTTCTGGCAGCAGCCAGGCTCTTTCCTGCTGTGGCCTGCTGTGCAGACACTCAGTCTCCAGTTACAGGAGGTCATTTCATCTCTACACGAGTGGTGGGGTCAGCTTTTTCCTTGACCATCTGCTGTACGATGACCCAGTGCCGAGACCTGGAGGACCATCACCATGAAAGGCTGCTAGAGATCTCCATCACCACACTGGAGAAATTAGTCAAGAATGAGCTTGAAGAGGATTTGCCAGATGATGTTCGAACGGTGAGGACACCAAAATATTCATCCCTGATGGGGAGTTAGCAAGAATGGGTGGCCACAACCTCATCTCAGAAGGGATAGGGTTTCCAGGAGGCTGCATAAACCTAAAAGCCGTGGCTAAAGCAGAGCATCACCTCCTCCCAAGAGGCCCCAGTAGGTCATCTGGGCCTCAGTGCCACTGGACATCTCTGCTGACTAGGACAGAGCATAACTGCACTGCAGGTTTCCCTGGGCACTGCCAGAGCTGGTGGCAGCAGCCCAGGAGAGGTGCTGAGGAAATCTCTCTCCTGCCTCCAGCACAACTCCCTTCTCTGGCTGTTTTCCAGACAGCCCCAACCCAGCAGGCACTTAGGCAGCTGGCTTTGTTCAGCTTCTCCTCACTCCCCTGGGAGAATCGCAGCATTGCTCTGACTTCCTTGCATTGAGGCTCTGTTTGCCTCAGTGATTTCAAAAGCCCTTCCTGGAGCTCCCCAGCCCATGAGCTGGTCTGGAGGCAGGACATGACATTTCAAATGGAGCCTTCCACTGTGGCCTCAGTCTTGCTGCACAGGCAAAGATCCCAGGAGCCTTTCAGCAATCACAGAGAACGCTCCAGCCAGCAAGGCTGCCGACCTTTCTGCCTCTGTTATTCCTTCATTTAGTGGCTAAATGACTCAAGTTTTGCATTCACCGTGGTTTTGCTCTGCCTGGATTATCCCAGCCCCCCATTACTCCAGGTAATCAAGAGCTGACAGACACGAACCAGACCCCTCACCCCCCAGGGGAGCTCCTGCTTTATGGCCTGTGCAGATGGCTGTAGTTACACACCGTGGCTGTGCACCCATCTTGCCTCTCCGCCATCCATTTCCACGGAGGAGCAATCTTCATTTGTTCAGCAGCTGCACTTGGCTGCAGCAGGAGAGCCATTACAGTTTAGCAAAGCCACCCTCTATTTGGAGTCACAGGAGAAGTCACTGCTTCAATTAAAAGCTGGAACTCTCCAAAAAATTGAAGATTTACAGCCAGTGGCACCAGTGCAAAAGACCCTTCCAAGTGTGATTTTCCATGTCCCGCACTGGCTGTGCCAGGCATGCTGGAGCACACAGCCTTGCATCAGCCCCAGCTGCCCGTGGGAGCTGCCATGCACTGCAAGGTAGCTCAGCCCACAGCACAGCACTCACAGACTGGTTTGAGTTGGAAGAGACCTTTCAAGATCGTGTAGTCAAATCTGCAGTCAACAGGGACATCTGCAACTAGAGCAGATTGCTCTGAGCCATGTCCAACTTGACCTGGAATGGTTCCAGGAATGAGGCATCTACTACCTCTCTGGACAGCTTCACCACCCTCAGCATAAAAAAACCCTCTTCCTTGCCTCTATTCTGAATGTTCCTCTTTTAGTTTAAACCATCACCTCTTGTCCTCTCACAACAGGCCCTGCTCAAAAATCTGTTCCCAGCTTTCTAATCAGCCCCTTTAAGCACTGAAAGGCAACAAAAAGGTCTCCTGGAGCCTTCTCTTCTCCAGGCTGAACAACCCCAACTCTCTCAGCCTGACCTAACATAAGAGGGGTTCCAGGCCTCCCATCGTTGCTGTGCCCTCCACTGGCTCTGCTTCAATAGGTCCAGGTCCACGTCTCCTCAGTCCTGAGGACTCCAGGGCAGTGGACGCTCCACAGCACACATCTGCTCCCAGCTCCAGCAAGTGAGGCTGAGGGTGCTGCCTCAGTTTCTCCACCCATACAAGGGATCATGCTCCATTTCACAGGCCCAGACACATCCTTGTGGAGTGCAGAGCACTGGATCCCTCCTGATGACTGCTGCTTTGTCTGTCTGAAACAGAGGAATGATTTTCTTCCCCTGAGCACTGCAGTTACTGTGCTGCTCACTCTGAGCTCTGCTGCTTTCACTGCACACCTGCCCCCTCCTCTCATCTGGTCACATTACCTCCTAGCTCCTCGTGGACAAAACCACCATTGTCAAGGCACTCAACGCGTCCCATGGCATCCGCCTGCTGAAGATTAATAAGCGAGAGAGCGACATCCTCTGCAGCACCTACCGCTGGCAAGCCTCCGTGACAGAGAAGGTAAGAGACCCCTGTGCTCAGAGGGATGGGGCACATACAGGTCTGGACCACGAGGTGGGGGACATTTCTAGGAAAGGCTCCCTAAGCTTTGCTGCAGCCCCATGTGCTCCAGAGCTCCTCACACTTTTTTGCTGTGAGGGTGCTGGAGTCCTGGAGCAAGCTGCCCAGACAGGTTGTGGAGTCTTCTTCTCTGGAGAGATTCCAAACCTCTATCTGGACATTGTGATCCTGGGCAAGCTGCTCTGGGTGACCCTTTAGCCGGGTGGTTGGACTAGGTGACATCCAGCGGTCACTTCTCACCCCCACCATGCTGAGATTCTGTGAAGGAACCCTATGAAGAGACCTTGACAAGCCTGCAGATTCACTGCTTGGTGTTTGATCTGTTCAGGCTTTCCAAAATGAGATCAACAGAAACCGTGACTGCATCAAAAAGATCCTTCAGTACATCGACACTCTCCAGGAGGAGCTGGATAACATCACCATCATAGAGCCAGTGCAGTAGGTCTGCAACGGGCTGGGCAGCTGCCTTAGCTGGGGTCACGTAGGACAGCCCCCCCAGCAGGGAAGGCTGCCTCTCTGCAAGCTGCCTGGGACATTCCAGGTTCAACACATACTTCTTCCACCCCACCATAAACCGCAAATAAATGATCCTGTTTGACTGGAAAAGCAGATGAAACTCTGACTCGTCCATCATGTTGGCATGAAACCCGCACAGAGAGAGCTCAGACCTGGTCACAAGGGGTTATGGATCAGCTCTGAGCTGATTGAACCGAATCATCATAGCATCTCATGCCTGAAAGCTTTGGTACCTGCAGGCACAGCAGCAGGAACCTGTGAGCCACCGACACGCGGCAGCAGCCTGGGAGAGGAGAGCTCTCCATCAAACCACCCCCAGGATAACAGCAGGTTTCCAGCTCAGCAAGCACAAGGCTGGGGGGGTGGGGGGCTCTGCATGCCTGGGAGCCTTGTCTTGTCTTCTCACCGCCTCTCGCCAAAGCAGCTTTCTGCAGCGTGAGCAGAGCAGCCCCCAGCCAGCAGGAAGGGAAATCGATGGTTCCACAGGAGCTCACACACTGCCGCTCGCAACAGCCAAGCCAGGAGTCATTAATTCCCCTCCTTGCTTGCTGACAGCAGCTGCTCTGCTGGCTTGTGGGCAGCTTCTGAGTAATGATGGTGGCCGGGGCGGTGCTGCTCGAGGCAGGCAGCAAGGAGAAAGGTGGGGAGGTTAAACGAGAGGGTGGCTGCAAACGCCTGCTGAGGAGAGCCTGGGTCTCTCCAAAAGCCCTGTGGCTGGTGCTGCCTGTCATAAACAGACTGAGCTTGTCCGACCCTGTGCTTTTGGAGATGGCAGAAGCCCAGGTTCCCTCTCTCTTGCTCCAGGACTGCAGAGTCAGCTCCTTGCCACCACTCAGACAGGGCACTGAGCATAGAGAGGCACAGAGGGAGCAAATCTGTTTGATCTCTTTGGTAGTTAAGTGTCCGCTGTGCTCCGCTCTGGGCTTTTTTTCTGCCTGCAGCCATGCCAGCACCTGCCTGGAACGTGGCAGCTCAGGCCCTACATCACGGTTTGGTGATTAAAACAAAGACATACTCAGCAGCAGTGGATTTAGAATCTAGCAGGGGCGTGCCTTTAATCAAACAGAAAGACCCTGGTGTGACATCCAGGCACACGGAGGGATGAAGAACAGATGCAGCCGAGTCTGTTTTCAGATTTCCATAACAAGTGTGTGTCAGGAGCTGGCAGCTATAAAGACATGTGGCATATGCTGGGTATGTCTGTGCCGCACCCTGCCCAGGAAGCTGTTTCTTTCTTGGGAGCTCCTCTGATGAGTTATAGACACCAGTAAAGGACAGAGCTGCTGTCTTGGGGTTGCAGAGGAACCTCACCTTCACCTTTCCTCCTTGAGGGCTCCAAACTGCTGGCACTGCACTGCAGCAGCCAGTCCAAGTGAGGAGTTGCCCACAAAGTTGCAGCTCCTCACCATGAGGCTGATGCCTGGAGAGATGCAGTGGCAGGAGGGTGCTTACTGCCACAACTGGTCGCACCAGCAGTTCACAGCTGGGCATTTTCCTCCTGTGGCCAACCTAGCAGCCTCAGTCCTGCAGCAGCTTGTGTTTCACACTTGAGCTCTCTGAACAAAGGTGGACAAAGAGAGTGCCGGCTGCCGCGCGCGCACGCAGCTCGCACAGGTCATAGTCATGGGCCCACTCCACGTTGCCCCACCGCTGAATCTGAACGGGGAGAAGGAACACGAGTCAGAACTGGATTATACATAGAGCTGCTCAGCAGCTCCCAGCCTCCCTGTTCATGTTTGTGAAACACAGGTAACCCCCAGGAGCTGTGCTGATCACTGACTGCTGGGGCACAGAGCTCTCCAGATGAGTCTGGGGGAAGGACATGATCCATCTGTCTCTTACACTGAGGCAAATCCCTTTAAAGGGAAGATGAAGATTCCCATCAGCTTGAGCAACTTTGGGGTCAGGGAGAGCTTCACACCAGGCCAGTTTCCAGCAAGCAAGTTATTAGCTTGATGTCTGGCAAGGCCTCCAGACTGGATAACCCACAGCAAGGGAAGCCAGCCACGACTTTGCACTTCAGATTAGAGGAGAAAAGCAGCCATCTGGGCTCTGTGAAAAGAAACTGGCAGCCCTGAGAGCACTCTGGGCTGCTGCACCCATGGTGTTGCTGCACACTCCAAACTCTCTCAAACGGGGAGACTGGTGGAGCAGAACCTCTCCTGCAATAGCAGGCGCTTCCCTTGCCAGTTATTTGTGGTGGGAGATGCATTTGTCATGCTGAGATTATTGCTATTTGAATTATAGGGCTGTTCTGTAACATAATTTACCTGGTATTCTTCCTCCAGGCGAGACAGAAGCACGGCTTTCTCCACTGTAATGTGCCTGTCAATCAGCCCCATGGACAGAATCAGTGATTTCAGCTGGGTGATTACATATTCTATACCTGCAAGGGAATAACCAAATCCAAACAGGACTCACGGTTGCTTCCTGCAGCATTACAGCAGCATCTTCACATGTACTGAAGGCAATCAGGGTGTGGTACCTCCACAGGGAGGTCTCCCACCTGCATCTGGGCACTCAAGTGGCAGATGTGCAGTTCGCAGCAGACACAGTGCTGCTGCTCTGGCCACTGTCACCACAGAGACAAAGGCTGTGCCTTGGAAACAGCCATTTTTTATTCTGCCACAAACTGTCCCTGTGCCAAAGGAACAGATACCTATCCAGGCCTGATGATTCTGAAGCTTAGCTTAAAGTCCAGGGTGAGAGGGACTTGTAAACAGTTTGGTATTAAAAGAGCTCTCCACATAGAATCCCAGACTGGTTTGGATTGGAAGGAACCTTTCAATTTCATCCAAGTCCAACCCCTGTGCAGTCAGCAGGGACATCTGCAACCTGATCTGGAATGGTTCCAGGGATGGGGCATCAACCACCTCTCCAGCAACTTAAGCCAGTGAATCACCACACTCAGTGTAAAAAATGTCTTCCTTAGATCTAGTCTGAGTCTGCCCTCTGGGTGAATGCCTGAATGGCTGAGGGACCAGAGCAAACCCCACAGACACACACAGCCATGAGGAGGAAAGGGGCTCACAGCTCTGCTGAGCACTCATGGTTCACCTCAAGCTGACAGGAGGAAATGGAGGTGCCTGCACATGGACATGGTCTGAAGTCAAACTCCTCTTGTGCTACTAACACAAGCCAGACCTTGAATTTCAGGTCTAAAGTTGACCAGTTGCCCAGAGGCATGTGCCATTCCCTTCCATCCTGCCTACCCATATTACAAACTGTGAGAAGAAGAAATGACTCAGCAAAAAATCTCTTTACAGGGGTAATGGAAAGTCTTTGCAAGCCCTGTCCTGGGAATCGACACTGTTAACTTCCATTAGCTGCCAAGCTGGTGTCTTCTGTGGGTTTCAGACTTTGCTGCTCATTCAAGTCTTGCACTGGAGGGCTGGAGCAAAGCAAATGTTACTTCATTTCTTTAAGGGTCATTCAGCAGTGTCAGGTGGGCTGTAAGAGTGTAGGAGTGAGGATAGTGCACAGAACAGTGGGCACCTGAAGCACTAAACCCCATTTCTTTTCCTGGTAACAAAGCTGAGGACTAAGTCACCAGCCGGTTTGGCCTTACAGAATTTATCTGTGCTAGGACAGAGCAGGCAGCTCACAGGTCAGCAGAGTCAGACTCCAAACACCAGTGGCACTGCTCCTAACAAATAGACCTAAGGGACTGGCCTGGAGATTTCAAATACAAACCTCAACACTCTGATTATCTCAGCAGGAGAAGTAAAACACTATGGAGGCTCTTCTCGGATGGAGAGGAACTGCCTCCTTCCCTGGCACTGCTTGAGCAGAGAGCTCCCTGGCATGGCCTCTCACCTTGCAGGGCCCACATGTTGTAGGAAGCCAGATGGCTGATGAAGGTCTCCTTGGTGCTGGCAGGGATGTTTGGTCCCAGGATGCTGGTCGAGGAGCCAATTGTCACATTGTACCTGGAAAAGCACAAGGCTCATGGAGCTTGCAGCACTGACAGTCACAAGCACTGGAGCTCTGGCCTCAGAAGACAGAAATATATTTGACCTCTTACCTCTTCTCAGCCCAGGCCACAATGGGATCCCATTCATTCTTCTGTAGCTCTGCCAAGGCAGCTGGCTCCTCCACACGATAGCTGGGACATTGCAGAACAAAACCATGCTGGATGTTCACTACCAGGTTGCCAAACTGCTTGTGGCACTCCTCTAGGAAAGTGAATCCCATTCCCCTCTCGCTACAGGAGCTGAGCAGCTTTCATTGGACACCTCAGAGGCTAGGACTGAGAGATGGGAGCTTGGGCATGAGCAGGCTTGATCCTGCAGCCCACAGGGACTTTAAGGAACAAAGGGCATTTTGCTACTGGTACTGAATGTGGGCTGCACGGGCATTGGGCTGGCAAATTCCCCCAAGACTTTCAAAGATGATCTCTTTTCTCCAAGGAGATTTTAATCTCCTTCTGCTCCCACCCTTGCCCAGCACAGAGGTATCCAAAATGGAGTTCAACAGAAGACCAGATCCCCATTCTCCCCCACACCCATACCTTGCAGGCACGCAGACTTCCATTGGGGTTGCAGACCTAGGACCAGCCTAAACTAAGCAAACCCTTGGGTCAAAACCAGAACAGATCAGAGCCCTGCCATGACAGGGTTATGGTAGACATCCTCTCTTACTCTCCCTTTCCAAACACCACACTGTAACAAGACAACTTTGCCTCTGTACCAGCAGAGCCCCAGCCTCATACCAGATGGTGTCAGTGTCCAGGAACTTCACAGCGGCTCGGATCAGCTGCATTTTGTTCCGCTGTGTGGGGTTGTCCAGCGCCGTGTTGCAGAGCGTGGTCTGTGAGATAAAACCACTGTCATCCAGGGCCTGGGGAGGCAGCAGCTCCCACTGAACAAAGTCAAGAAGCAGCAGAGGGATTTGAGAGAGAATCGAGGGATGCAGCTAAAGGCAGGTGAAGGGGCAGAACATGACGTGTAATATGAATCTTTTCACTGGCTTCAGAAGTCTCACAGACCATCGAGCACCAGGGAGGAGGACTTGTGGACTGCTTCATTTCCTCCTGCCCCTTGCTATTCCCCATAACACTGTCCAGCCACCTCCCAAGTCCCCTCAGTGACACAGACTCCTCCTAAATAGTCATCCAACCACCCTCCCTACTGAGAGATTCTCTCGGTGCCCAGCCAAAGTCCCACTTTCTTGTCCCAGTCTCCACAGGCCATTATGACAACCTGCTCTTTCCACGTTCTGCGTTTCAAGACCATTCTCATGTCTACATATTTAGACCAAGCCATGTTGATTCTACTGCAAATACTCAAGAGAGCTGGGGGATGCAGGACTCAGGAGGAAGCACTCTTAGATGATTCCTCCATCTCATGCAAGCCAGCACAAGACTTGCACCCCAAACTGATTCTCTTGCTCTGGAATCCATTCTGCCTGCTGCAAAAGCCCTCACCAGATGGCAGTGGCCTGGCAAACCCATCTTTTGCCCCTGCTATTTAAATTCCTTGTCTTTAATCTTGACTTTCTTGACGTGAGTGCTCCCAGACACTGCATTCTGCCCTACTGAGGTCCCAGCATCCCAACCTGCCATGCTCACCAGATGCATAGTGTAGAACTTGATGGTGTCCTTCTGGGAGTCCCACTCTGTTGCCACTGCAATGGCCAGGGCCTCAGTGGGGACAGTGAAGAGCTTGGCCTGGGGTGTTTTCAGCTTTCGGTGATCCAGGTTTATTTCATAACCTCCTGGAGAATCAGAGTAGAAATCCTGGGGAATCAAAGAGGAGCAGGCACTAAGGAACAACAGACAACCCCACAGCGGGAGCAGATTCAGAGCTGGAGCTGATGGGAGCATGGGACCAGGGATACTCAAGCTTCCCACCACCACCACCACCACTTGGACATACTTTTCCCCAAAACAGCCTTGGAAGCTGTTTCCCATTACACAGCTTCACTACAGATGAGGACAGGGCACAGCAGGCTGGTGACAAATACTCCACAGCCTGGGTTGTGGCTGTGCCATGTTCTCGCTGAAGCTGTGTGGGGTGACAATGTCCCTCTAGGGGACCAGCCCCTGTGCCCTGTCCCTGCAGCCATACTCACCTTCTACTTGAGAGATGCTCACGTTCTGGTAGAACCGCTTCCTCTCTGGGGGCAAAAACAGCGCTGTTCAGTGGGCAGCTAGAGGTTTGGCCCCTTCCCCTGCCCCCCATCACAGCCCAGAACATGCACAGCCCTCAGTGTTGCCAAGGTGGCCTGACCACAGAATTCCAGGCCCTTCATCCACAGCTTTCACACTACACAACTTCAGCAAGCTCCACTCAACTGGGGAAGCACCATTAAATTGGCAAAAAACAGAGGGTTGCTGTGCACGACAAGCAAGTGAGGGAACCAGTTTCAGTCCTACCAGGCTGGGCTTTCAGCTCCCTTCAAAGTGGTCTGCAAGAAGTTTATACAGGGCCACTTTCCAAAGCAGACCTGCCCCAGCACTTCTGGAGTTTTGCTTTGGGCTCAGTCTTTCAAAATCCTCCCACTGCAATCATGTTTGACCAATGAAGCCCTGAACTACCTTGGCTAACTTCCCCTGGCTTGTTCTGTCTCAGAGCAACAAGAAACTCAGCAGAGCTGGCTTGGAGTCAGGGCAAGGTACAACAAACTGCCCTGATGATATCAAATCTACCCAGCACCAACCCACACACTCTCCCCCAAACTCTGATTTGCCCTGCAGCTGATGCACCCCCTTGCAAAACCACAGCTGCCAAGAGCAGGCTCAGAGCATGCAGGGACAGGACACTGTTCCCTCCACAACCACCCACGAAGGCAGGTTTACAGCAGGCACATATGGTTAACAACTGCTTTTGGGGACACACCACTGAGTCATCAGGGAGGGAGGAAGCACCTCCCTGCGGCCACCTTCAGCTCCAGTTCGAGTGTGCCTGCTCCTCCAGCAAGGTAAGCCTGAGGGAACTGCAGGTCTGTTTAAGAGCAGCCTCCTCTCCTCTCAGTACTGCTACACGTACTCCCAGAACCTGAGAGCTGGCATTGCAAAGGTTTGCATCACACAAGGCAGAAGGGATCTGAATGACACCAAGCAGATTAGAAATCCTGAACCCAAAAATTGACCTCCTGAAGGATGAAGCAGGTCACACTGCAGCTCTTATATTCTATGCTAAAAAAA
>WBNM01006897.1:187493-235715 GCA_013399055.1 Ramphastos sulfuratus | reverse complement strand
TCCCTTTTTTTTTTTTTTTTTTTTTTTTTTTCCCCTTGGCTGTTTAAAAAACAACCCCCTTAAAGCAGACTCACAGCAGAGGAAAGCAAAGCCTCCTTGTGCCTGTTGCCAAGGTGGTTTGGGTTTTCTCTGTTTTAATTAACTTTCTTCCTTCTGGCAGCATGTTTGTCTGGTTTATTGCAGGTGGATTGCTAGTTTAAGCCTTAATGAGAAAGTATTTGGGTGTTGGTGAGCCCATTTCCTCTATCCCAAGTTGGGATCTTGTGTGATGGGAGAAGTGGCCGGGCTGAGAGATGATGTGGGAATGGCCTGCCTTGTGGCTGAATCCTTCTGCCCAGTAAATGTAGAAGACCTGCTTATGGGAGAAGGGGGGAGGCCTGGCCCTTCCACAAGGCAGGAGCCCCACTGCTGTGAAGGAAGCCTGTGCCCTTGTCTGGGCCATTGTGAGTGGATTCATAGAGCAGCCTGAAGGCAAGCGGAAGAGTGATTCGAGGTGTAAAGGGAGAGCAGCAGCAGGGAGAGCAGTTGGGAAGTGGATTCCTGTTTTATTCTGCTCCTCTTGGAGAAACTCCATGGTGGGAAGAGGGGTTTCCTCACGGGCAGTTCTGGGAGATGTCCTGGTTTTAGAGGCAAAAGCTGATGGTGCTGCTTCACCCAAGTGCTGGGGTGAAGCCTTCTCCCAAGTGCTGAGTGGGCGTGAGGTTCTTCTCAACCCTCCAGAGCCATCTGTGTGCAATCCTCGTGGTGGCTCTGGTCTCCTCACGCTCCCCAGAGCTGTTGGTGCCAGCGAGACACTCTAGTTTGTGATGAGGTTTAATAGAATTAACACTGTGGTGGTTGTTGGCAGAAACTGGGTTAGGAGGGTGCTGGAGTTGTTCGATATGTATAACGACCCCTAAACCTCTGAAGTTTTCCTTTGAGACTTGACATGTGAGAAGGATGGGGAGGGAGCATCCTGCTCTCTGTCTCCTTCCCACTGTCCTGAAACTGATTTTGGCTGACATCCAAAACCACTAGGACAGTGCTGCCCTGTGGGATGCATGTGGTAGGGGCAGAACCAGGTTGTGGAACCAAGAGGTTTGTAGGGGCTGTCAGTGTTCAGAGCTTCCCTCCTCTAGAGCCTTTGTTATGGTTTTCTTTTTCTTTGACCTGTTTGAGTTAAGGAGAGATGTTATGTATGTCGTGGTGTGGTGAGAGAGAGCTGACCGTGGTGTGGAGGTAAGAAAAGGGGGCATTTGGACTTGGCAGAGGTTGCGATGTCTCTTTCTAACCATGCTGGCTGCAGGAGGGGTGTGCATGTGGGCAGGTGGAGCAGGGGCTTTGCGGAGTGTTAACATCCAAATTAAACATGAAATGTATTCAAGGGGCCTGTGTCCGTGTGTATTTGTTGACCAAAGCACCTCTCAGTTCCAGGGGAGAGCTGTGCTCCAAGTCCCCCTGTGGGGTTTTCTCTACTAAGTTGCTGGTTGCCTTAAATGCAGGATCTGGCCTTAATTAGAGAAGCAGGAAGGGCAGGGTCTAGTGTGAGGGGCTCCTGAAACCTCCTGAGTTCCTCAGGAGCTGTAGGAAAAGCTCTGTTAACCTCCTCCAGAGCCTCATTTGTGTTCTCCAAGCCTCAGCACCAGGACCAGTTCTGTTTAATGTCCTTATCAATGATCTGGATGAGGGGATTGAGGGCACCCTCGGGAATTTTACAGATGACACCAAGTTGGGTGGGACCGATGATCTACTTGAGGGGAAGGCCCTGCAGAGGGATCTGGACAGGTTGGATCGATGGGTTGAGGCCAATGGGATGAGGTTCAATAAGGGAAAGGGCTGGGTCCTGCACCTGGGTCACATCAACCCCAGGAATACTCCAGGCTTGGGGCAAAGTGGCTGTAAACTGCCCAGAGAAAAAGACCTGTGGGTGCTGGTTGACGGTGGTTGAACAATGAACCAGTGTGTGCCCAGGTGGACAAGAAGGCAAATGGGATCCTGGCTTGGATCGTCAATAGCCTGGCCAGCAGGACCAGAGCAAGGATTGTCCTGCTGTACTTGGCCTTGGTGAGGCTGCACCTCGAAGAATGGAGTCAGTTTTGGGTCCCTTCAAGAAGGACATTGAGGTCCTGGAGCAGGTCCAGATAAGGACAATGAGGCTGATGAAGGGTTTGGAGAACAGGTCTTATGATGAGCAGCTGAAGGAACTGGGGTTCATCCTGAAGAAAAGGAGGCTGAGGGGAGACCTGGCTCCCTGCAACTCCCTGGATAGAGGTTGGAGTGAGGTGGGGTCAGTCTCCCAAAGAATTAGCAATCGAACAAGAGGAAACAGCATCAAGTTGTACAAGGGGAGGTTTAGGTTGGAGGTTTTGGGGTTCTTCCCCAAAAGGTTTGTCAAGCCTTGAAACAAGCTACCCAGGGCACTGATGGAGTTCCCGTCTCGGGAGGACCTTCAAAGCTGTGTACATGCGGTGCTAATGGGTTTAGTGGTGACCTGGCAGTGCTGGGTTAACGGCTGGATTTGATGATCTTAAAGCTCCTCTCCAACCAAACGATTCTGTGATTTCCCGGGCAGCTCGGTCTGCCACGTCTGCCTGTCAGCCCTGCCCTCCCGTGGCGCCCTCCCGTGGCACCCACCCGTGTCCCCGAGCATGGTGGGAGTCGGAACTTGGAACGCGGGGTGCAGGAGGCGGCCGGGGCGGCGCAGCGGGCGCACAGGTACCGCCCGCATGGGCTGGGCCCGGACGCTTTCAGGAGACGGACGGAGGAGGCCGGCGGCGCTTCCGGTGTGCGGCGTGTGGGGCCTGGGGAACTGCCCGGGCAGGGCCGGCCCCCGCCATGGGCATTCTGGAGAAGATCTCTGAGATCGAGAAGGAGATAGCCCGCACGCAGAAGAATAAAGGTCCGGGTCAAGGGAGGATGCGGGGCGAGCGGGAGCTGAACTACCCGGGGATAGCGGGCAGGGCAGAACCCTCGCGGGGTGCGGGGGAAGAGGCGACTGGGGCTGGCAGGGCAGAGATATTGGAGAGTTATGGCGAGGCTGCAGCCGTAGAGGGGCTGCTGAGTTACGGGCAGTCTTGGGGGAAGGGGCGACTGTGACGGTGAGGAGCTACTAGAGCAGAGGGGCTGCTAGATTGTGTGTGTGCGTGTAGGTTAGCAAATGGATCTAGGGGAAGAGGTGATTCGGGATGTGAGTGTCTGGAGTTGGGAGTGGAGGAACTGGGAGATTTTAGTGGGGGTTGGAAGGGGATCCGAAGGAAGAGGTGACAGCCTGGGCCATGGGGCAGGTGGACTGTGAGGTGCTTTATGAAGCCGGAATGAGGTGTGGTGGTACAAGGGGCTCTATCGGAATGGTCGAGGGGCTTGGGGTGTTTGGCCTGGGGCAGGCAAGGGAGCAGTGTGAGCCCTCAGTCTGGGGTAGGGTGTTTGGAGACTGCCCCTCCTGGCAGCGGTCCTCTTTCTTTGCAACTGATGCTCTGGCCCATGCAGGTGGGAAGCCCTGGGTCACAGCCTGGAGGAGGTGCAGTAGAGAGTCCTGGTAGCATGTATAGTTCTTCTCGGAGCTGGACCAAGGACCCCAAGTGCTGCTGGCACAGAGTGCCCAGGGCTATCGTCTGGGGTTTCCAGGCTGGTGTTTGAACACCTTGCTTCAAGAGGGGAATGGGGAGCAGAGCTGCCCTCAGGTTCTGCCGCAGCAGATCCCCAGTGCCTTGCTGCTTCTGTGGGCTTTAGGCTGTGACAAATAATAGAAAGGAAAAATAGTAAATTCTGTAATCTCCCAGATTTCTTGGCCTCACCTGTTGCAAAGGGAAACAACCACCACTTTTTTTTTTTTTCTGTCAGGTGCAAATTCCAGTTTTTTGCACAGAGTCAATAAAATACTTCCATGCATGTGAATGCTAACTTAATCAGGCCTTTAAAACTTGTCAAAAGCAGTGGGGGAGAAATCCTGCTTTTTTTGGAGTGCCACAGGATGTGGCTGGGTGTAAGGAGGGGCCTTTGCCCGGGAGAGGCCATTCCCACTGTGATCTCTCCCTCCTTAACTGGCTGCTTTCACCTGTTCATTCCTGCACCTGCTCTCACTCTACCTTTGCTTCCTTCAGCCAGGAACTTTTTGGCTGCTTATTTCCCTAAAGGCTTAACTTTCTGTGCAGGATACCAGATTTACTGTCAAGCTCAGTATTTCAAAAGGTTATAGAACACCTTGGGGATGTGGCAGTGGGTAAGGCATTGGCCAAGATCTGCAGTGTTTCTTTTTAGGAAGATTCTTATTTCTGAAAATGAATTATCGGCAATTCCCTGTCACCCAGCTGTTGTGTTTATGTTATTGCAGCCACTGAGTACCACCTTGGCCTGCTGAAGGCAAAGCTTGCAAAATACAGAGCTCAGTTGCTAGAACCCTCCAAATCCTCAGCTGCTAAAGGGGAAGGCTTTGATGTGATGAAATCTGGAGATGCCCGGGTGGCACTGATCGGTTTTCCTTCTGTGGGTAAGGTCAGTGAGTGTCTGTGTTCAACCACGTGGCATGTGTGTTTCCAGTCTGTGGTTAGCAGTGCCTGTAAAACTGATCTCCTCTTCATCTTTCACCTTCTTGCCATGACAACAGACGAATTTCCTGCTGTCTAAATAAAAAAGATGCAGACAGGCTGAGGAGTGTCCACAGAAGGGCCAAGAGAATGATCAGAGGACAGGGAGAACTGCCATGTGAGGAGAGGCTGAGAGAGCTGGGCTTGTTCAGCCTTGAGAAGAGAAGCCTTAGGGGAGACCTTATTACAGTGTACCAGCACACAAAGGGTGGCTACCAGGAGGAAGAAGCCTCCCTTTTTACACTGAGTCCCATGGAAAAGGCAAGGGGTCATGGGGACAAGTTACTGCTGGGGAGATTCCCATGGGACTCTGGAAGAAAAAATTTCACCATGAGAACAGCTGAACATTGGAATAATCTCCCAAGTTAAGCAGTGAATTGCCCCACATTGGTCAGTTTTAAGACTCAGCTTGACAGAGTGCTGGGCCAGTTCATTTCAACTGCACTGCCACCTAGAAAGGTCAGGCTGGATGATCCTTTGGGTCCATTCTAACCTGGCATTCTGTGTTACTGTAGGCTGAGAGCTGAAAATTAGAGCTAGGGGCAACACTCCTTCACTTCTGCTTAGTGCCTTGTGGTAACAGGCTCAAACTCAGTCTTACCCAGCCACATCACTGCTGATAAAATGGGTGAGAGCACAGGATTTAGCTGTCGTTCCGTGATGGCAGTGGCTGACCCATCACTGTGTCAGTCCCTGTGCCTGAGATGGCCACAACACTGCCCCCGAAGCTGAGGATCCTTTGGTGTTGCACATTTTCTTGAACACTGACCAACACTTTTGTTTGCATATCTCTAATTATGCTGATCTCTTGCCTTTCAGTCCACGTTTTTGAGTTTAATGACCTCGACTGCCAGTGAAGCTGCATCTTACGAGTTCACAACCCTGACCTGTATCCCAGGAGTCATAGAAGTAAGTGGGATTCTCCTCCTTTCAGCATGTTAGTGGTGGTAAGAGACCCAGACATGTAAATGTGTCAGTATCCAAAGGTCTCTGCTGACTTCTGCTTTAAACTTTAGAAGGTCTGGAGTGAGCTGTCAGGGCTTGTGCAACCCACAGAGCTGATTTAGCACTTCCCTAGGCTCCATAACTCTTCAGGACTGACTGCCTGAGCCAGGGCGTTTCATCTGCTGCTGTTCCACTGACCAGAGCAATCCAACAATCCTCAGCTGATTTTTTTGTAACTGCTGCTGGTGCCACTGACCAGATGGCTGGAAACCTTGACAGATTTGTTTTTAATGAAGCTTTAAAAGAGGCAATCTGTCCTGTGATCAATTTGGAGAGGAAATACAACTCCTCATGTCCTTGTGGAATTTTATTAGTGGTGGCCTAAACATCCATCAGTAAAGCAAGTGATAAAGGGCATCAAACTGAAAAGTGTCTGTGAGTAATGAGAGAATCTGGGTCAGAATTGAAAGCAGAGTTAAATAATGAAAGTATTGGTGTTAAAATAAACACAAATACTGTAACACATCCGAACACAGCCATGAGCTACAGACAGTTGCTAGTTCTGTTGCTGAGGACTTTGCTGCAATGGCAGCTCGAAAGCCAATGCCCTGCAGATGTGGTAAATGAAAGTCTCCTGTTACTTTATACTACTGGAATTGCTGCAGCATATCTGAATGGTTCTGGGCTGTCTCAGTAAGAGGTGATGGCACGTGCTGCTCTCTGTGATTTCTTGTTAGACCAAGAAACTAAAGGGAAAGGTGGGGGGGAAACCCACAACCATTTCACCGCCTCAGGATAAGGTGACTCTTATGCTGTTTCCCTGGTGCCTTGTCAAACTGCACTCATGTGAGGCTTTAGAGGTCAGCACCTAACATACCACAGTGTGTGGTGTTGAACACAGCTTCCTAGGACACGCTCTGGAGGTACCTTGGCAAAACAGAGCCATTGGCTCTGTGTGTAGTTGTCCTGGGGTTCATTCAGTTCCACTCTTTGCAGGCTTTGAACCCCAGCATGCGTTCCAGACTTTCAAGGCACCTCAGGTGACCTGCACAAAGCTTTCATCTCTCTCTCCTGTTTCCATTTCAGTACAAAGGAGCCAATATTCAGCTGTTGGATCTTCCTGGAATCATTGAAGGAGCAGCACAAGGTCGGCTGATCTCTATGTTCATGTAAAGTAAGGATTTACCCTCAGTGGTGTAGCTGGGTGTCTCAGGCCACAGCAGGTGTCCTGGGCCAAGAGTTCCTGTGTTGGCTTTCCAAATTTTGGAGTCCTCGATCTTATGTGAGGCACGATTTTTATCCCTGAGCCTACAAAAGGTTCTATATGTAGCAGAAGGATGCTTTTCTGGAGGTGGGAGCCCAAGCAAGCCAGTCACTTCTCACCTTCTTGTGTGAGTGTTATCTCTCTCATCTGTTTTCTGGAACAGAGGAAAGCTAAAGAAAGATGCTAGTGTCAGGGAGGAAATCACAGCTAAACAGTAACCTCTTTTGACTGATTCCCTGAGACAATCCTCCTGTGACTCCAGATTCTGGGAAGAGATGTTGACTTTGTCCTTCTGCTTCATCATCATACTGATTGGCTGGTCATGTCAGAAAATGCCTCAGAAGATGTTGGAAAATCTCCTAATGTTCTCTTTTGCAGGGGTGTGGCCTGGTTAATAAAGTCTCTCTCTTCATTGACCAGAAATAATTCATAACCCCTCTGCACAGGGACCCTAGGCCCACATCCTGTGTCTGGGGATGTCTCCTACTAGCAGTGATGTCATTTCCACCTGTGCAGCTGTCCTCAGATGGCTTTACACAATCAGTCTTGTCACTGTGGTGGAGGAGCAGCAGCAAAGAGTGTTTGTTAGGACTTACGCTGGACAGAAGTCACTATATATGGAGCTCAGGGGCTCTGCAGCTGCTCACTACAGCCAGTATCACACTGCAAAAGCTTTTCCCTTGCTTCTAAGCAGCTCTGCAGTGCAGCAGAACTTGTACCTACTTTCTCTTGCTGATGTACAACCATCTCCTCTTCTCAGGGAAGGGCAGAGGTCGGCAAGTGATAGCTGTAGCCAGGACAGCAGATGTTGTTATCATGATGCTGGATGCCACCAAGGGTGAAGTACAGAGGTGAGCATACACTGGGTGCACGGAGCTGAGGGGTAGTGGGGCAGGTTCAGGGGTTCCCAGAAAACATCAGCTCCTTGAAGTATATCCTGTGCAGGTTGGGGAAATCACTCCCTGAACTGTCTCGGGAGACCTTCTTGTGGCCTTTCAGTACTTACAGGGGCCAATAAGAAACCTGGGGACAGACTATTTAGCAGGGCTGTTGTGAGAGGGCAAGGGGTGATGGTTTTAAACAGAGAGGGGATTCAAGCTAGAGAGAAGGGAGACATTTTTCATGCTGAGGGTGCTGACACCCTGGCCCAGATTGCCCAGATAAGTGGTAAATGCCCCATCCCTGGAACTACTCCAAATCAGCTTGTTTGGGGCTGTGAGCAACCAGCTCTAGTTGCAGATGTCCTTGCTGACTGCAGGGAATTTCACTAGATGAGCTTTAAAGGTCCAACCCAAACCAATCTGAGTATGAGGTGGAAGTTGTATTCTATTAGAAGTGAACTGCTGCTTCTCAGCTGAAGAATCATTCCCACAGGAAAGCTGCTCAGGGACCGGGATGCCAACCTGAATTTTCACAGCACTGTCCCACATGAGCTGTGGGTTTTAGGTTGTAGTGAAAGCTTATGGCAAGGCTGTATCAATAGGAACCAAAATAGAAAGGTGTGGGTGTCACCTGGCTGTGCTCAGTCTCACAGCACTAACATGCAGTGTCCCCACAGGGCCTTACTGGAGAAAGAACTGGAATCTGTGGGGATCCGGCTGAACAAAACCAAACCAAATATCTACTTCAAGGTGGGGTTTCCTGCAAGCACAGCTTGTATCTGGCTGCCTGCTCCAAGCTGAGGTCACTGAGTGCTGTCCCTTGTGTTGGACAGACTTCAGGGGTGTTGTTTTTGCAAATTATTCTTTAGTTGCTTTATTGCCTCCCTGCAGCCGAAGAAGGGTGGAGGTATCTCCTTCAACTCAACTGTCACATTGACTCAGTGCTCTGAGAAGTTGGTGCAGCTCATCCTCCATGAATATAGTATCCTTTCCTAAAGCAGAAGACCTTGCAGCCATCAGCACCTCTTCAGTCAAGTGGTACCTGCTGTGGGACAGCCTCACTGTGTCTTTGAGGCTTTCTAGATTGGCAAGGACTTTCACAAGCAAGCTCAGGCCATAGGCTCACAGTGGTTGTGTTGATATGTTGGGATATGGGCCTTGACAATGCTCACCTCAGAAATCTTCAATGCCGAGGTCCTCTTCAGAGAGGATTGTTCCCCTGATGAGTTCATTGATGTGATTGTGGGCAACAGAGTCTACATGCCGTGCCTCTATGTGAGTATCTTGGAACCAGCCGCCTTCAGCTATGCCAAGCATCTCCAGTCTGCTGAGAATCTTCCTGGTTCCTACAGCAGGAGCGATGTGGGGCCTGAGGTAGAAAGCACAGCTCAGCAGGAAGGCTTTTATAAGCTTCATACGTGCTGCTGTGCTCTGCCTGTGGTCCCTGTGCCCTCTTGTGGCTGGCAACCGTGAAACAGCTTGTGCTGATGTGGTGTGGGATTTGCTCCCACAGTGCAGAGCCTTCAGTTCCTGTACCACAAATTCTGCTTGGGCTCTCCTTGCTGGTCCTTGTGGCAGAGGTCGCTGATAGTGACAGGGTCTGTAGTGCAACCAAAGATACTGGGGGAATGAAAGGGAGAGCTTTGAAAGGTCCAAACTGACATTTAGGCTTTTGAATTTTAAGTGTGTTTTGTCCTTTGGCTGACAGGGTCCAAGTTTCTGTTTCAGGTGCTGGAACTACCTTGTACGTGGATTGTTTTGGTTGGAAGAGACCTTTAGGGTCATCAAGTGCAATGATTAACCCACTACTGCCAAGTCAGCACTAAACCATGCCCCTCACCACCACATCCACACAGCTTTTCAATCCCTCTGGGGATGGGGACTCCAGCACTGCCCTGGGTGGCCTGTTCCAGGGCTTGACAAGCCTTTTGGGGAAGAAATTGTTCCTCACGTCCGACCTAAACCTGCCCTGGTGCAACTTGAGGCCATTTCCCCTTGTTCTTTGGGAGAAGAGACCAACCCCCCACCTTGCTTCAAGCTCCTTTCAGAGAGTTGTAGAGGGCAATGAGGTCTCCCCTCAGCCTCAATTTCTCCAGGCTGAACAATCCCAGTCCCTCAGCTGCTCCTCACCAGACCTCTTCTCCAGGCCCTTCATTAGCTTTGTTTTCCTTTGGACACACTCCAACACCTCAATGCCCTTGAAGTGAGGGACTTAAAACAACCCAGTATGTGAAGTGCAGCCTCACCAGTGCCTGTCAGCCCCCTTGGAGTGTTGCTGGGTTGGCTTGCTAATGGGTGGGTGTTACACCTTTGGCTTAGGTTTATAACAAGATTGACCAGATATCGATGGAGGAAGTGGATCGTCTTGCTCGGAGACCCCACAGCGTCGTAATCAGGTGGGAGCCTGACACACTGCCTGCTGTGCTGGCCTGGATGGTCTGGTGGTTCATTTCTTACCCCTTTCCCTAGCTTCTCCCAAGAAGGGCCTCCTCCCCAGGCTGTCTCCAGCTGCTGGAGTGAGGAGCAGAGCCGCTGTGGAGCTTCTTCCAGGCTCCTTCCTGTGAAGGAGCAGGCTCCTTGGCTTCTCCACACTGTTTGCAGTTGGAGCAAGCCAGTCTAATTCGTTCCCCTGGAAGTGCTGATGTGTCTGACTGAGGCTTTGCTGCTTCAAAGCTGTTTGCCCTTCCGAAAATCCAATTTGTTTCAATTTGTGTTTTTCCTCTACTGGCCTCATTAAAGACTCCCCTCGTTCCCCAGTACTTTTAATAAGACATTTCACCTTGTTCTTCTGATCTCTAAATCTCAATAACAGTAAGCATGCAGCTATTCCTGGTGTTTTGCAGCTGTGGCATGAAGCTGAACCTGGACTACTTGCTGGAGAAGCTCTGGGAATACCTAGCACTTACCTGCATCTACACCAAGAAACGGGGACGTAAGTGACCATTAGCTGAACAGAGGGTTTGAAAGGCACAAAGGGCTTAGCCCTAACTGGCTTTCAGCTCTTGGGAAATGCTATCTGTTCCACCTAATCCAGCCATGCATATATCCCACCCCATTCCTTCCATTCTTCCTGCACTAAAGAGGTGCATTTTCATGCATGGGGCATCCTCCATGATGAGATAAGGAAATGAACTGTGCAAGTTTGCAGCTTTCTTCCTTATTATGCACACTCTATGATGAACTGTCCAGAATCACAGAATCTCATCATGGTGAGGGCTGGTAGGGACCTCTGGAGATTATCCTGTCCACCCTCCCCTGCTAAAGCAGGGGCACCCACAGCAGCATGCCCAGGAGCACAATGTCCAGGTGGGTTTAGAATCTCTCCAGAGGAGACTCCACAACGTCTCTGGCTCCAGCACCCTCACGCCAAAGAAATTTCTCCTGTTCAGATGGCATCTCCTGGGTTCCAGTTTGTGCTGTCACTGGGCANCACAGTGCAGAGCCTTCAGTTCCTGTACCACAAATTCTGCTTGGGCTCTCCTTGCTGGTCCTTGTGGCAGAGGTCGCTGATAGTGACAGGGTCTGTAGTGCAACCAAAGATACTGGGGGAATGAAAGGGAGAGCTTTGAAAGGTCCAAACTGACATTTAGGCTTTTGAATTTTAAGTGTGTTTTGTCCTTTGGCTGACAGGGTCCAAGTTTCTGTTTCAGGTGCTGGAACTACCTTGTACGTGGATTGTTTTGGTTGGAAGAGACCTTTAGGGTCATCAAGTGCAATGATTAACCCACTACTGCCAAGTCAGCACTAAACCATGCCCCTCACCACCACATCCACACAGCTTTTCAATCCCTCTGGGGATGGGGACTCCAGCACTGCCCTGGGTGGCCTGTTCCAGGGCTTGACAAGCCTTTTGGGGAAGAAATTGTTCCTCACGTCCGACCTAAACCTGCCCTGGTGCAACTTGAGGCCATTTCCCCTTGTTCTTTGGGAGAAGAGACCAACCCCCCACCTTGCTTCAAGCTCCTTTCAGAGAGTTGTAGAGGGCAATGAGGTCTCCCCTCAGCCTCAATTTCTCCAGGCTGAACAATCCCAGTCCCTCAGCTGCTCCTCACCAGACCTCTTCTCCAGGCCCTTCATTAGCTTTGTTTTCCTTTGGACACACTCCAACACCTCAATGCCCTTGAAGTGAGGGACTTAAAACAACCCAGTATGTGAAGTGCAGCCTCACCAGTGCCTGTCAGCCCCCTTGGAGTGTTGCTGGGTTGGCTTGCTAATGGGTGGGTGTTACACCTTTGGCTTAGGTTTATAACAAGATTGACCAGATATCGATGGAGGAAGTGGATCGTCTTGCTCGGAGACCCCACAGCGTCGTAATCAGGTGGGAGCCTGACACACTGCCTGCTGTGCTGGCCTGGATGGTCTGGTGGTTCATTTCTTACCCCTTTCCCTAGCTTCTCCCAAGAAGGGCCTCCTCCCCAGGCTGTCTCCAGCTGCTGGAGTGAGGAGCAGAGCCGCTGTGGAGCTTCTTCCAGGCTCCTTCCTGTGAAGGAGCAGGCTCCTTGGCTTCTCCACACTGTTTGCAGTTGGAGCAAGCCAGTCTAATTCGTTCCCCTGGAAGTGCTGATGTGTCTGACTGAGGCTTTGCTGCTTCAAAGCTGTTTGCCCTTCCGAAAATCCAATTTGTTTCAATTTGTGTTTTTCCTCTACTGGCCTCATTAAAGACTCCCCTCGTTCCCCAGTACTTTTAATAAGACATTTCACCTTGTTCTTCTGATCTCTAAATCTCAATAACAGTAAGCATGCAGCTATTCCTGGTGTTTTGCAGCTGTGGCATGAAGCTGAACCTGGACTACTTGCTGGAGAAGCTCTGGGAATACCTAGCACTTACCTGCATCTACACCAAGAAACGGGGACGTAAGTGACCATTAGCTGAACAGAGGGTTTGAAAGGCACAAAGGGCTTAGCCCTAACTGGCTTTCAGCTCTTGGGAAATGCTATCTGTTCCACCTAATCCAGCCATGCATATATCCCACCCCATTCCTTCCATTCTTCCTGCACTAAAGAGGTGCATTTTCATGCATGGGGCATCCTCCATGATGAGATAAGGAAATGAACTGTGCAAGTTTGCAGCTTTCTTCCTTATTATGCACACTCTATGATGAACTGTCCAGAATCACAGAATCTCATCATGGTGAGGGCTGGTAGGGACCTCTGGAGATTATCCTGTCCACCCTCCCCTGCTAAAGCAGGGGCACCCACAGCAGCATGCCCAGGAGCACAATGTCCAGGTGGGTTTAGAATCTCTCCAGAGGAGACTCCACAACCTCTCTGGCTCCAGCACCCTCACGCCAAAGAAATTTCTCCTGTTCAGATGGCATCTCCTGGGTTCCAGTTTGTGCTGTCACTGGGCATGGCTGAAAAGACTGTGGCCCCATCTTCTTGCCCCCCACTCTTCAGGTCTTGCTGAGCATTGAGAAGATCACCTCTCAGGCTCTTCTCCAGGCTCAAAAGCCCAGGTCTCAGCCTTTCCTCCTCACAGATGCTCCAGGCCCCTCAGTGTCTTTGTAGCCCTCATGATGATTCGAGGAAGTAAAGTACGCAAGTTCACAACTTTCTTCCTTGCACACACTCTGTGCTGATCAGTTCAGTCCACCACTGCCTAGAAGAGGTTTCCTGTTCCTGCCTTGAGAGGTTTGGTAGTTCCATGCCCAGGCTTCTGAGGCTCAGGAGTGCCTGTGATCCTCCCTTTGCTTTATACTTTCCTTGCAACTTCTCCCAGTGATGAAGGCACATCTTTAACTTGTCCCTAATTAGTTAAGAGTGGCTGTGACTGAACTGGGGTGGATGTAAGGAGATGAAGGAACATTCTGTGAGCTTGTTAAGCTCTGACATCTCGGGAGGAAAGGGGTGGGGAGTGTGGTACAGGAAAGTCCGTAGTGATGTCATTTGTTTTGCTTTTACTTGAGTGGGTTTTGATTTGTGTGGTTTTGTTTGTCCTAAGCCAAGTGTTTGGAATGGAGTTGTTGGAGGAGGTGGGTTGTGAGGAAGCTGTTGGCTGTGTGATGAAGGTGACTGCTTGTGGGTACTGGAATGTCTACAGAAGTGGTTTGCTGCTTCAAAGTACCCAGATACCTGCTGTGTCTGGGAGCTGCCAAGTGCAATGGGAGGAGGAGGAATTTGGGAGTGGTAGGCACAGGGCACTAAGAGGTGGTGTCAGCACATCAGAAGGCACTTGATGGAAATCCAGTGCTTTTTTTTCCTCTCTCCTCCTGTTTTTCCACAGAGAGACCAGACTTTACAGATGCCATTATTCTACGGAAAGGGGCCTCTGTGGAGCATGTGGTAATTTCTCTGCATCTTTTATGTTTCCTTTTCTGTAGAAGGCAAGTTCCTCTTGGAGCCTGCTGTGATTTGTGCTTCTTAAAGCTTGGGATGTGTCAGTGTTTAATGTGAGCTGCTTCTTTTGTTACCTGTACTGGTTTTGTCTGCCTCAGGTTGCTTTCTTAGCTGCCATGAAGGGTTTAATAAAACCCACTTACTTCAGAGTCACAGAAAGGGATCTCTGAAGATCATCTAGTCCAACCCTCCTACCAGAGCAGGTTCATCTAGAGCAGCATGGCATCCAGGCAGGTTTTGAAAGTCTCCATAGACAGAGACTCCACAACCTTTCTGGGCAGCCTGCTCCACTGCTCTACCACCCTCAAAGTAAAGAGGTTCCTCCTTACTTGTGCATGGAACTTCATTCAGTCCAGTGAAAAAGCTCATGGAAATAGTGGGATGTGGCTTACTGTGGGCTGGTGATCCCTGTGTGTCTGTTCTGTGTTCTTCCATGTTCTGTCAACTGGCTGCTGAGGCCACTCTTGTAGTTTCTGAGTTGCTTCTAGTTCCTGGGTACTAATTTGTTTGCAGAGTAGCATCACTGACCTGCCTCACTTGCTGTCTGTCTCTGTTGCAGTGCCATCGAATTCACAGATCGTTAGCCAGCCAATTCAAATATGCCTTGGTGTGGGTAAGTGCTTAGCAGCAAAAGAGAAATCCCTTTTCTTGGCTGTCTCTGATCTTCTAACCTTTCTCCCCCTTTTTGCTTTAAAGGGGACAAGCACAAAATACAGCCCTCAAAGAGTGGGCTTAACCCATATGATGGAGCATGAAGATGTCATTCAGATCGTAAAGAAGTAACCCTCTTTGCTGGTGCCTGGCCTTGTCTTTAATCACTAGAATTGGAACTGACCACATCAAAACAAGCAAAACACACCAAAAAAAAAAAAAAAAAAAAAAAAAAAAAAAGTCACAAAAGAAAATAAAAAAGGGAGATGTGATCCACAGCCAAGAAAGCTTCTGTGAAGCTCCTCCTCTTGGAGAAAGGCAGAAAACAAGGCTACTGTACATGCAGGTGGGGATGGGGAAGGTGGGTTTCCATCTTGCAGCATTTCAGATGAAGTAATGCTTCTTAAAAAAGGAAAATGGTTCTTCTAGTAGATAGGTCCCACAGTGTCCTGCCCCAGTAAGGTTTGCAGATGGATTCATGTGTTCAACCTTGTTTAACCAGTGGGAATTTAGCAGGTTTGTGTGAGAAACCTGACTCTGCACTGTGGGACAAGGAAGCTAGGGCTGAGAGAACATTGCTGATGCTTTGCTGCTTATCCATTCACTTAATTTAAGCATCGATCTGAAACACATTGTCCCTGCAGCTTTCACCATGGGAGACTTCAGTCTCTGCATCTGAGACAACCCCTGGTGAATTTGTCATGGTCCCACCTCAACTAACATTCAGCTGTGGCATGCTGTGCCTCTCCTTAGCTCTCTAGTAAGGTTTGTTGACAGGCTGGTCCAACTGTTACTGAGAGATGAGAAGTGAAGCCCTGTTAGTGAACAACTAACCCAGCCACTCTGCAGCAGAGTACGATTCAGAGCCATGGGCTGCAGTGAGGAACCATTTCTGGCACATCACACATTGAGGAACTGTCCTGGGGCTTTCCTCCTTGCTCTTGTCCTGCCTATCACTCCCCGGGAGTAGTGCTGGAGATCTTTCTTAATCATGCTCCTAAATTCCAACTCTCTGAGCTCCAAGTACCATGGGGTCTACCCCAGCCCTGTTAAAACATTGTTGCTTGTCTGGGTATTTTTCATGGTGGCATTTTTCTAGTCATGCTTTTTCATTGAGTGCTGATGCTAACCAATTCAGAGTGCCTGGTGGAGAGCAGCTCTTTCCTTTTGGGAGCAAGAGTTGCCAATAGCTTTTATTTTCTTTCACTGAAGAAGGATTCGTTCTGATGCGGATTCTGAACTGTGAGGACAGGTCTGATCTAGAACTTGTCTGAGCAGGCTTCTTTCCCTCTCCTTTGTGCTCCTCTCCCATCCCTCACAAACTGATCAAGCAGAAATGGAAGGATTATTTTATTTGAAAAAATAAAAGTTGCTATTTCATGTGAGCTGCAGGTGTCTGCCTGCAGTGGGTAGATGGTTTGGTGTGTTTTCTAACTCTTTTTATACCTTTAGCCTCCTGAGGAATCCCAAGATGCTGTTCCAGGAGGTTGTGGCAGGGAATAGATGTGAAATGGCTACAAGAGGGGGCTTGATGAGGTGTGATGGGATATAGCTAGGTGTTCACACACACAGTACACAAGCTAGTGTGACTTTCTGCCCGTTCCCTTCCTTGTCCCTGGTATTGTTCACAGCTAGAGCACAGACCATATCCTGGCTGTGGTGGCAGTGAGCGGAGAACGAGCTCCAAATTAGCCACATTCTGGCTGAGCTGGCTGGAGCAAGCAGGAGCCTCTCTGCATGAGCCGTGGGGGGCTGTTCCAGCACATTAACTCGCCCTTTATTTTGCCTCTGAAGGTTGCACAGCCTTTGCTGCCTGCACAGAGAGTTCCTTTGGTTTCTTTTTTGTCCCTCAGTTTCTGACTTTTCACTCCAAATCCAGGAACCTGTCAAGCTCTGTCGTGTGGATGGGTGGGCTGAGTGGGCTTTGTCCTTGGGCCACATGGTGCTGGAGTTGGAAATCATAGAAAGGTTTGGGTTGGAAGGGACCTCCAAAGGTCATCCAGTCGAACCCACCCTGCACTCAGCAGGGACATCCTTCACTAGATCGTGCTGCTCAGAGCCTTGTCCAGCCTCACCTTGAATAGCACCAAGGATGGGGCCTCAACTACCTTCCTGAGCAACCTGTTCCAGTGTTCCACTGCCCTTATGGTGCAGAATTTGTTCCTAACATCCAATCTAAAATTCTTCTCATTTCAAACCATTGCCCCTTGTCCTATTACTGCAGGCCTTTGGAAACAGTCCCTCTGCAGCCTTCTTGTAGCCTCCTTTCAGGTACTGGAAGGCCACTGTTACGTTTTCCTGGAGCCTTCTGGAAGGTGAACAGCCTCAGCTCCTTCAGCCTGTCCTTGTACGGGAGAGATGTTCCAACCCCTTTGGTTGATAAGAGGCTGAAGCACAAAGTATTTAGCTGGTAAATCATGCCCTTGGTTAGTCAGTGCCCACCTCTGTGTTTGGGCTGCACCTTGGCTAGTCCAGAGCACCATCGTTAAAAGCCTCTCTAATTAGCCTTACTCTTTGTTTAGGGAATTGGGCATTTTACCCTGTTCAAAACAAGCCAGCACATGACTAAATTTGGAATGAGGATGAAGTAAAAATAGCTAAGGCAGAAGAAGCTAACTTATTTTAGTGAGGGTAGCTTTTCTGCAAGGCAGTCAGTAGCTGTGTTTGGAGACCTGTGCATTTAATTGCTGCGCTCATTCTTCCAGACAGCACCTCTAATTGTTCTGCTCTGATGTTAAAAGCTGCAGACGTTGCAGTTTGGGGCAGCAGCCTGAAGATCTCTCCAGCTCCTGAGGAAAGCAAGATCTTAAGGGCAAGGGAGAAATAGGCTGCAACATTAGGATTGTACTGGAGCCTCCCGAGGTTTATGGCAGTGAAGATGATAGAAGGGGTGGAGCACCTCTGCTGTGAGGCTAGGCTGAGAGAGGAGGAGTTGTTCAGCCTGGAGAAAAGATGGCTCCAGGGAGACCTTTTTGTGGCCTTTCAGTTCTTGAAGAGGATGATAAGAAAGGTGGGGACAGACTTTTGAGCAGGGCCTGTTGCAACTGAACAAGGGGTGATGGTTTGAAACTGAAAGAGGGAAGATTTAGATAGAAATGAGAACTGTTTTTGGGTGGGGAAACGCTGTCCCAGGTTGCCCAGGCTGGTTATGGATGTTCCACTCATGGAAATGTAGGTCAGGATGGTCAGGTCTCTCAGCAACCTGAGCTAATGCAGTGTCCCTGCCCAGGGATGGGAGGTTGCAGGCAGGAGCTGTGGATTTGCCCCTCAAAGAGCAGCACACTGCATTTTCTGCACTGTACAAAGGAAGGAAATGGCACCGGGGGAAGTTTATGTTGAATATTGGGGAAAAAATTCCTTTCCCAAAAGGATTGTCAAGACCTGAAACAGGCTGTCCAGGGAAGTGATGGAGTCCTTGTTCCTGGAAGAGTTTCAGAGCCATGTAGATGTGGTGCTGAGGGACATGGTTTAGTGGTGACCTGGCAGTGCTGCGTTAATGGTTGAACTTGGTGACTTTGAAGGTCTCTTCCAATCAAAAAACCGTTCTATGGCTGTGATGCTCTGCAGCCTGGCTGGTGATCTGCTTTTCTGCGCCACAGCCCCCTGCCGTTCCCCTGCTCTTCCAGGCAGGTTTGTTAGCTCTGTATCTTGCTCCCAGAGGGCTGCACTGATCCTGTCCCGTTCCTGGGCTCACCGCTGAGCCATGCTCTGGGCGTGAGCCGGGCCGAATCGGCTTCGACACAGTCCATCAGCCAGCCTCCATCAAGTCCTGGAAACAGCCACAGCCCGAGGCATGCTCTGCTTAAAATGCCTGTTCCAGGCAATCAAGCAGCTTTGATTGGCTGAGCACTCCTTTTATAATTTAATTTAGTCAGGGAATCGTTTGCGAGGTAATAAAAAGAGACTCTGACTCCAAATACATTCATTTAATTCAATGAGAGACAGTTACTGCAGCGGGCTGGCCTCAGCCAGCTTCCCTCACCCCATCAGGCTGACATCTCAAAGCTCTGCTCAGGGCTGTAGATAAGAGTCACGATCCACGGTGACAGCTTAATTGTTTCAAGCGCTGACAAGGGTCACCCCAAGCAGCCGCCGCGCTGTGTGCGGGGCCGGCTCGGGAGGCTGCGGTGGGGGAGGATTTATGGCTGGCAGAAGAAGGCTTTGAATTCCTCTGCTTGTGTCTGTGAAATGATGAAGCTGCCCTGTGGGGATTGGGGCTATTGATTGTAATTTGCAGTTAAGCCCTTGCCTTTGGAGCAATCAGCATAATAAATGCCCGCCGCAGTACGGCAGCGACCCGGGAAAGAGAGAGGAGGTTTTCCTGGCGTGGTGCGGTACCTGCAGCAGGGTCCTCTCCCTGCCTCCAAGGCTGAGAGCTCCATTCCTGCTGGAAAACGGTCCCCAATTTGGTGCGATGCAGGAACACGGTGCTGGAGGAGGGGAGGGTGAAGCTTTGAGGCGCATGGATGTGTGGCGTCAAGTTGCACCAGGGAAGATTCAGGTTGGATGTTAGGAAAAATTTCTTCCCAGAAAGGGTTCTCAGGCACTGGAACAGGCTGCCCAGGGACGTGGTGGAGTCGTCATCCCTACAGGTATTTAAAAGACACACGGATGTGGTGCTGAGAGATGTGGTTTAGTGGCAGTGACTTAGTAGTAGTGATGGGATTGTGAGCTCTTAAAGGTCTCTTCCAACCTCAACAGTGCTAGGATTCTGTGGTGGAGGTCCCCTGCTCATCCCAAAGAGGATCATTGGGGTGATGGGTGTCTAGACCCCTTCTCTGTTCCCAGCCTGAGGAACTGGCTGATCTCAACCCTACTTTGGAGAGGGGTATGTGTCCACCTCCACATCCCTGTGATTTTTCCTCCTCAATTTGCATTGTTTTGGGGTTGAATGCATCAGGGCTGTTCACATCCGGAGTTAGTGGCACAGGGAGGAAAGGGTCTACAGAACTGTCCATCCATGCCACCAGGGATGAGGCTGAGGGGACAGGGACCAGTGCTGGCTGCCTCTCCAGCCGCTCCCCACCTGCTGCTCCCCAGCTCTGCAGAGGGAAGATTAGCTCTCATCCCTGCTCACGAGTGCAGATGGAAATAATAGCAGTCATCAAATATGCATTGGGGAGCAGCAGCCTGCAGCTGCCATGCTCAAATATGGTCCTGCGGCTGCTGGGGGAGTGACGGTCCCTGGCAGAGAGCGAGGCTGAGAGCACAGCGCCGCCAGAGCCGGGGCCTTCGGGCAGCACCGAGCCACCCGGTGCCATGTGGTGAGCTGGGCTACCCCAGGTGAGTGACTCTTGAGTCCCCCAGCCGGGTGGCATGTCCCTTGGGCTCGTGGAGGGTGTGATGGGAAGGGCCAGGGAGGGACCTTTGGTGTGGTGTTGGTCCTCATGCAAACAGTGTGGCATGGGGCTCAGCTCCTCTGGGTTGGGGCATATGGTGTCCTCTTATCTCTGGTTGTCCCTGCCTGTCTGCTCTCTGCCTTATCCCACCTTCCCCACAGTCCCAATGTTCCCACTGCCCTCCAGAGCACAGCTTCCTCCCATATGCACCTGTTCTGTTGCCAGGAATCTGCCCCATGTCTCACACTACCCCTTCTCCAGATTCCTTTTACCTTGAGCTGTTTTAGCCCAGGAAAGCTGCTTGACCCACAGCCAAGCTCTACAGGGCCCCTGGCCCCAACTCTTGAGGTCAAGGTGATGACACAGGGCTGTCTACCTGGCTCTGAGACCACCAGCCAGTGTTCCTGTGTGCCCACTAGTGCAAACCCCAGGGCACATTGTGAGCACCTGATCTCCGCTCCAGCCTGTTCCTCCCCACAACCCCTCTGTTGTGGGCAGCTCTCAGTGTCAGGCAGCAGCTGGCAGACAGGGACATGGCAATGCTTGGGAGATGCTGGGTTGCCATCCTCCATTTGGAGAGAGAAATTGGAGGAGTTTGAAACTAGCCAGATCAGGGGTGTGATATATGCTCGAGGGGGCAAGGAGAGCCAACCCCTGGTGCACTGGGGCTTTGGAGACTTGTGCTGCTGTCACACTGCCCATTGCTGGAAGAGTCCAGCCTGTCCCCATGCTCCTAGCATCTCTGTGGCTCACGGCTGGAGTGGCAACAGCTGTAGCAGGGCTGCACACAAAGTGGCTGCACAGAACTGGTGCACCAGAACTGGTGATGGGGAAGAGGATGTGATGAGAGATGCCACAGCCAGAAGGTGCCTGGCTAAGCCAGGCTGACTCTATGAGGTTAGGGCATGGAGCTCCTATGAGGCATGACATGGGGCCAGCATGAAATGCTGTGGTGGCACAGAGCCCTGCTCTAGCTGTAACTGGAAACAGGCTGTAAGCAGACCCAGGGCCAGCTGGTGACTGCAGACCTGCCTGGAAATGGCAGAGCTGTCACCCTGGGACCTCTGCCCCACTGATGCCAGTGCTGCAAAGGTACAGTCCCACACATTGTGCTGGGCTAGGATGGGCAAAGCAGAATGTCAGAGGCCAAAATCTCCCTCCCCTTTCTGCACCCGACAGTGGCACAGACTTGGGCTCTGATGGGGAGATTTGGGCTGTGCCCATGGGTCAAGGTTGTTTTCCCTGGAGTGAGGTGGCTTTCCCTGGCTCAGCCACATGGCTGGAGCTGTTTCAGGGGTGACAGAATCAGAGGTTGCTCTGGTCACCTTCTCCCAGAGCCTTGGTCCCTAGGTCTGCTTATGCTTTTTCCTACTGATCCCATGCTCTTGTCACCCCACAGACCCTCTCCTGATACTTACTGGGTGCCTCCCTGCTCCATCCCTCTCCTCTCCCTGCAGCTCTGGGGTGGTGTCTCTCTGTGAAGACCCCACTGGGGTGTCACCAGCCCAGAAATCAATGTAGAGAAGAGGTTAGACCTATCAGATTGTGGCCAATACCCTCTTTGCTACAAATGTGGCAGGAAAGGACTGGGCTGGGGCGAAGGCAGTGCTATGGGGTGGCAGCCATGGAGATCTCATAGCTCTGGAGGAGGCCAGTGGGCTTGGTTCAATGACAGCTATTGCTTCTTGAGTTTCCCCAGCTGCTGCACAGCTGGCTGCTGCTGCTCCTCATCCCCCCCACATACCCACTGTGAGAGAGTGGAGAGGGTGCTACCACTGCACACACAGGTCTGCCACTACCTGCAGGTGATCCACAAATTCCCATCACTGCTGCTGAAACTTTCATGAGCCTGCAACAGCAGGAGTCTGGCCCTGACATTAACATTTGATGTGGTCACCCTGAGTCTGGGCATGTGTGTGCAGGCATGCTGCTGGCACCACCACAGGGCACACATGTGGCACACAAACCCCCTCAGCGGTGCGTGAGGACACTTGGCACTCTGCATGCACACACAATGTGTGTGGCCTGGCACAGAGGGGACCTCCCTGAGCTCCTGGCTTCTCTCTGCTTCCCAGCAGGGCTGCGGGATTTGATCTGGTGTTGTGTTCTTCCTCTGCCGATGCTCCTCTTGGCTGTGCTCCCCATGCCAGGGCCACGTGTGCCTCGGGGTCTGCAAAACTGTCTCCTCTCTCTTGGTGTCACAGTTTGGCTTTATGGGACAAAATGCGTCCCTGGGCTTCATCCTCGCTCTGTGTTGGCTAGAGGAAGAGGCTGACTCCCCAGCGGAGAGCAGGGGGAAGGTGGGAGATGACAGGGTCGGGTTTGAGTGTGATGTCTGTGCTCTGTGCCGTCCCTTGCAGCGTCCCCACGGAGGCTGCTCCCCATCATGGGGGCCCTTTCCTGCTCCTTCGGAAAAGTCTAGGGGCCAGAGCAGCACGTCCCTTACATTATTGATGCTGTCGTGAGCCCCGCCGGTTGGGTTACAGCCAGAGCCCAGCCATCAGCACCGCTCTGCCAAAGGTGCTGCGGCAAGCAGGAGACAGCTGCCACCGAGCTGCACCGGGGCTGCTGTCCTGCCCCCCAGCGCCATGCCAAGGAGAGGGCTGCCAGCGGCCGAAGGAGCCAGGCACAGTCCTCACCAAAACCAGGCACAGGTAAATACCCACCCGGGGCAGGCTGCGGGGTTGGGAACCAGACAGTGCACCGGGACCTGCCTTGTGCCCACACGGGGTTTCATCTCCCAGGGCCCTGACGGGGCCAGAGCATGAGTCCCCGACACTGCTGGAATGGCTGGCAAGAAGAGGGAGCCCAAAAAAGATGCAGAGGCCAAAGGGAAGGGAGGCAAAGGGAAAGGGAAGAAGGGCAAGAATGAGACGCCCAAAGAGTCAGAGGAGACTTCAGATGTGGAGCTGCTGAAGGCAGAGGAGAGCGAGGAGACGGAGGTAGCGGAGGAAGAAAAGGAGAAGGAGGAAGAAAAGGAGAAGGAAGAAGAAAAGGAGAAGGAGGAGCTGGAGCCAGCTGCAGAAGAATCAGCTGCAGACGCACCAGCTGTGGAAGAGCCCAAGAAGGGGAAGGGTAAGGAAAAGAAGGGGGGTCTCAAAGGGTTGGTGGGGAAGAAACCAGGCCAAGGAAAGAAGGTGCAGCTGGAAGCAGAGGAAGGGGAAGGTGAGAGCGATGCTGCACCAACCAAGAAGAACATAAAGGGCCCCTCTAAGCTGTTAACAGGACTAACAGGCAACAATGCTAAGAAGAAGAAAGGAGCCAAGGACCAGCCCAAAGTATCCACAGAGCCCATCCCCACTGAGGAGGAGGAAGAGCAGGCAGCGGAGGTGGCATCGGTGCCAAAGGCCCGGACAAAGCAGAACCTCCGCAGCACCTCAAAGCTCTTCCTGGGCTTCAAGAAGTTGGGGCTGCCTCGGCCCAAGAAGGGACAGTTCAAGAACACATCCCGCTTCTTTTGGGGGCTGCAGAAGCACAGCACCAAGAGGAAGAAGAAGAAGAAAAACAAGGCGGTGCTCAAGTCCACCTCCAACCTGATGGTTCGCTTCAAGCAGGTGGGCAAGAAGAGGAAGGAGGCAGCTGCCAGCTCCCCACCAGCGAAGCCATCCATCCTGCTGCTGCGGCGGGGTGGCCAGTCGGCCGAGAACGGCGAATCCCTCTTCCGACGGCGCCCAGAAAGAAAGTTCAAGCCACGGGCGCAGGTGCTGAGCAAGGCGGCCGCTGCCACAGGCTGGCTGGCCAGGAAGGTGCTCTCCCGGCGCGGGCGACTGACTGGAGGAGGCCGGGCAACTGATGCGGCCTGGCTCTCACGTATTGGTGCCAGGAAGTTGCCATTCCCTGCAGAAGACGAGATCCTCAGGCACCGGGCCAACATGAAGCGTATCCCTGTCAACAGCAGGCTCTCAGCCCCCAGCACTGTGCAGCAGAGCCAGAAGAGACGTGGCAGCATGGTGAGGCGTCCATCCCGCCGGAGCTCCCAGCACGCGCCAGCGGGGCCGCCAGCACCACGCTATGGGTGGGCTGAGGAGGATGGAGCCTACAGCCGCCGGCGTGGCTATGCCAAGGAGGAGAATGGACTCTATGGCTCCCGATGTGGATACACCAAGAAGGAAGATGGACCCCGGCGTGTATATGCCGCGGAGGATGGATCCTACAGCCCGTGGCATGGCTATACTGAGGAGGAGGATGGAGCCTATGGCCCCCAGCATGGCTACTCTGAGGAGGAGGAAGGCTACATCCAAACTCCAGCCTACTCAGTGGAGTATGGCTTTGAGGATACCGGGCTGACTCGCTACGCCGACTACCCTGGCTATGAAACAGAGGAGGATTATGGCTATGGAGGAGGCTGGGAGGAGGACGACCCACCAGGGCACCCCTATGGCTACACAGAGCTTGAAGATGAGGATCCATATGGCGGCAGGTCCTCCCTTGCCCTCTATGATCCTTACAGCAGTGACCCGGAGTACAGCGAGGAGGCAGCAAGGCCCTTTGGCTATGGGGCGGACCCCTACGAGGACTTTGAGGAACCCCTTGCTGGGGAGTACCTGGGGGATGAGTACCCTGAGCATCGCATCCAGTACAGTGAAGGGGGATGGGCGCCACATGCTCAGTCCTCCTGCAACCCCTATGCCCTGGGCCTGGAGGAGATCGCCGAGGCTGAGGAGCCTGAGGAGTGGGAGGAAGAGGTGGAGGAGGAGGGAGACCACCTTTTTCCCATCCTCAATGCTTCCTCGCTCCGGGGCATACGGGACACACTCTCCTCCAAGCTCTCCGTCAACAGGAAATTCAGGCTCTTTCCCCGACCCCAGGTTAAGCTTTTCGGCAGAGACCGCCTGGATGTCCCCCTCCTGCCGTCTCCCCACCTGCCCGCTGCTCATGACGAGGATGACTACGATGAGTATGAGCCCCCAGCAGCATCCCCAGGACGCCGGGTTTCGGCAGCGCGGGCGTTCGGGAGCCCTTTGGGGCAATTCCTCCAACGGTCCCTTTCACAGCCCTCCAGCTGCCCCCTACGGGGTGCGGTAGGATTTCAGGATTCCCGCACCCCCCAGCCCTCTTACAGACGCTCTGGCCGCAGGGGGATGGAGAATGCCAGCTCTGGGGGTCGGTCCCCCCAGCCAAGAGCATCTCCAGCCAGGGACTCTTCCCCGCCTCCCCGGCAACCATCGCTCCGTAACCCCTTCGCCAACCCTGGCCGCTCCCCGTCACCGCCGCCAGCCCGGCAGCGCCCCGGCAGCATGCGGGGCGAGGGGCTGCGGCGATCCCCCTCCCTCGGGGACAGCTTCCAGCGGTTTGTCCCTGAGCCCCCCAGCCCTCCACCAGCTGCTCCCCGCTCTTCGGCGCCGGCGGGGAGGCGTTTAGGACTGCCCACATCAGGGTCAGGGAGACCCTTTTCTCCGCGGCCATCACGGAGGAGCAGCCCCCCTGGGCTGCCACTCCCCCAGGCCTGGCCCCGGCTTCCCGAGCCCCCTACCAAGGCAGTGAAACCGTTACAGAGGAACCCCTTCCTGACACCGACATCGCGCCCTGGCAGCCGTCGCCTTGGCCACCCTGGCCCCTCGTGGGATCACACTGGAGTGCCTCCTCCACCCAGCTCTGCTCCTGGCACGCCCAAAACTTTCATCCAGCGCATCGGGAAGCCCCTTGCTGGCATGACCCCGCACTCCCCCGTGGGGAGGCCATCTCCATCCGAAACGGGGGGACGCAGCCCCTCCCTGAGGCGCTCCGTGGGAAAGTCCTTGGCTTCACTGATCGTGGGGAGCATGGCCTCTGCCAAAGCACCCCCATCCTCACCACCCACCCGCCATCCCTCCACCCACTCGCCCTCCTCACCCCAACGCCCATCCCTACGGGATGGGAGCACCTGCAGACCGTCGAGCCCGCCAGCGGGACACCGGGGCTGGGCTGACACCGGGCGCCCCATCCTCTCCTCAATCCGACACGGCAACCGAAGCCCCTCACCCCAGCGTCGTGCTGCTTTCCCAACACTCCACCGCCGAGCCCCTGGGTCTCCAGCTGCCCCCCGCCACAGCATTCGTGCCTCGGGTCCTGTGGAGGCCACTGAGGGCGATGGGGCGGCCGGGGAGGAGGGCACGGGACGCTACGCGGTGGTGACGCCGCAGGTGCAGAGGTTGGGCTCCTTCCGGCGGGCGTCCCGCATGTACAAGCAGCACTGGTCCACGCAGCACGTCGTGCGGGTGCGGGAGATGCCCGACACCTGGACGACCGAGCAGGGTCTTCCCCGGCAGCCCACCCAGCGTGGCAGCCGGCGGTGGGCGAACCAGCGAGGAGTTGACATCACCAGATACCTGTGCCAGCGCTCGCCAGCAGGCAGTGGCTGGCGGGACAGGCACCCCTGGGCGGACAGGTACCTGGGCACCAAACAGCCCTGGCGTAGCAAGGTAAAGCTGGTGGGGAGATCACCGTGGGTGCCAGTGCTGGGACAGAGCTGGGGAGCGAGACAGCAGTGGGAGAGATGGGGATGGCATGTTGGGGATGGCTGCTGGCTTACTGATGCACAGAGCCACCAGTGCTGCGGGGGTTGTGGTGCCCAAGTTGGGGAGTAAGTGGCTGTGGGTGTACTGAGTGCTGGTGGGGAGGGAGTCCTGCCGTGGGGAGCAGATTGTAGGGGGATGGTGACAGCCTGTTGTGTGTTACCCCCATGCACGGCCCCTTTGGGGACACTTGACGCTGGCGTATGGAAATGTTGAGACCTGATCCGTGGCTGGGGCAGGCGTGGGTGCCATGCTGACCTGGCGGGTGTCTGCTTTCCTGCCCACTGCCTGGCTGCCTGCCAGATTGGGCTCCTGTATGCCATCCACTCTGTCCCCTCTCTGTGCATGACAGTGAGGAGTAGCTTCCAGCCCCTCTGGCTTAGCCTCCACCACAGGCCCCTTCTATCAACTCCCTCAGATGTGCTAGCCTTGCCCCAGGATCGCTGCTGATTCCTTTCAATGTCCTGTGGGGGTACAGGTGACCCATGGACTGTTGCAGCAGGGGTAGCACAGCCACTTCTGCCTCTTTTACCCTCCCCACAGTGAATGGGACCAGGGCTTTTTGGGATCAGCCTTTCCTGAGACAGTTCCCAAGGACACCCTGGGGGTTCCATGTCCCCCTTGGTGGCTCTATATCCTTGTTTCCAGCCCTTCTGCTTTCCCTGACAAGCTACGCTTACCAGGGGACTTGTCATGCTTGGCCAAGGTCCCTGCTATCACTGGCTGTGAGGTCTCTGGTTTTGGGGTGGTGGCAGTGATTGGGTGAGATGTTAGAAGGTGTTGGCACAGCCCTGCCTTGGTGAAGTTGGCTGGATTGCTCCATGCAGATGCAGTCACTGTGCAGCCTGCCTATCATGCGGTACCACGAGCCAAAAGAAGAGGATGGGCTGGAGGACATGACCCAGATGGAGTGAGTGTCCCCGTCCCTTTCACCACCCACTGTGTCCCAGCATCACAGGACCCAATGAGGCTTCAACCCCTCCACTCACCCCACTGCTCCCACTCCATCCTATCCTAACATGGGGACCTCTTCTGTCTCCCAGTGCTGGAGGTGCTGGGGACAGGTTCAGGGATGGCAGACATCTCCTGTCCCCCTGCTACCCCCTAAGACAGCCTCTGCTCCATGACAGGGATCTCCAGGAGGCTGCAGTGCTGAGCAACATCCGGACACGATTCGAGCGGCAGCTCATCTATGTAAGCTTAGGGACGGTCGGCACACCTCAAGTACCCTGTGTGCAGGGTCTTCAGGGGAGTCATGGCCTTCCAAGGACTTACAGCCCCAAACCTCACACTCCCACAGACCTACATAGGCAGCATCCTGGTGTCAGTGAACCCGTACCGGCTCTACAACATCTATGGCACCGAGCAGGTGCTGCAGTATGAAGGCAGAGCCCTGGGCGAGAACCCACCGTGAGTACTGGGGTGACACAGCTTGAGGGGGCAGGGGCATTACCGCCCACCCACTATTACCCACTTCCGGGTTCCACAGCAGCTCTCAGGCAGTCCCAGACCTTGAGGGACCCTCAGTCACAAGATGCTAGAATGGTGCAGTGATGCTTGGGGTGATACAACTTATCACCACACCCCCCACCTCTGCTTCCCCCCTCCCTAGGCACCTCTTTGCCATCGCAAGCGTTGCCTACTCCAAAGTGATGGATGCCAAACACAACCAGTGTATTGTCATCAGGTGAGACATGGCTGCCCCCATGTGTGGTCCCCCTAGAGTGGCCCCAAGTCACCACCGACCTAATTACTGGTGGCAGAGTGCAGCCCATCCATGGGGCTGATGGGTGTCTCTGGGTATGGGGTGCTGGGTGTGTTTGGGGTGGCACATGTCCCCTGGTCAGCTGGCAATGGCCCTGGCTATGTCCCTGCTCTGTTTCAGTGGGGAGAGCGGCTCAGGGAAGACTGAAGCCACCAAGCTGATCCTGCGCTACCTGGCAGCCATCAGCCAGAAACGCAGTGCTGCCCCGCAGGTAGGGTGCTGTCCTGGGGACATTTCCATTCCCTTGTCCATCCATCCCACCATTCTGCACAATCCTTCATCCCCTGCTCACACTCTCTCCTCTTTTCCATGCTTCTGCTCGGACCATGACAGATAGAGGTACTGAGAGGGACATGTGGGCTGGGACAGTTCAAGGCGACTGAACATCATGGTGGCATCTCTGTCATGTCACCTCAGCCACGGGGGGACAGTGGGGATAGGCAACAGGAGCTTGGTGCATGCATGTGGGTGGGGTTCTTGTGCTCTCCAGCATCCTTGTGCAACATGGCTGTGGCACACACCTTGAATTTTGGCAAAGCAAGGGGCAACAAGGAGGGTGGCAAGGGGAGTTTCCCTGTCATGGGGACAGCCTGTGATGTGCCAGAGTGCCCAAGCTGACCTCTTGGCTCTCCCCATTGCCACGGCAGATTTTGGAGGCAACCCCCTTGCTGGAATCCTTCGGCAACGCCAAAACTGTAAGGAATGACAACTCCAGCAGGTTTGGGAAATTCGTGGAAATCTTTCTGGACGAGTAAGTAATGCTGAGCAATACTCACAGGTGGCTGGCCCTCACCTCCTCTGCGTGTCCCCTCCCCTGTCCCAGGGTTGCCCAATCCAGCCCCCAGTCTCACTGTCCTTGCCCCTTGGTTATGAGGTGAGACACCCACGGGGATGCTTTTGGGACAGACTTTGGTAGGGTAAAGGCAATGTTTCCCGAGGACTCGATAGTGTTTGCTGTCTCTGGAGCAGGGGCAGGGATGTTGTGCTCTGGCTAGTGCTCTGCCTGCCTCTGGTCTCTGTCCCTGTCCCTGTATTGCCCTGGGGTTCAGCAGCTCCAGCTCTTGCTGAGGAGCTGGGTGTGGGCACCTCTGCCTGGCCACCCATTCATGGTGGGAGGGACATGGGGACCAGGAACCAACTCTACATGTGCTAAGGGCATCACTGGGACAGGAATGGGCACTATGGGGCACAGTCCCTGCCCTTGCCCGGGTTGCCAGCCAGGTGCCCAATCTCACCCCTGCAGAGGCTTGATCTGCGGTGCCATAACCTCACAGTACCTGCTGGAGAAGTCCCGCGTGGTCTTCCAGGTGGGTGGTGAGAGGGGTCCTCAGCTCTGCCCCCCACCATGATGCCCCCTTCACCACTCCAGCTCAATCCTCTGCTCTCTAGGCCAAGACTGAGCGCAACTACCACATCTTCTATGAGATGCTGGCAGGGTTGCCTGCCCAACAGCGCCAGAGGTACTGCCTGCAAGGCGCCGAGACCTACTACTACCTGAACCAGGTAGTGTGGCCACTGCCAACCTCCCCTCTGCTGCTTGCTTGTGGAGGGGTTGCAGGGTTCCTGAGTCCTTCTGGATACCACATGAGGAGGGTGATCAGGCCAGGGCTGTCCTCCCAACACCCTTGAGTCCCACCTGGGGCACACACTGAAGGCACTGCTGGGGGTCATTTCAGGGTGGAAACTGTGAGATTCCCGGTAAGGATGACGCAGAGGATTTTCATCGGCTGCTCAACACCATGGAGGTGCTGAGCTTCAGCGTGGAGGAGCAGAACAGCATCTTCCGGATTCTCTCCTCCGTTCTCCACTTGGGCAATGTCTACTTTGAAAAATACGAGGTACTCCAAACCAAGCCACGCTCCTTGGGCCCGGGTTGTGATGCAGTGAATTGGGTGTCACCACATCCCACCACCCTGCTGTGTCCCACAGACTGACTGCCAGGAAATTGCCACTGTGGTGAGTGCCTCGGAGATCCTGACTGTGGCTGAGCTGCTGCAGGTGTCACCCGAGGGCCTCCAGAAAGCCATCACCTTCAAGGTGACGGTGAGTGCAAGGGGGCTACAGACAGGAAGAGGGGTTCCCAGTCCCTGGACATCATAGCAGTGTTGTTAAAGCTCCATCTCACCACCGACCTTGTGCTCCTCAACCAGGAAACACAACGGGAGAAGATTTTTACCCCCTTGACTGTCGAAAGTGCTGTGGATGCCAGGTAGAGGAAAGTGGGAACTATACCATGGTGGGTGTTTGGTCCCTAGTTCCCAGGGACAGGGTGTAAAGTGAGGTACAGGCTGGAAAAGGGGATAGTCAGGTCTCCCAGCACAAATTAGGCTTGTTGGTGATTAAAACTGAAGCCTCAAAGGCTGCCCTGTTCACAGTGTGGGGCTGTGATGGGGTCTGGCTCTGGATGGGGGGGATGTGTGCCATGCTGTGCCATGCTGTACTATGCTATATCATGCTGGAGCTCCAGTGCTTTGCTTGTCTCACCCCTTTCCAGGGATGCTATTGCCAAGACCCTCTATTCCCTGCTCTTTGGCTGGCTCACGGACCGCATCAATAAGCTGGTGTACCCACGGCAGGAGGCCCTCTCCATCGCTATCCTGGACATCTACGGCTTCGAAGTGAGCAGGATCCATCCCAGCTCCATCTTTGTCTCTGCTATCACTAGGGCTGTGGGGTCTCAAGTTCTATGACCACTTCTTCTTGCAGGACCTCAGCTTCAACAGCTTTGAGCAACTATGCATTAACTATGCCAATGAGTACCTGCAGTTCTTCTTCAACAGGATTGTTTTCCAGGAGGAGCAGGTGGACTGGCGAGTGGTGCTGGGGTCTGCCCTGTACCAAGCATTGTTGTAGGGCTGGGAATGTGGGGCTGAGACCGTGGGGCTGGGAATGTGGGGCTAACCAGATGCTGCCCCCACAGGAGGAGTACATCCGGGAGCAGATTGAGTGGAAGGAGATCCCCTTCAGTGACAACCAGCCCTGCATCGACCTCATCTCCCAGAAGCCCTATGGCATCCTCCGGATCCTCGATGACCAGAGCTGCTTCCCCCAGGTGAGGGGCTGCCCAATATTGAGGTGATGAGGATGACAGCACCAAATAGTCATCATGCCCCGAGTGACACTATGGCCCAGGCCTGCTCTGATCTTGGGCTGTCCTGGACACCCTGGGAGAGCCCCTGTGTTTCTCCAGGCTGGACA
This sequence comes from Ramphastos sulfuratus, assembly GCA_013399055.1. Classification (NCBI taxonomy): domain Eukaryota; kingdom Metazoa; phylum Chordata; class Aves; order Piciformes; family Ramphastidae; genus Ramphastos; species Ramphastos sulfuratus. Next base: position 204,280 of record WBNM01006897.1, on the reverse strand, counting down.
AGCCCCAGGAGGTCCCAGACTGGTGCAGCTTCCCCCAGAAGACTTGTTTTTGTAGGAATTACTGAAACCTCCTTCTAGTTGCCTTGTAAAAAGAGAGAAGGGTGGTTACACATTCTCTGCTGATGGGAAACTGAAGCACAGAACAGCAGATGCTCATAACCATGCAGCTGCTCGGTGGTAGAGCTGAGAGCAGGGTCTGCCCGGTTGTCCAGGCATCCCCATCCCGGTGCCTTCATCTCTGGGGCTGCTGAACTTCCTGACCCATGTCTCACATCCACACCCATCCCTAGGCCACTGACCACACATTCCTCCAGAAGTGTCATTACCACCACGGTACAAATCCACTGTACACCAAGCCAAAGATGCCTCTACCCGAGTTCACCATCAAACACTATGCAGGGAAGGTGACCTACCAGGTATGTGGCAATGAGATACCCCTCCTTAAAACACTAGGTAGGTAAAGAGGTTTATGGGGTTGATCCTGCATCAGGGGGTCTGTCTGGGGAACCCCTATCCCAGCCTAGAACTCCTTTCCTTCCCCCTCCTCATGCCATCAGACTTTTCACCACAAGGTTTTTCTCTTTGCCAGGTTCACAAGTTTTTGGATAAAAACTATGACCAGGTCCGTCAGGATGTGCTGGACCTGTTCCTCAGCAGCAGGACCAAGGTAGGGCCCTGTCTGGCTCCACTTCTGCATTGCTGGGGAACACCAGACATGGATAGCCCCTTTCCATAGCCACTGCTTTTCATGTCCTCAGACGTGTTCTCCTGTGGCTGTTGAAGCACAGGAGAACAAGGAGCAGAGGATGCCTCCATCTCCATCCTGTGCTCTCTTCCCATGAGGTCCACTGGGTTTTGACCCCTGAAGCACTGGCATGAAGGGGCACGTGGGCTGCTCTTACGCTTCTACATCCCTATTCCCATCTCCATCTGGGGAATCCAGCTGCAAATAGGGAATGTGACTCGCTTAGGGCTGGAAAGAGAAGCCAGAACTGCTGTACCATCCTGGGCATCTTCCTTCTCCCTAACCCTTTCCATTTTCCCAAGGTGGTGGCCAACCTCTTCTTCGGCCATGCCCAGGTTTTGGCCCGGCAGAGGAGCCTGGTCAGGAGGAGCAGCACCAGGACACGGCGATACAAAGCCCCTACTGTGGCAGCCCGATTCCAGCAGTCTCTCCTGGAGCTGGTGGAAAAGATGGAGAGGTGAGGATGGGCAGAGTGGGCTGCCAGGCCATACCCTGGGCTGATGGGAGCAGGGTGACAGCTGGACTCATGCCTGAGGTGGCTGGGCTGGCTTTGCCCCTGTCTCCCATGGCTAATGGCATGTCTCCCATGTAGGTGCAACCCTTTCTTTGTGCGCTGTATCAAACCCAACAACAAGAAGGTGAGAGCTGGCCTGGGGCTCTCCTGCCTATGGCAATGCCCATGCTGCCAACTCTCACTGGCACAGGTAGCATGGTGGGCAGGCGTCTGCCTGCGTGCCCTTGGAGACTTCCCTGCATCTCCTCACCAGGAGCCAGGTCTCTTCGAGGCTGACCTGGTCAGCAGCCAGCTGCGGTACTCAGGGATCCTGGAGACCATCCGCATCCGCAAGGAAGGCTTCCCCATCCGTATCCCCTTCATTGTCTTCATAGACAGGTGACTGGGGGCTGTGGGTTGGGAACCACCACCTTGGCGAGGGGACACCACGGAGCTTTTGGGTGTTTTGGGGGCAGTATTTTTTCCTGTGTTTGCCCCACTGGGAACTCCCTGCTTTGATGCACAGCCGTAGGAGAAGCTGCTTTCCCAGCAGTGGCGCTCAGCACCACAGGGGGGGTCTGTGCTGGTGTCCTGGTGGGGTGCCACACAATGACGGTGTCATGGGCCTGCCCAGGTACCGCTGCCTCGTTGACATGTGGTCCAGCATCATTCCCAATGGGGCCAACTGTGTGGAGATGCTGAGGAATCTCTGCCCTGTCAACCCCAGCATGTACTACGTTGGTGTCACCAAGGTACCATCCTGGGCAGGTGATGCCATGGGAGAGGACAGCTGAGGCTGGGGGCTCATGGTGTCACCCTGCTTCCCAGCTCTTCCTGAAGGAGCAGCTGTACCAGGCGCTGGAGGGCAAGCGGTCCCGTGCCCATCACCTGGCCGCGCTCACCCTCCAGCGCTACGCTCGTACCTTCTTCATCAAGAGACGCTTCCGCTCCCTCCGCCGAAAGATTGTCCTCCTGCAGACCCGGGCGCGGGGCTACCTAGCCAGGTGGGGGTCCTGGGGAGGTGGTGAGTGGACATTGGTAGGTGGCAGAGGATGACAGGTGCCCTCCTGCAGGCAGCGGTACCGGCGCATGCGGCGCACGCTCATCAAGTTCAGGTCGCTGGTGCACATCTACGTGAACCGTCGGCGGTACCTCAAGGTGAGGTGGGGGCTGGCACATAGCAGGGGGTTCCAGAGTGCTCATTCCCACCCTGCTGCATGCTCAGTGGTGGGTCTGATGAGGGCGTAGAAGCATGCCAAGCCCCTGAGTCTCACTAGACCTCATTTCCATCACCTTTTCTGTGCCCTATGTCACATCTTTGGGGTGAAAATCTGGTGATGCTGGGCAGGTGGGAGGCGCAAGGGCACCCCAGGGCTCCTTCCAGTGGGGGGCTCAGTGTGGCTGCTCTGCTTGCAGAGGAAGGAGGATGCCCGCCGGCGGGCAGAGGAGGAGAAGGAGAGGGCGAAGCAGGTAACGGGGGTGTGAGTGCGTGGTACTGGTGGGAGCACACCGTGTCACTTTGCTCTCGTCCCTGCCGTGTGCTCGCCCATCCCCGTACTGCCAGCCAAGGCACCACCCATGGGTGCTGCGGCAGAGAGCGGTGTGGTGAGGGGGTGCATCCCTGTGCTGTGCCGGCAGGAGCTGACAAGGAGAGAGGTGGTGGATGTCACCCACCTGGAGATCCCGGCCGAGCTGATGGGGCTACTGGAGGCTGCTGTAGGTGAGCAGGTCCTGCACGGCTACCAGCATCACTCCCAGCCCCTTGTCTCCATCCCCGCGGCCATGCCGTAGCTGCCCGCTGTGCCGTAGCCTCCCGGGGGGTAAACGACGGCTGCGTGGTTCTCGTTCCGCCACCGGCGGTGATACCCGACTCCCAGCTCACCCTCCCCCTCGACATCAACGAATACTCCATGGCCAAGTACGTGCGGGTCCACTTCCAGGTAAGGCGGGCACCGTGACCCAGCCACCGCGGCCCAGATTTTGGGGAGTCCTCGGCATCCCGCTCGTGGCTGCATGGTTAGGTCCACGGTCCCCGCCGCGGCTCCCTACACTCCCCCACCGGGCTCTGCTCCGGCTTTGGCCGCGGGGGTGCCATGGGGTATGTGAGGGGCTAGACCTGGGGTGGCTGCGGTGCCGCAGGGAGCTGGCTGCCGCCTCCCTCCCTCCCCGCGGGTTCCTGTCGTCTCCAGAAGCCGGGGGAACCCCGCTGAGGTTGTTGGAGAGAGACCCGCCGAGCCCTGCTGGACGCCCGACGCGGGGTAGATCTGGAAACGCTGGGGCGGGACACCAGGTCGCTTTGCTCCCGGGACCCCAGCCCCAGCTCTGGTTGCTTTGTTCCCTTCCTCTTCCTCTTCGCCCTCTGTTTTTGCCATATGTTTCTCAGTCCCTGGCATCCTGGACAGTCCTGGGGCCGGATTCTGCTCTCAGCCTTACCGAGGTGCCTGCATCTTTGGTGCTGCCAGCACAGTCTAACCCCATCCCTCTCCCACTGCCGGGAGGCTGCCAGCCCCATCCTGCACCCCAACCCTTTTGCAGTCCCATAGTCCCCATCCACCATCAACACCATGCTCAGGACTATAGGGCTGGTTCCTCATGGCCTGAGGCTGTCCGTGGGGCCCAGGTAGCCACGGGTGCTGGTGTGACCACAGGAACCAGCGTTTGGGATGCTGACAGCCCCCCTGACGGCCCCACTCACCCGGCTGGATGAGGATCTGTGCCACGAGGCGCTCAGCGCCTTCCAGCTGGTAGGTGGGATGGCACAGGGTCCAGCACTCTGGTCCCCTACGTGCTCCATGCCCAGGGCTGGAGGGAGGACCATGCTATCCCCATTGCAGATCCTGCGGTTTATGGGGGATCCAGGGCTGGGCGGCGCACAGGAGACCCTCTTTGGCAACTACATTGTGCAGAAAGGGCTGTCAGTGCCAGGGCTGAGAGATGAGCTCCTGGCACAAGCTGCCAACCAGGTCTGGCGTAACACCAACGTCAACAACGAGGAGCGGGGCTGGCTGCTGCTGGCTGCCTGCCTCAGTGCCTTTCCCCCCTCTGCTGCCTTCGACAAGTACTTGCTCAAGTGAGCTGGGGCTGGGACTGGGAATGGCTGGGAACCTTGGGGATAGCCTGGCACTCGTGTCTGGGGACACTGCTGGGGCACACTGCCTGGCATATGTGTCTGAGGATGCTGTCCAGGTCCCACTAGGTCACTCCACTTCCTTTTGGGCCAGCCTGGCACACATACCCAGGGACTACATTCAAATTTCTCCAGGATCCCTTGGGCTGTCTTGGTAGATATGCTAAGGATGCTTCCCAGCTCCTTCTGGGATGCTTTGAGGTCTCTCCATCGTTCCTGGGCTTAGCCTGGCACACATGCCCAAGATACTGTCCAGATCCTCCCAGGGATACTCTTAGTCTCTCTATAGGGCCAGCCTGGCATGTGTCCAGGGATGTTGCCCAGGTTCCTCCTGCAGCAGGCTCTCTTCCCCAAAGGTTTGTCTCCGACTATGCCTTTGCTGGCTACAAGCCTGTGTGCCAGCGCAAGCTGATGCACGCCATGGCACGCTCACACCTGGGTGCCGCTGCTGCCCGCACCTTCCCGCCCTCGCTGCTGGAGTGGACAGCAAACCGTCGGCAAGCCAGCATGGCACTGGACCTCTATTGCTTCAATGGTGCGGGGCTGGGGACACAGAAGGAGTGAGGGGCAATCCCAGTTTGACCACCCTGCCACTGTCATGGGCAAGAGGGGACCACTGAGGCCCACTCACCACATGTTCCTCCCCAGGTGACCAATTCTCCTGCCCTGTCCACTCCTGGAGCACAGGCGAGGACCTGGCAGGGGATGTCCTGAAGCACAGGTACCAATCAGCTGGACACCCTCCCATCCAGGGCTCAAGCATGGGGCACAGCGTCACACTGGGGCCATTTTGGGTGACCCTAGGATTTGTGACCTGGAATTGTCAGCTTACGGGCAGGGTGTCCCTGCAGAGCCAGGGCATCACTGTCAGCCTGTGCCTATCCTCAGCATCCTGCTGTTGGCAGGGGACTGGTGGAGGGCTGGCGTGGCTGGTCTGTGGCCATGAAAGCAGGTGCCCAGTGGGCTGAGCTAGCTGGCCACGACTATGTCCTGGACCTCATCTCCGACCTCGAGCTGCTCCGAGGCTTCCCCAAACAGAAGTCCTGCTTCCTCGTCGCATGGGTGGGGGCCAAGAGACACAGCAGGGACAGCCGGGTGTAGGTACCCGGGCAAGGATGGGTCCTCCACTGTCAGTCTGGCAGGAAAACGTCAGCACCAGGCTGGATGGGTGCTGGCAGAGACATGGGTCAAGGTCCTGGGAGGGGATCTGGCACCCAGTAGGTGTCTAATGACCACATTCTCTCCTCAGGATGCTAGGACATGGCTTTGATTTGGATGAAGTGCCTCCTCCCCCAGCTGTGAAAGCACCCACACTGCCATTCACTGAGACATATCATCCCCATGGTAGGGCATCATCCCATACAACCCCCTGGAGTTGCTTCTGATGAAGCTCTGCCATGCTGCTGAGGCCCCACCACCACAGCTCATCCCTCCATGTCTTCCAGCAGAAGGGGAATTTGGAGAGCCACGCAGCCAGAAGGGTCTGGACCGATACCTGGACAGCCTCTTTGACCCCGTGCTCTCCTGTGGCAATGGGGTGAGAGGAGCATCCCACTGCTCAAGGCAGAGGGGGTCCAGCATTTTGGGGGTATGGGTGGCTTGCCCTGCATACCCTGACGCCTGTCCCTCAGGAGCTGGAGAAGCCAGCCGCCATCTCCCAGAGGATGAAAGGAGGAGGTAGTGTGGGAGCTGGGGACAGTGGTGGTGACACCCAGCGGAGCAGACCCCCAGTCCCTGTGGACACACATCAGCCAATGGGTGAGAGCCCTGAGCATCCTGCATCCCAAACCAGCTACCTGTCTTGGTTTCCCAACCTGATCCTTGGTACCTAGTGTGAGGGACACTCCTGCATGCAGTGTCCTGCACCCAGGGGCTGCAGGATGCTGAGCTTTCCCCGTTTGCTCTCATAGGTGCGGAGCCAGCCACGTCCCCGCAGCGCTGGGCAGATGCCAAACAGCCACCTCAGTCTCTGGTCAGTGGGGCAGGTCTGGAAGGTCCAAGCCCTGCCCAGCCTCTGCTGTGGCACAGCTCTCCCAGGGTGTGGGGGCACCTAGTGGGTGCTGGGTGCTCATGGTGTGGTGTCCCTTGCAGGGCAGAGCAGCAGAAGGGACACCAACGCGTCCCGCCCAGCCCCGGCCCTACTCGCAGAAAGCTGGTAAAGGGTTCCCCATGTGATGAGGTGGCAGTGGGGGCTTGTGGCACCAAACTGTGCCCAAGGTGAGGACAGTGCCCAGACCCCCATAACCATGTGCTTGGCCCCACAGCAGCCGTGGGCCAGCGGTGGCCGGGAGAGCTGGTGCGGCATTCCCAGCTGAACTCAGAGCACTTCCCGCGGCCCACACATGACATCCGCAACATCATCCGGCAGTGCCAGCCTGTCCCACGTGGCTCCCAGCCCCACAGGTACCCACCCCAGCCATCCATCAGAGCCACAGGCTTCTCTTGGTTGTAGGTGCTAGCCCTGGTGCCAAAGTGCAGATGATGCCAAGGTGCAGGTGATGACATGGTACTGGTGATGCCAGGGTGAAGTTGATGTTGGGATACAGGGTAATGCCAGGGTGCATGTGACGCTGGGGCGTAGATGATGCTAGGGTGCAGTTGATGTCAGGACGCAGATGACAGGGTGCAGGTAATATCAGGGAACAGGTGATGCTGTGGGGCAGGTGATGTCAGGGGAAGGTCTATCCAGATGATCCTTGGGGTCCTTTCCAACCTGGCATTCTGTGTGATTCTGGGATACAGGCAATGGTAATGTCAGAGTGCAGATTATGCTGGGGTGCAGCTGATGCTGGAGGTACAGGCAATGTCAGGATGGAAGTGATGCCAGGGTAGAGGTGATGCCAGGGTGTTGCAGATGATGTGTGGTGCTGTCTTCTGCAGCAAGCTCTTTGGGAAGAAGCTGGACCCCCATGAGGAAGCCATGCAGATCTTGAAGGAGCAGCTCTCGGCAGCCCAGGTGCCAGCAGCTGGGGTACGAATGCAGCTACCCCATACCCTCCATGCCAGGCTTGGGGAAGCCACCAGCCCTGGCCACAGCATGCTCTCTGCCTTGCAGGGGCCCAAGGAGCTGGTGGCCACGGTGAAGCCTGTCACCAGCAGCAGGTACCAGCTGCGGGCACCGACGGGGCGTCTGGCGGCCATGAGGCCCCCAGGTATCGCATGGCAGAACTGTGGTGCTGGGGTGGCCAGAGTGGGTGGGAGGGCACCTCGTGCTTCCTGGTGACACTGTGAGATGCTTAATGTGACCAGGCACGTATTTAGCTTCAGAGTATCCTCATGGGCTAGCCTCTGTGCCCTGCTAAACTCTCCCTGCCCCACAGCCAGGTCCCTCATGCCTCAGTTTCCCAGTGTGGAGAGGGGCTGGTTGTGGTCCCCGCCCCAGGGACACGCAGGACTTTCTGTGCCTTTGCAGTCTCCATCTCGCGGGAACTCCCATCCGAGGGACAGCAGGTCCAGACTCAGTTGCACCGCAGCTGCAACGAGGACTTCTACACCTACCACAACGTGCCCTGGAAAATCTACATCCGCAAAGAGGTGCAAGGCGGGGGACATGGGGACAGGCAGCTGTCACAGTGCTCTTGGATGAGCCAGGACCCTGTGGAGTGGGTGATGCTGGTGGTGCCACATTGGTCTCCCCCCTGGCAGGTTTTCTACCCCAAGGACAGCATCAGCAACCCGCTGCTGCTCGACCTCATCTTCCGGCAGGTAAGGCATCATGGAATGCCCCAGAAGCTGGGGTGTCCTCCTCACCTTGGCTGCCCTACTGCTCCTTACCCCTTCTCCAGATCTTCAGTGACACACTGTCTGACACCTGCATCCGGATCAGCCAGGAGGAGAGGCTCCGCTTGAAATCCCTCTTTGGTAAAGTGCATCCCTGGGTCCTGCTGTTCCTAGGCTGCAGCTCACACTTTGGAGGGGGGCAGACCTGAGGGTCTCACACCCCTAGCCACTCCAGTGCCCATCCTCATCTCCTGGGTGTCTTCAAGCTACAACCATCTCTGTGTAAAGCTGAGGTAGTTTTGCCTTCAAATGTAAGAAGCCCGCTTATGATTTACTGCTCCACAAAGTCATGAGTTGTGTCAGGTCGCAGCCCAGAGTGGGGAGGGGACATCTGTCTCTCCATCGTGGTCCTGCCAGACTTGGGAAGGGGATGATCATTGTCTCTCTGTATTTGGCACTGGTGGGGCTGCACCTTGAATGCTGGAATCGGTTTTGGGTCCCTTGCTCCAAGCCAGAGTGGTTTCAGAGAAGGACAACATAGCTGGTGAAGGGTCTGGAGAATAGGTCTGGTAAGGAGTGGCTGAGGGAACTGGGGTTGATTAATCTGGAGAAAAGGAGGCTCAGGGGACACCTTCTGGCTCTCTGCCGCTTTGTGAAAGGAGATTGGAATCGGGTGGGGGTCAGTCTGTTCTCCCAGGAAGCAAGGGATAGAACAAGAGGAAATGGCCTCAAGTTGCACCAGGAGAGGTTTAGGTTGGACACAACGAACGATTTCTTCCCACAAGGGTTGTCAAGGCCTGGCCCAGGCTGTCCAGGGCAGTGGTGGAATCTCCATCCCTGGAGGAGTTTCAAAGCCATGGAGATGGGGTGCTGAGGGATGTGGTTTGGTGGTGACCTGGCAGTGCTGGGTTAATGTTTGGGCTGACGATCTGAAAGGTCTCTTCCAGCCAACGATTCAATGATTCTATCCCTGCTCTCACTGTGAGCCCTGTGTCTGGGTTCTCCCTGGGGATGGGTGACACTCATCAGAGGATATTTCTGCCCACAGCGGAAAATAAACTGGACTCCTTCAGCCCTGTGGCCACTGAGAGTGTCAAGAGGGAGATCGTCGCCACAGCCCGGGACGGCTGTGAGGTTTATTTCTCTCGCCTCTTCCCTGCCACGGTGAGGGTCTGGCCATGGAGCCAGGTCAGTGTGAAGGGCACCACTGCCTTGTGTCCCCCGAGCTGAGGCAGTGTCCTGCCCCATAGGGCAGTGTGGGTACAGGTGTGCAGATTCTGGCTGTGTCCCACACTGGTGTCAAGCTGCTGCGACTGGTGAAGGGCACCAATGTTCCTGGGGAACAGCTGCGGGTGCTGAGGGCATACAGGTAGGGGTGAGGAGCCTGAGTGGTCGGGGTGGGATGGGTGCTCTGAGTGTTGCATGTTTCAGTCTCCCCTCACCCTGCCCCAGCTACGCCGACCTGCTGTTCGTGACCACCCCGTCCAGGAGCATGCTGGAGTTCAACCTACGCAGCGAGAAGCTCATCCTTTTCTCCCCCAAAGCCCCCCAGGTCAAGGCCATGGTCGACCACTTCATCACAGAGCTCAGGAAGGTGGGGGGGGGCAGCTTGGGGCATGTCCTGAAGGTTGGACTCTGCCTGTGTGCCCACATGTGGCAGGGCTGGGGGTAGACAGTGGAGGGCACCCTGTAAATGGGACCATGTCTGGGGTGAGGAGGAGTTGATGAGGAACAGCCTGGAGTAGTCCTATGGCTGTGGGTGCTTAAAGTCCCTGTGCTGCTGGGGATGTGGGGGTGTGTGGAAGTTTATGGGTGCATGAACTATGCCAGTCCCCTTTGTGTCCAGGATTCCCAGTATGTGGTGGCTGTGAGGAACTACAGCCCAGAGGACAGGAGACAGCTCAGCTTCCACAAAGGGGACATCATTCACCTGCAGCCACTGGAGCATCCTGAGAGAGGTGAACAGCCTTCCACCACCCCTCATGCCAGAAAGCCTCCAGTCGGGGGGCACAGAGATGGTGCCTTCACTGGCCTCAGAGGTTGCCACGCTCTGGCCTTTCATCCTGTGATACTCCATGTCCCCATGATGTCTTCACAGACCATTACTATGGTTGTGTGGTCCGCAAGAAGGTGATGTACCTGGAGGAGCTGAAGATGGGCACTCAGGATTTTGGTGAGTGCCATGCTGTGCCTGTTGTGTGTCCTCAGCGTGTGTACGCTGTCCTGAGCTGTGTCCCCTCCTGCTGGGGCAATGGGTGGGATCCTGCCCCTGTCACCACTCAACAGGATTGTTTGGGCTCCTTTTGGCATAGACCAAATGGAAGGGAATGCTGCCCTGCAATTGCCACCCTGGGTGGCACTGGGTGCTGCCCTACATCGCTGCAGACAAGGGGCTTTGTGCCCTTTGGTCTGTGCCTCTGCCTCAAGCAGTGCCAAATTGCAGCCATCTCCACCCCAAATCCACAGCTGGGTCCCTCCCCCCAAGACTGCTTGGGATGCTGGAGCAGGACAGATGCTTTTTTGGGGGGACTCCCAGGGCTGTCAGTCTGGGACCATCCCCACTGTCTGCCTGGTGCAGGGTGGAAGTTCGGGGCCATCCATGGCCGGTCAGGGCTCTTCCCCTCTGAGTTTGTCCAGCCTGTGGCTGCTCCTGACTTTGTCCATTTGCCTGCGGAGAGGAAAGAGGAGCCCAGGGACAAGCAAGGCAAGGTGGCAGCTTCGGCAGCTGTGGCTGTGGCCATAGCCTCTGCTGCTGTGGCCCAGGAGCTGGACCGGAAAACTGAGGTAGGTGCTGGTTCTGGGGCTGTTGCCAGCATGGTGCCAGCTGTGCCCGGTGCCCATTGTCCCGCTCTGCAGGTGTCTCCTTCCAGCACCACCTTCATGGAGGGTCCAGAGGGAGATGGTGGCGAGCAGCTGGCAGCTGGAGCAGGGACCTATCCCATGCTGGCCTTTGCCCAGCGGTATTTCCGTGTGGCACGGCACGGGACCATGTGAGTGTCCAGCAGTGGAATTGGGCCACCCCATGGCAGGGATACCCCTGCCCACTTGCCCCCTTGTCCTTCTTGCAGGGACTCCTGTGGGACCAAGGACAATGTGCTGGAGATGTTGACATTCACCAAGGTATGGAGAACGAGGTTTCTTTGGGGCACCCCTGTCCTGCCACCACCTATAGGTCCCCCCAAGGTCCTGGTATGCTCAGGAGCTCCCCCTCAACTTTCACCCCATCCCTCTGGCTGTCCCTGGAAGCTGACCCTCTCCCCCTTCAGATCCCTATCCAGGAGTCACTCATTGAATTTGTGGATGGTGGCATCAGCAAACTGGCCACTGAGGCATTTCAAGGTAGGTGGAGGGACACAAGTACCTTGTACCCCTGTCCTACAGCAATCCCCACTCCTACTCTTGGGGAAGGTAGGTGCAGGACCAGGGTAGGCAGTTGTGGTGGTCCAGGTGATCTTCAGCTTCTCCAGCCCCACTGCCCCCTGTGCCCAGATGTTGCCCAAAGTCCTTGGGGAAGGGACAGGGTGAGCTGGCTCACCGTGTGGCTTTGCTGTCCCTAGCTGTGATGAAGTTCATGGGTGACTATCCTCCACGGGGGCACACGGAGCTGGACACTGTCTGCACCATCCTCAAGGTAAATCCCCTGCTGGAGTGGTGAGTCCTGGGGGCAGCCTGGTCAGGAGGGTGGCAGCCAGGTGGCAGCTGTGCCTGTTCCCCAGCTGTGTGCAGAGCACGAGATCCTGCGGGACGAGGTGTACTGCCAGGTCATCAAGCAGATCACCAACAACACCAGCTCCAAGCCGTGAGTCCCTGCACCCATAGGATCCACTCCAGCCAGGATAGCAGAGGCTGGCATGGGGGACACTTGTGTCCCTGGCTGGGCTAAGCTGCTCAGAGGTGGAGGGAGACCTAGGAACCCCACCTTTGAAGCAGGCTGCATTGTTCCCTTCGGTGATGGGTACTTAGCCCTGGGTCTTTCTGGCAGGGACAGCTGCCAGAAGGGCTGGAGGCTCCTCTGCATCCTTGCTGCCTACTACAAGTGCTCCGAGGTGCTCCGGCCCTTCCTCCTGACCTTCCTGCAGAATGCCAGCAGCCACCCAGAGCTGCCTTTCCAGGGTGGGTGCTGGGTACAGGGTGGGGAAGGACACCCACCATTGTCACACTAGGCTCCAAATGTGCTTTAGTAGAGCCAACATCACACAGCTCAGCCACATCCTTCACCCTGGTCTCTGTCCCCACCAGGCATCGCCAAAGCCTGTGAGCAAAACCTAAGGAAAACTTTCCAGTTCGGCGGCCGCAGCCTCTTCCCCAGCAGCGTGGAGCTGAGGGCCATGGTGGTGAGGTTGAGTGCTTGTGAGTGCCTATGTGGCACAGGGCAGGTCTATGCCAGCTTGAGAATCCCCCAGGAGGTTCTGGATCCATCCCCTGTGGGCTCAAAACCCACTTCAAACACTGCTGTGGAGCTGAGCTGATAGCCCCTTGCTGGTGTGGGGAGTGTAGTCTTTTATGGGATCTGTTCCCAAGGGGTCCCCAGTGGAGATGCAGCTCTGTGCACATGGGGTGGGGGATTATGGGTCACCCATGCAGGATGGGCAAGATAAAAGATGACCCCCATGGAACAGCTTGGGGATGTGGGGTGTCCTCTGGGGTCTTGCTGTGAGAAGGAACCCTGCGCTGCACCCCAATGTGTCCCTACCACACAGGCTGGACGCAGTGCCAAGCGCCAGCTCTTCCTCCTGCCTGGAGGCATTGAGAAGCACCTCAAGATCAAGACATGCTCGGTGAGTTGGAGGGGTCAAGAGATTTGGTGTACCTCTGGCTCATAGTGACCCCCTAGTTGTGGGCACTTCGAGGGTGCAGACGCCTTGGCTGTCCCTGAGCTGGAGACTATGTTTTCTGGGAAAGGGAGATGCCTTTTCTGAGAGGTTATACGGCATGAGCCCAAATGCAGGACCGACTGGTGGCCCTGAGTGCAGCATGGGGATGTGGCATTGACCCAGCTGCTTGTCCCCATGCCCAGGTGGCTCTGGATGTGATAGAGGAGCTGTGCTGTGAGATGGGGCTGCAGCAGCCTGAGGCTCTGGATGAGTACATCCTCTTCGTGGTGACTGATAGAGGTGAGGGGTTGGTGGGGTCAGGATGGCTCTGCCATGGGCAGGTGACACATGTGGTGGCCATGCTCAAGGCTCCCCGGGTGGCACAGGGCAGAGCGTGCGGCCGCTGACCCGCCGGGAATACGTCCTGGACGTGGCCGTCGAGACGGAGCGCAGGGACCCCAACTACACCTTCTGGTGCCGGCGTGTGGTCTGGAGCCAGCCTCTCAAGTTTGACAATGAGCTCTATGTCACTGTCCACTACAACCAGGTCGGGCCACCCTGCTGGACTGCCCCAGGACCACCTCTGTGTCACACCCTTGAAGTGTGTCCCATCTCCAAGCTGTGCCCCTGTGTTCTGTCCCCTCCCAGGTTCTCCCTGACTACCTTAAGGGACTGTTCACTGTCCTGCCACCGGCGAGGCCAGCAGAGCAGCACTTCCCACACGTGGCCAAGCTGGCTGCCCTCCAGCACCGAGCCAAGGACCGCCACCACATCCCCACCACGTACGGCCCACGGTGGGGGACACCCCACGGGGTGTGGGACCTACTGGCCAACGCTGGCCCTGACCTTGGGCTCCTTGCAGGCGGGAGATGCAGGACTACATCCCCCCGCAGCTCTTCTGTCTGCTGAAGGCCCAGTCCTGGGTCCACATGGTGACCCAGCACACACAGCAAGCTCAGGCACTCAGTGCCCACCAGGCCAGGGCACAGTTCCTGGGTGAGCGGGCACGGAATGGGGAGGTGATGGTAACAGGGAGGTGATGCTGCTGGGGATGCAGTGCCAATGAGGACACATTGCTAATGAGGATGTGATGCTGCTGGAAGGGTGATGGTGCTGAGGATGTGATGCTGATTGTCGCCTCCTAATGAGGACACAATGCTCATGAGGATGCACAGCCACTGAGGATGTGATGCTGCCCAGGAGGCAATGCTGATAGGGATGTGATGTCAACAAAGATGAGATGCTGGCTGGGATATGACACTCCTGAGTGGCATCTCTGTGGGGAGAACCTGGCCTGGCCCAAAGCCTGCGGTGCTGCAGGGCCAGTGAGATGCTGCACCTAGAATCACGGAATTGTTTTGGTTGGAAGAGACCTTTCAGATCATCAAGTCCAACTGTTATCCCATCACTGCCAGGTCACTATTAAACCATGACCCTCAGCACCACATCTACACGGCTTTTTAAACCCTCTAGGGATGGAGATTCCTCCACTGCTCTGGGCAGCCTGAGCCAGCGCTTGACAGCCCTTTTAGGGGAGAAATTGTTCCTCATGTCCAACCTAAATCTCCCCTGGTGCAACTTGAGGCCATTTTCTCTTGTCCTATCACTTGTTCCCTGGGATTTTGAAATAATTTCAACATTAATGGATCTCTGCACTGAGACCTTGTCCTCCACCCTGCAGGACTGGTGAGTGCCTACCCCATGTTTGGCTCATCCTTCTTCTACATCCAGAGCTGCAGCAACAATGCCATCGTTTCACCCTGCATCCTGGCTGTCAACCAGAATGGCCTTAACTTCCTCAGCAAGGAGACCCATGTAGGTGGGGGGCTTGTGGGAGGACACACAGTCCTATGAGGACCACATCTCCTCTGCTGCTTCTGCAGGGACAAAGCCAGGTGGCCCCATGAGATGCGATGGCAGATGAGGGGTGACGTCCCTCTCTGCAGGGGACAGGATCCCCAGGTTTGGCCCTGGCATGCCACCTCATGCAGTGGGGCTGTATTGCTGGCCTCTATACTGCTCTCAGCAGCACCTGCTCTGGTCCTCAGTCCCCTTAGTGGTGTTCCCGGGGCATGGGGACCACCTCCCCCATCCATTCCCCTCCAGGAGCCCATCGCCAAGTTCTCACTGAAGGAGATTCAGTCAACACGGACACAGCGGCCGACAGCCGGATCCAGCTACCCCTACGTCGAGATCACGCTGGGAGACCTCCTGGCACAGAGCATCACCCAGCTCCAGCTGGAGCAGGTAGGGGGCACTATGGGAGGATTCTGGGGGTGTCCTGATGGGGTTTCCTTGCTGGTGACACAGCATGTCTCCCTCGGCAGGGTCTGGAGCTGTGCCGCGTGGTGGCCGCACACATGGAGATGCTGCTGGGTGCTCGGGAGAAGAGGCTTACACTGCCGCCCAGTGAGATCACCCTGCTCTGAGCCCACCGGGACCCCACCATGGACCCCTGGGACCGGGGACAGAGGATCCCAGGATGTCCCCTGCCTGGCTGGTGGTCACTGTCCCCGCATCCCCTCGCTGTTGTACTTTGGGTTTTATACACAGCCACGAGGCTGGACTGACTTGGCATCCATGGTTTTGTGCTGCGCTCAGTGCTGCGAAAGGGTGCTGCCCCAGTTCGCCCATCCTCGNGCGGCCCCGCGGCTATCCGGGATGTCGGGCTGGCTCCTGGTGACGTAGCGCCGCGGGAAGGGCCGCGCGACGCTACCGGTCGCAGTCGCCGCCCTCCCCCGCTCCCGGACCGGGCCGGGTTGGGCCTTCTCTCTATTTCCGTGTTCCCGGCTCCCACTATGGGCAGTACCGCGGCGACGGGAGCGGGCAGGGCATCGTGCAGTACTGGGTCTGCCGTTGGGCATGTGCCAGGCCTGGCCGCCGCCTGAGCGCCGCCGCTGGCACCGGCAGCATTGTCCGCGGGAGAAGCCGTGAGTGTGGCGTCCACAGNGTGCCTCAGTTTCCCCCATCCCTGTGTCCCAGTTTTCACCCTCCTCGTGCCCCAGATCCCACATCCCCGTGCCGCAGTTTCCTGCATCCCCAGTCTCAGTTTCCTCACCTCTGTTCCCCAGTTCCTCCATCCCTTGCCTCAGTTTACCGCAGTTTCTCTCGTGCCTCAGTTTACTCATGTTCCCGCGCCTCCCTTTCCCCCATGCATCAGCCTCCCACCGCCATGTCCCTCGGTCTGCCGCCGGCAGTCCCAGGGCGGGCTGCCCGGTGCCGCGTTACTGGATCGCAGCTCCCCCGGGTGACTCACTCCCCCGCGAGCTGCCTCGCTCCTCCCGCCCGCCAGGAGGCAGTCGCGCCCTACTTCGTGCCCGCAGGCACCTCAGCGGGCATCCCAAATTTTTACCCGTGAGGGCCCCGCGCCGCCCGCCCAATGAGCCGCCGGCTCAGGCCGCTCGCGCCTGCCCCCTTGGCCAATCATTGCCGAGCCGGCAGGTGGGGCATGGCGGCGCTGCCGGTAGCCGTTACGGCGCGANGGGCTGCCTCCGCTTCATCTCGGGAGGGGCGGGCGGAGGGAGGTGGGCGGGAGCCGTGTTGCCTACCTGGAGGGGAATCCCATCTTCCCGGANCCTCCCGCCCGCCAGGAGGCAGTCGCGCCCTACTTCGTGCCCGCAGGCACCTCAGCGGGCATCCCAAATTTTTACCCGTGAGGGCCCCGCGCCGCCCGCCCAATGAGCCGCCGGCTCAGGCCGCTCGCGCCTGCCCCCTTGGCCAATCATTGCCGAGCCGGCAGGTGGGGCATGGCGGCGCTGCCGGTAGCCGTTACGGCGCGAGGCGGCGGGCGGAAGTGGCGGCGGGGCCGGTCCGGTCCGGTCCGGGGTGGAGCAGCCATACGTACGTACGTGCGTACGTGTGTGTGAAGGGGCGGGGCCGGGAGGGGCG
>WBNM01006897.1:167799-187308 GCA_013399055.1 Ramphastos sulfuratus | reverse complement strand
GGGGAGCGGGGGTGGTGGGGAGGGGGGGCACGGGCGGTCACGGTGGCGGAGGAGGGGGTGGTGGTGTTGGGGGAGTGGTGGCGTCCCGTTTTGACCTCCCTGTTTCTCCGGGGCTCTTCCTGCAGGGCGGCGGGTGCCATGAATAGCAGCTGCGCGTCCCCCGCCGCCGCCGCCAGCCGCCGCCTGCAGAGCCGGGATCGATAGAGGCGGGGGCTGCGGACGCACTATGGCCGGCACCGGCTACACGGACCTGCGGGAGAAGCTCAAGCACATGATGCCCTACCGGGACGGCCACAAAAGCAGCGGTGGCAGCCTCCCCCGCGAACCCCCTGAACCTCCCTACGATCGCAAACGGCGGCACCAAGATTCCAGTTCTGAGCCCAGCGACTACGAAGAGCAGAAGGAGGAAGAAGAAGCTCGGAAAGTCAAAAGTGGCATCCGCCAGCTTCGGCTCTTCAGCGCCGAGGAGTGCGCCAAGATCGAAGCTCGCATCGAGGACGTGGTGTCCCGGGCGGAAAAGGGGCTCTACAGGGAGCACACGGTGGATCGGGCCCCGCTGCGAAACAAGTATTTTTTCGGGGAGGGTTACACCTATGGGTCTCAACTGCAGAGACGAGGCCCCGGCCAGGAGCGCCTGTACCCGCGGGGAGAAGTTGATGCCATCCCTGAGTGGGTGCACGACTTGGTGATCAGGAAGCTGGTGGAGCACCGGGTGATTCCCGAGGGCTTTGTGAACAGTGCAGTCATCAACGACTACCAGCCAGGGGGCTGCATTGTCTCCCACGTGGACCCCATCCATATCTTTGAGAGGCCCATCGTCTCCGTCTCCTTCTTCAGCGACTCGGCGCTCTGCTTCGGGTGTAAATTCCAGTTCAAACCCATCCGAGTTTCCGAGCCCGTTCTCTTCCTGCCCGTCAAGAGGGGAAGCGTCACAGTGCTCAGGTAACGCGCCCGTGCTGCCGGGGCCTCCCGCTAACGTGCCGGGGCTCAGTTGTGTAACGTGAATCACAAGGCAGAGGCAGGCGTGTGCACACCCCGACGGCGGCAGCTTGGGCTTGATCTCACCCGCCTGTAGGCGCGTAGGGCCTTGCTCTGGTGGAAGAGGGTGAAGGAATCATCTTGGGGGGTAGTCCTGCTGCTATGGTGGATGAGGATTTTGGGTGAGTGAGTGATTTTTGAGGGTGGCCTCTCCACAGGATTGGAGGTGAGTCCTGTCGGGAGCCGGGCTGCCTGCGGAGCTGAGCTTTGTTCTAAATGGTTAAAATAACACATCGAGGCACAAAATGGAGCCTCTGCCTGAGAGCGGGCAGAGCATGGCAGCTGGTTGGGACTGGGCTACTGGGTCTATTTTTAGCTGGGCCAGTCCCTCCCCTCCTGACCTTAAGTGTGGAGAGGAGGTGTGAATGGCCTCGTCTTCCCAGTTTGTGAACTGGGAATGCTAAACTGGATGCTTATGGGGAGAGTGGAGTGCAGAGCTCCATGGGACTGTCGCTTAGAAGCGTGGCATGTCACGGGCACAAGGACTTGATGTGCGTTCTCGCAAGCGAGGGAAGGAAGAGCAGTGGAGGTGAAATGACCTGCCCAAGGTCACGCAGCCGGCCGGCAGTAAAGCTGGGATCGGCTCTGGAAAACGCCTGCTTCCGAGTTCCCTCTGCCTCCCAGTAAAGCTGGGTGAGGGGACAGGCCGGTGCTAGGCAGGACCCACCAGCGGTCAGGTTTTATGGAGGATGGCTCGAAGACTGGTGCTGGGGCTGCATGACGCGGCGAGCACCAGTCCCTGCTGTCCCCGAAGGTCAGAGTGCTCCCTGCCAGGATCAGGAACCACTTGGGCTCTGCCAGCAGCGCTCCAGGCTACCAACTCTACCCTCGTTTTGGGATTTGTTTTTTTGGTTTGGTGAAGGTCCAGGTCGGTTTTCAGGACTCCCGAGGCTGTGTAACACAATCCCTTGCTTTGGCTTGTAAAGTGATCGCCGCAGGGTTCGGGAAGGAATTTTTCCCCCCACGACCAGGCAGCCTCATACCGGTGACTGGGGCATCAATAATAAATGGTCAGATCTCAGGGAGCTTTTTATCTGGGAAAGCTGCACAAACATTAACTAATCCTGGCCGTACCCCCGGCGTTAGGTAACTTCTCCGGATTAGGGATGAGGGAGGCTGCGGAGGGAAGCGGGAACGGCGCTGAGGACATTTTTCTCATCCTCTGGTGGATTGAAGAGGGCAGAGGTCAGGGTGATTTTGTGAAATAGGACCTGGGGGACCTGTCCTTTTACTGCAGAGCAAACTCTATCCCTGGGGATGGAGAGTGCCGTGTGTGAGGCAGTCTCTCTGCTCCCAACTTAAGACATCAGAAAGGAGTCTTTATACTCTGATTTTTCCTGCTAGTGATCATAGAATCATAGGACATCCAGGCAGGAAGAGACCTTTGAGATCATCAAGTCCAACTGCTGCTCTTGAACTCACAATCCCATCACTACTGCTAAACTACTACCACCAAACCACATCCCTCAGCACCACATCTTTTGAATCCCTCTAGGAGCAGAGACTCCACCATGTCCCTGGGCAGCCTATGTCAGTGCCTGAGAGCCCTTTCTGTAAAGAATTTTTTTCTAATATTCAACCTGAACCTTCCCTGGCACTACTTGAGGTCGGTGTGAACCCCTATGCTGCCTTTCCCCAGGGTGGCTGGAGTAAATAGTTGCCCTTCCTTTCACAGCTAGAGGTGGGATTTTTTTTTTTTTTTTTTTAGGACAGAGAGCATTTTCTTGCTTAAAAGCATCCCAGCAGAGCCAGTCTGAAGTCTTGTAGTCAAAGACACCAGGAAGACTTATGGCCTTATGTTTGAAGGCTTAAGACTTCGAAGTGGAGGGTGGTGGGAGGAGGCAGAGGTGCTTTTCTGTGTTCCAGGACCAGAGAATGATGTTTTCTTGTCTCACGAAACTGCTGGGAAGAGGCAGCTGGCTCAGGGCTCCAGGAATTGGAACCGGACTGTACCCAGACCTATGTGTTTGGGTTGTTGGCCAGCGTCACCTGGGTGCTGTAATGAATTTGTTAAGGTGGCCAAAGCAATTGTACAAATCGAAGATACCATTTCCCCCTCAAATGAGGTTGTTTTCTGACCCTCTGCAGGCATTCCCCTAGCTTCATCGGGGCTAGATGTTCTCTTTCCAGCAAATAATAGTCTCAGAAAGGGGGGATTGGATCAATTTGGGTACAGCAATTACCAGATACTTAGCACTCACTTAAGAGAGATTCAACCAAAGTGATTGTTCTGTGATGATATGATTTTGGCTGGGTGCAAGCTCCTGGACTCCAGATCTCCCTTCTAACCCCAGCAATTCAGGTGGAGCAGAGAGAGTTGTGGGCTGTCAGGAGGGTATCTCCAAAATCTAGTCCTTGGTCCTGTTTAAAGTCAAGTCTCCAAACTTGGCTTTTTCTCCTCTCAGTAAACAGTTGCTGCAGGCAGTTGCCCTGGAGATAGGGAAACGGCACAGCTAGAAATGGCATTCTTGTAATGTCTGTGATTCAAATAGTGCTGGGTCAGTGTTTGCTGCTGGCACCCTGCCTTTCCTGGGCAGCCAGGGTGGCTACACATGTTGGGTTACTGTGTGGAAGTCCTGAGGAGCTAAGGAAGAGGTGAGTCTCCCTTAGATCTTCTCCCACATCATTCTCAGACTCTCCTCAGATCATACCTGTCCTGTTCAGGCAGCCTGCCTGTTTCAGCAGCCTATTCCAAATTGTTCTTCTGGTTTGTACCCAGGAGGGAGACTGAAGAGAGGCTTTGCCTGTATTCCCCCCTTGACTTTATTTGCCTGTTTATTTTGCTTTGTAGGGGTACAAAGATGCTGAGGGGACTCAAAATCTCTCCTATGGGGAAAGACTGAGAGAGTTGGGTCTTTTTAGTCTGGAAAAGGGAAGACTAAGGGGGGATCTCTTCAATGCTGATCAATATTTAAAGGGTGAGTGTCAGGAGGATGGGACCAATCTGTTTTCAGCAGTACCCAGCGACAGGACAAGGGGTAACAAGGCACAGACTTGAACATAAGAAGCTTCTTCTGAATCTGAGGATAAAACTTCTTTAAGAGTGATGGAGCCCTGGAACAAGCTGCCCAGAGAGGTGGTAGAATCTTCATCTCTGGAGACATTCAGAACCTTCCTGGATGTATTCCTGTGTGACCCTCTAGGTAAACCTACCTCAGCAGGAGGATTAGACTTGGTGATCTTCGGTCATCCTGTGATTCTGTGATAGGGGGAAGCAGTCTGTGGAGTTTGCAAACACTGAACCTGCCTCAAATTCCCTGGAAAGTATTCAGACTTGAAAGGACAGGTTAGTGTTGAAAGGTGGAACTGAGGTTCTCCTGGCTGGGTTGGGCACCTCTGTCAGCAGGACAAAGGCTGAGCCACCCCATGGTCTGCTAAGAAGCCCTTTGCTCTTTCAGCAAAGAAGCCCTTTGGTCTTTCAGCAATGCAATTCCTCTCCTTTTGCATCTGAGGGAAAGATTCGGCCTTGTAGGTGCTGCTCTTTTCAAAGTTGAGCTGAATTTTAGTTCTGTGGACCATTAGGTGCCTGCTGATTAGACCGTGTTTGTGGATTTTCTTTAACAGGAATTTGATGAGCATCAATCAATAGCAGCAGTGGGGAGGAGATGGAGGAATGTGCCTGTTCATCTGGGGAACATGTGCTTTGCCAAATGGCGAGGCAGGAAAAAAAGAGGGAGCCAGCTGGAGGGGTGCAGAGCCAGCTGGGGCTGGTGGTTCCAGCCAGACCCCTACCCCACAACCACTGTTGCAGGGAGCGAATCTGAGCCATCAACCAGCTTTTGTTTAACTGCCAGGTGTTGCATCTTAGCACCCTGGTTGGAAATAGTGTACTTGCAGTCAGCCAGAGGAGTAAATGACCAAAAATAACACTTGCCAGGTTCTGAGAGCTCGAACACCATACGGGCTTCCCTTCTGCAGCTGGCGAGTGCTCCAGGTCCTCTCCCTGCTGTTTGTAAGAGCAGTGGAAACACCATGATGCTTGTCTCTCCTCTTGTCTCGAGGCTTGCCTGGTGGTAGCAGTCTCTGGTGGGTGAACCTGCTTTCTTTCCAACTGGAGGAATCTCTCCACAACTGCCTGGACTAGGTGTTTTTCCAGAAAGGTCTGATCCCTCAGAACAGGCAGTTGGCACAGAGGAAGTTCTGTGAGTGCCAGTGGTGATGAGGCAAATAGATTTCTTCAAGCTTTGCTTGAACTGGTTGGTGTTGCATCTGTGGTTTGAAGCAGCAGCTTTCCTGGTGTATGAGCAAGCTCCTCAAGCTGCTCAAACCCTGTCATGGGGCATTGCGAGGTCTCTGCCTCTCCGCTGGCCTGGCTATCGTCAGCCCCTTGCAGTATTTCCTGTTGGAGACTCCACACAGCTTCAGGGCCTTTCTGGTGATGCTTGTATGAAAAAATCTGGTTTCATCTCCACGTGGATCAGCTATGGCTGAGCAGCAGCTCTTCCAGACTGAAAAAGATTCTCAGGGAGGACTTCAGGGTGTAAGATATGAGAGGTTATGTAGGAGCTGCGGTATTAGTCGGGAGAGCATGTGGAGAGCATCTGCATCTCCCTGTGTTCTGGAAAATGCTCTAGGCTGGAGATGTCATGCTTAGGTGTTCCCATGGGCAGTGATTTGAGGGGGGTGTCTCATCTCATGATAAGATCTCAAGTTCTTTGAATAGATCCTCAGTATCAGTTTGGTTCAGTGTCTGCCCCTTCACCCATGATCAGGATGTGGCAAGGCTGGGCAGTGGGTGAGTTCATGCTGGCACAAAGCAGAATACAGCCAAATAATCTTTTGCTTCTGTTTCTCTACCTTGTGCCTGTGAGAAACCCTTTACTGGGGAGTGATGCAGAGATGTCATCATTGTCTACTGGGGCTTCCCACGCAGGTGTGACACTGGGACAGACTGATGGATCTCCATTAGGACCTTGGATGTGGTACAAGGACTGTGAGAACCTTCACCACAAGCTGTGCTTGGTCATGGCGTTTAGGTTATAGGGTGGACTTGATGATCTCAGAGATCTTTTCCAGACTCAATGGTTGTGTGAGTCTGTGGTGCTGCTTTGAAAGAGAGCTGGAAAGTGGGTTTTGGCTTGGGGGGATGAGGACAAGGGACCAGGCTGACATCTGGTGATGGAGAGCACGTCCGGAAGCAGGCCTGTCCCTGCCGCTCAGGGTGTCGCCGAGGATGCGCTGAGGTGAACGTTAATGTGGGTGATGTTAATGCACTCACTGGAGCTTGGCGCAGATATTCCTGCAACGTGAGGGAACGGCATTATAAACTCCTTCACATGAGGCCGTCGTGTTCTGCAGCGCCTCAGAGGATGGAGGGGATGGACATCATCAACCTCTCTTTTAACTGGCCAGGTTATAGACCGTGAACTCTCTTCTCCAAGCAGTGAATCCATCTTGGAGACGAGTGGGTGGGTTACCTAACCAGATAAAGGAAACACGGTCCTGTCCCCAGAGCAGACCTGTGTGTGCGTGAGCTGCTCACAGTGTCCTCAATAACCTGCAAGACAGTGACCCAGGCCGTGCTCCTGCAGGGCTGGCTGATGGCTGGCTGACAGCAGCTTCGTGCTAACGCTCTGTGAGGAGAGCAGGCTTGGTTATTTGTGCTTCGGGTTAAACCAGCCTGGTTTTGTGTGGCTTGAGCAGCCTTCGCCCAAGTCCTTTCAAAGGCATTCCAGTCCTTGTCAGCCATTTCAGGAGGTTCTGATGGTGTTTACCTTCTCTTTTCCCCGCAGTGGACTCTAGAAGGCTCTTTGATGAGCAGCCACTCTCCAAACAGCAGGTAGAGGGCAGGCCCAACTCTCAGACTAGCTCCTTAGCACCCATGCAAGTGAGGAGGTGTGCTCTTGGCAGGGTAGGTTGTGTGTCCCAGCAGATGTGATGGCTGCTGTCCTCACACCTGCCATGTGCTGTACCCTGGGAGATAAACAGCTGCCCAAACCCACTCCTCTGTGTTGTGGGTAGCTGGAGCCCTTGTCAGCCATAACTTTCCTCCAGCCTCCTAGGAGCGTGGAGTAGGTCAAGTCATCTCATACAGCAAAACCCTTTTGCCAAAGCCAGCTACTGCGGTGTAGCTGCTTCAGCCTGGTGTGATTTTCCTCAGCTCAGAGCTTTCTCACCTTGTGAGCCCTGTGGCAGGGTGGTTTTAGGGGCACAGCTTGGTGGGCAAGTCCGGATTTGAAGGTTACCCAAAGTGTGTTGTGTTGGGCTGTGCTGGGGGGGTGATGTTTGTGCCTTGGCTGAGGATGGGCCACACAGCAGGAAGTTGAGATGGTGCTGAGACAGCAGCATCTGTGCCCAGGTTGGGGGGTGAGACACTCAACTCTTGCCACCACTGCACTGCTTTCTCAACTAACCAGGTTCTCATCAACCCTGGCACATGTTTGTGTCTGGGCGTGCTACATATCTCAGCCTCCAGAGATGTTTTTTTCTCAGGAGCATGCACGAGTTGTTGCTTTGGAGCAACGTGCTGATTTCCCCGCCCCCCCCACCTAATCTCTTAAGTGAATTGGTTGAATTGACACTCCATAAACTGGTTTTCTGCACCTCTTATTTCACAGTGTTGTGGCAGGTGCTGGTTTAGCCTCTGATGTAGCCTAAAAGTATGACTCAAAAAAAAACAAGCCCTGACTGTCCTCATTCTTTCCTGAAGTTTCTTCCTTCCTGTAAGTCTGGCTCCTGTGTGCCTGGGGAATGATGTTTGGAGGAGGAATTCCTGGTGGAAATTAAGAAATGACTGGCTAATATTGTGGCTGGAAACAGCTCTCTGCTTCTGCCTGTCATCTTTCTGACTGTAGCTTTGTGTTTTTGTTGTCAGTGGGTATGCAGCTGATGAAATTACACACTGCATCCGACCACAGGACATCAAGGAGAGAAGAGCTGTCATCATCCTTCGAAAGTAAGTGCTGAAGCCCTCCAGACAGTCAGAGTTGAATGTGGTGTTGTGATATTTCCTAAGGTGCTTTTAAAGAAAACAGTTTTAAAACTGTCTTGCTTGTTAATTCATTGGCTTGATCTCACATCTTGATTAGATGTCACTGATGCTCATTTGTGTCTCACAATATCCATTGCTTAGCTGGTAGAAGTAGATGGAACTTGTTCCTGCAGAGTTAATCACTTCTTGGCTCTGTGCAGCAGAACTTTGTTGTCATGTCTGGGTTTGCAAGTCCTGTTCGTGTCCAGACACCTGGCTTTCACTGGCTCCCTAACTCTAAACAGATAGGATTTCAGACTCTCTTGTTTGGGACTGTGTATTCAGGTGTCTGATCATCTGATACCACCTGCATGAGCTACCTGGGCAGTGCTTTGAAGCTGATGTTTGTGATGAAGAATTTGCTATAAAGCAGATAAAGTTTTGTTGTTGTGGTGTGTGTGTTTTGCTGTTTTGTTTTTTTGTTTTAGTAACTTGGCTTTAATTTCCCTGCAAGAAGGAGGAAGGTGCTGGCTTTGAAGGGAAACATGGGAAATACATTTAGTGATCACTCTAGAGAGCTGTGTTGGGAGCCAAGCTCTGTAAAATGTTTCAGAAGATGCTGCTGTCTTGATGTCATTTCATCAACCAATGCTTGTTTCTAGAGCTTTTAAGAAAATGGAGAAAAAAATAAACCACCCTCACCTCAAGCTCCCTCAGTATAACCTCTTTCTGTGCCCAAAAATGTCCTCTCTCATCACTTCTTCTACTAGGAGACCAAACACTGTGCCTCCACATGCTGACCCATGTTGCTTGTGCCTTAGGAGGCATTAGCAGTCAGTCTACTGTCGAGAAATATTTTTGTGAGTGAAAACACAAAACTTGAGTCCTGTAAGGCCAGCCAAAAGTGTGGGCATTGATGTCAGGCCTTCAGTGGTGGCCTAGGCTGGTGGTCTAGGTTCAGACTTGCCAAGCTTTCAGAAGGCTTAGTTGGTTTCAAAACAAGTCTGACAAAGTCATGAAGATACAGCACGATGCCAGGAGACAGGAGTTGGACTTCTGGTTAGAGAGGCCTGTGAAATGAAGGCAGGAAAAAGAGCAACCCTGAGCCAGGCAAAAACAGAGACCCAGGAAGGTAGGATGAGGTGTGGCAGGTGATAGAGTGAGGTGACAGATTAGAACCAAATCACCCGATTGCTAGTTATCGCCACGTGAGGGTTAACGTGAAAGGGTTGCCGTAAGAACTAAAAGGTTCTTATGGCATTCACCATGTTGGTTACTGGAGCCAGTGAAAAGCACCAGTGGAAAACATCTCCAAATGCTATAGCTGCTTTGTTGGGCTTTGGGATGGAGAAGCTGCCTGTCCTAGGCTGTGGAGCAGTTCCCTGGAAAAGACAGGCTTGGCTAAATAAATTAAAACTGCCCAAACTGGTGCAGGTATCTGATATGCTTGCTTCAACTGCCTCCACCTCTTGCTTTTGCCAGCCTCTGCAGGCTACTTCAGCCTAGCCTCAAAGTGCAACTGGGTGAGCACCTAGCTGGCTGAGATGGACCTGGTTGACCTAGTCCATGACTGCTGAAAAGACAAAGCCTGTTAGCTCCTCACAGAGCTGTGTCTAGCATGGCCATAGAGCTGTGGCCATGCTAGACACAGCTCTATGGCCTCTATGTGACTCTAACTCTACGGCAAGTTAGAGTCAAAGAATCATTTCAGTTGGAAAAGCCCTTTAAGATTATTGAGTCCAACCATTCTGTAATTCTGCCAAGTCTGTTGCTAAGCTGTGCCCCTCAGCACCACATCTCTGTCTCTCTTAAACACCTCCAGGGGCGGAGATTAAACCACATCCCTGGGCAGCCTGTTCCAGTGTTTGAGAACCCTTTCAGTGAAGAAGTTTCTTCTAATTTCCAGCCTAAACCTGCCCCGGTGCAACTTGAGGCCATTTCCTCTTGTCTTATCACTGGTTACTAGGGAGAAGAGACCAACACCCACCTCATTACAGCCTCCTTTCAGGTAGCTGTAGAGTGATAAAGTATCTTCTCAGGTCATTGGTCATTGCCTGCATTAGAGAAAAGCTGGCATAATGAAGATGGTGATTTCTTCTGTAGCTGTGCCCTTCTGTTTAGGGCCCCAATTTGCTTAGTGTCAGAGCAGCAGAGTCTCAGCCCAGTCATAGCCAGCTAGCCATGAGCTGACTGGACTTGCAGGGTGACTGAAACCACAGCAGGATTTATTTTTTTTCCTTGAGCAAAGTGGAAACCCCCCTGGTAGTTCTTTGTATGTAACCTCCCTCGAGCTCAGCAGCCCTAGTGGGTGCTTGGTGAAGGCCTGTTTGCCAAAGGGTTTGCTCTGATGGCTGCCAAACAGAGCTCATTAATTGCTGCTTCTCCCTCGTGGGGGTGGCCAGGGCCCTTCTGCACGCATGCACACACAGCAGGGCTGCTGTCACCTTTGTCCGCGCTGGCGTCCCTGTGCCATGGCTTGCTGCAGCAAGTGCCACCCCCTGCTCCGGCATCACGAGACTTGGTGTGCAGTCTGAAATGGTCTGTTATGCAACCAGGAAAGTGCTGCTTCCTCTGGTAGCCTCAGAGGCACGGGAGCAACCAGCAGTGTCACAGNCTCTGATGGCTGCCAAACAGAGCTCATTAATTGCTGCTTCTCCCTCGTGGGGGTGGCCAGGGCCCTTCTGCACGCATGCACACACAGCAGGGCTGCTGTCACCTTTGTCCGCGCTGGCGTCCCTGTGCCATGGCTTGCTGCAGCAAGTGCCACCCCCTGCTCCGGCATCACGAGACTTGGTGTGCAGTCTGAAATGGTCTGTTATGCAACCAGGAAAGTGCTGCTTCCTCTGGTAGCCTCAGAGGCACGGGAGCAACCAGCAGCGTCATCAGACTCCTCTCCCTTGTCATGGTGGTGAGAATGAGGAGCAGCTGAGGGAGCTGAGGTCGTTTAATCTGAAGAAAAAGAGGCTGAGGGGAGACCTTCTGGCTCTCTACACCTACCCAAAAGGATGTTGGAGAGGGGTGGGTGTTGTTCTTTTACAGAACTGTTGAATCATAGAGTTATTTTGTTTGGAAAAGACCTCTAAGACAAGACCAGCTGTCAAACAACCTAACACCACCATGGCTATTAAACTATCTCCCAGAGTGCCATGTCCACACCTCTCTTCCCACCAGTCACAAATGATACGACAAGAGGAAATGGCCTCAATTTATGCCAGGGGAAGTTAGGGTTTGACAGTAGGAAAGACTTCAATACCAAAAGGGTTCTCAAAGACTGAAACAGGCTGCCCAGGGAAGTGATTGAATCACCATTCCCAGAGGTATTTAAAAGCTGTCTTGATACAGTATGTAAGGATATGTATGGTATAGTAGTGGCCCTAGAAGGGTTAGGTAATAGTTGGATTTCTCTTGAAGATCTTTTCCAACCATAGTGGTTCTGTGAGTCTGTGTGAATCAGCCTTGAGTTTTCTGGTGGGATAAGAGCAGTTGGGTCATAGAGAGGCATAAACTTTGCCACAGCTTGGAGCTGTGATACTGGTCTCTGAACAGGCTGCCAGAGCTGTCTGGGCCTCGTGAGGTTTGAGTCTGGACCTGCGCTTGCCTCAGCGCCGCATGATTCTAGAGATGGATTTTGCTGGCAATAGCAGAAGAAAGCTGCAAGAGCTGGAGCAGCAGCTGGGTTTTGCAGGATGCTTGAGTGTGGTGTGGTTACCAAGTAGGTCAGAAACACTTCAGTGCTGTAGTGGGATGAGATTTAAAGCATTCCCTGAGTCTTAGAGTGCAGGGCTGCAGGGAAGACAGCAAGGTTAGGAAGTGCTCTGAGCAAGAGACTGAGGAGGCAGTAAGTATGCTCTGAATTTCATGAGATGCTGAAAGAGGTAGAGGATGGAAATGAGACCTACTGACGTAGATCTTGAAAGTCATTTTAGAGGTCTTCTGCTGCTATTTGTAAGCAGTTACATCAGGGAGTTACTCTGACTCTGGTAGGTAATTTTCTCTCAATTTTACTACAGCCTGTCCTCATCCCTGCTCCTGCAGCTCCCACCTGTGTTGCTCCATGGGCAGAGAGCATGGCTGGTGTTCCCTTGCCTTTGCAGTGTGTTTGATGGTTGGTTTGTTTTAATTGCAGGCCTGTGATGCCTTTGGTGTTCTGACTGGCTTTGGCCCAGTCCTGGAACCAAGAACCACTCAGGATGATGATGTTGTGGGCTAGTGCTGGCTCCAGCCTGGCAGATGCCTGCAGAAGTGTTTCTCATTTCTGGCATACTGGGCAGATTTGGACTGCTGTGCCAGCCTGGCATCATCCTGGTTAACTTAAGAGGTTCTCCTTGAGGGCAGAAAGGAAGCTTGAAACTGGATGTGCTTCGTAATGGGAGTTTAGGCTGGGATTCTTCTGTGGAAACCAACCTAAGGAGCTAAAGTTCAGTACTAGAGAGCACCCTGTTCTTCTACCTAGATTCCCTTCAATATTTATCCCTGATGGCAAGGACGAAAACAAGCTGCAGCAGTAACATCAGGGTACCCTTCCTTCTGGGAAGTGGCTTGGATCCTCCTGAAATTTGCAGCCGTGGAGCACCAGCACCACCTTTCAGTGTGATAAGCTTCTGTCTGTGTTTTGAAATAAACTTCAGCAAAGCTTGTGAGCAGAGTGTTAACTGCTGTGCTTGCAGACAGTGATAGTGTCATGATAAGATGCTGTTCAGCCTGGTGCCTCCCTCCCTCCACGTGTGCATGGCTGCAGTCATCCCTGTGCCAGTGACAGTTCTGCTCTGAGATGAGCTGTGCTGGCTTTCAGGTGTAGCTTGAGCATGTGCTATGGTGCTGGAAAGGATGTGGTCTAGCCTCAGTTTGTTAGACCTTCTCCTGACTTGTACTTTGATTCTTCAAATCTCATAGTCAAGCTGAGAAATGCCTGACCCCACAAGATCCTGAGACAGGAGGGAGTTCCCAGATAGAAGCAGTTATTACTGTTGTAGGCGATGATGGATTTTTGCAGGGCATCTCCCAGGTGGCTTAACTGGAGCAGCGAGTTACTGAGGAGTCACTGATTTCACAGGGGCTCCGACGCCTCGGCTGTGTCCTGGAGCTGGGATTGCAGGCAGCCCAGTGCCATTTGCCTTCACCTCATGACTGCATCTATCCCTAAGCCTTCCTCTTCCCTCTGACCAAGGCAGCAAAGGTTAAGGCTGAAGCTGCTAATACCAAAGAGCTGCAGCTCCTTTTGCAGTTGAGTCTGATAGTCCTGACCCTCTTCCTCAGCTGTGCAGCTGGGACCGAGGGTTCTGCTTCAGCACATCAAGGACAAACGTCTGCTGCAGCACACTGGTGGTGGTTCTGTAGAAACTCCTTGCAAATTCTCTTCTCTTTAAATATTTGCAGAACAAGACTAGATGCACCTCGATTGGAAACAAAATCCTTGAGTAGCTCTGTGTTGCCACCAGGTTATAACTCTGACCGTCTGTCGGGAAGCAACCGGGACCAGATCCTGAAACCAAAGCGGTCCCATCGCAAAGCAGATCCTGATGCTGCTCACAGGTAGGATGATCTCTCCTCAGATACCATGTTTGGGATGGTATCTCTGGGTCTCTGACAAGAGAGGCTGTGCAACATACTTGAAAACATCCTAGTCTGCACATCCTGGGTGTCTTCTGCGGTGTCCAGATCTGTTTGATCAGAATGAGGTTCTTTTATGTTCCTCCTAGCCTTGTGGAAGCTAAGCTGTGGCTGTAAGCAGCTTACATTGTTTATCCTCTGAGTGGCATAATGAAGAAGCAATAGATTTGGCTGAGTCTTGATAATGCAGTCATTCAGAACAATAGTTTCCCTGCAGCTAATTATTTTTGACCTCTATTGCCAAGCAACCTGTGCAGCTGCATTAAACTGTATTATGAAAGCAGTCTTGGGAGAGAACGTTGAGGGTTTGCTATCTGGGAAATGTGGAGACCACCTTGGGAAGCTGCTTCTTAGTCCTGTTTTGGTTCCAGAGCTGCATATTGAATATTTTTTTTCACATGTAACCAGACTGTGAGTGCTTAAGCCTGACCTTCAGGGGAGCTCCTTGCTGAGGTTTCAGACAGCTTGAGTTTGAGGCTTCCCTTAAACACCGCCATGCCCTGTGTGAAGGCAGTGATAGCCGTGAGCAGTAGCCACTCAGCCAACTGTCGTCAAATACTCCTGCCGTTCTCCAGCTCCAAGGCTTCCTGAGGATCAAGACAATGTTCTCTGCACATCACCTCAAAACCAACAGTTGGCTTGGTCCTGGGGCTTGGCTGCTTTGTGGTCCCAGCCCATGTTTCAACCTGTCCTGGAGGGTGGGGATGACTTGTTTATGAGCTGTATTCATTCACCTGGACTCTGACTGACTTGGAAGGTAGCTCAAGAAGAGGTTAGCCTGCAGATGAAGGCTTCCTACTGAGCACACACTGGGCTGGTGTGTGATTAGAGAAGTGACCATGCAAGACAAATCTGCAGATCCCAGAGAGCTGTTTTTCAGCCTGGTGTGACCTGATCAGGGTGATGGCAGGACTTGCACAGACCCCAGCAGCAGATGAGTGTTAAAAACCTGGTTATTATCCTCATTTGGTCTCGAAGTTTCTGGTATAATATAAGAAAATAGCACAGATATCAGTGGAGTCTCTTAGAGGAACACAGCACTTGCCACCTAGGATTAAATAAGAGCTCTGCAGCTCCCCAGTCCTACCACTGAGTGAGAGCAGAGGCAGCTTTGCAGAAATAACAATTGCACTAATGTGCACTGATTGTGCTGATGTTTGAGACATTAGTGAGAGGATGAAGGAGTTTGGAGCTGTGCTTTGGTCCTACCCCACAAGCACCCTGGCAACTCACAAAGGAGCTCAGCTCTATGCTATGAGCTCTGTGCTCAAGAGATGATTCATGGGGCCACAGACTGCACCTGCAAAGAGGTGACAGCACTGTTTGGAAGTGTTCAAGGTGAAAGTAGAGACCAAAACTTGTCCTGGGGGGGTAAGTTGGTTCTTTTTTGCACCATCAAAAGCAAAGTTCTCAGCCTCCATGTGAGAAGTGCAGCTTGGTGATGTGTTTGTGCTCTGCTGAGTGCCCAGCACTGGATGAGCAGTGTGGGAACTGTCAGTCGTGTCGCTTAAAGCATGCAAAACTGCAGCTGGTGCCTGCACAAGGAACGCCCAAATCCTGACCTGAACGTGCTCTCACTCCCTCTTTCTCCTTCTCCACAGGCCACGGATTCTAGAGATGGATAAAGAAGAGAACAGGCGCTCGGTCCTCCTACCAAAACACAGGAGAAGGAGCAACTTCAGCTCCGAGAACTATTGGCGAAGGTCTTACGAGTACACAGAGGACTGTGATGAGGAAGAGGAAGATGGCAGCCCAGCTAGGAAAGTTAAAATGAGGCGACACTGAGGATTGCACTTTCCAGGCTCATGGAGCTGATGAGATTGGCTTCCAGTCTGTGATAACTTTTCTCCTCCCTCTGGCTATCTTCCATCTAGCTTCAGTTTTGGTTTTTCCTTTCAAGCTGAAGAGTAAACAGGAAGGCTCTAGTGATTTGTTTTTGTGAATGGAGGAACGCTAGGACATACGTAAGGATGGAATGTGTCCAGTGCACATGGTGTCCTGAGTCATGGGTCAAATGGGCATCTCTCCCTTAGGAAGCAGATCAAAGTTATGCCAGGCTGTTTGTTGGGATTTCTTTTGAAAACACCAAAAAGTTTAACTGTTTTGTTGCGCAAGATTCAAGAATTGTATTTTTGGGTTTAGTTTGGTTGGTTTTGGTTTTTTTTTTTTTGTTGTTGTTGTTGTTTGGTTGGGTTTTTTGTTTTGTTTTATTTTTTTGTTTCCTTCCTTTTCAAATGTTCTAAATATGATGTTTGACCCCAGGAGCTGAAACTTTCTCTGGTGGCCTCGTATTTTTTTGCTTCACCAAAGGGCTCCTTGGTCTGCTCTTACCTAGTTGTTGTTGGGTTGTGTTGTAAAGGTGCCCTGCAGTAACTGGAAGTGTGAAGCTTTGCAGACCTCTCTTGCTGCGATTGATTTCAAAGGGTTTTAGGATATTTTTGTTGCACTTTAGTTCCAGTCTTAAATGCCATAGGTTTCCTTTCCAGTCCCTTTTCCCAAGCCAGTCTGGACTCACAGCCTTGTGTGTCTGTGATGCCCTCTCCAAAAAGAATGTATTTGAGCTCTGGTTTCTCAGTGCTGGTCTGACCATGGGGGATATTTTGGTTAAGGAAGGAAACATAGCTGAGGCTGGCCCAGCACAGACCTGAGGTCCATACTGGAGCCCCCAGGGCTGCTGAGTGAGTGACCACATTGAGTCCTTGCTGCTTCCCAGAGCTGGAGATAGCAAAGGGGAATAGGAGAGATGCTGTGCTTGAGGATTCTTGCCTTCAGGTCCCCTGAGAAGAGCTCTCCTCCACTGCCTGGAGGACTGGCTTTCGGTCCCCTGCCCCTTTTACATGGAGAGAGTTGAGAGGACACAGCATCCTGGTGCAACATCCTATCCAGAGGGACCTGCTGTGTCCTGCAGGAGCAGGTTTTGCCCTGGGGCTCAGAGAAGGCAGGCAGCTGGGCTGTGGTCTGTCCCCTCCAAGGCTGGCTCTGGGAGTGAAGATGCTGTAAGGGTCTAGTTTGGCCCCAGTTCCAAGTGCTGCAGTAGTTGCCTGCCTCCTTCTGGCTTCCTGCTGGTGTTCCTGGGGTAGGGAGTTTTCTGATTGCTACAGAAAACACTGAAAATTGGGTATTTGGCCCCATGGAGTTAGTGTTAGGAAGGCTTCCAACTTCTCCTCCTCTCCCACCTGGTTTGCATTAGCTCGGACTGAAGCCTCACCATTGTCAAAAGTTGGGGCCCAACACCATATTTAGAACCACATTTTTAAGAACCTTCCTCCAATTGATTCTTTGAACACAAGTGTTGGCAGTTGTAAGGAGTAGTTTTATTTTTCAATTTTTACTGCTTTGGCCTCCCTCAGACTGTAGTTTTTCTTAGTGTTGTGTCCTCCTCCTCACACACTTCATGGTCTGCACGCTTGGCAATAAAAAGATGTAATATATTTTGAAACCAGTTTGCTGCTGTCTTGAGGGGCACCCAGTCAGAAGAAGAAAAAAACCAAACAGCACCCAGCACTCCAGAGCATCATTCCTTGGCCATTGAGCAGGTTTGCTGACATCTGGGTCTCGGTGTTCTTTTCCCTCTCCGCTGGCTTCTGCAGCTCCTGATGTTTGCCCATTGTTGGGGTCACTGCTCAGGCTGGATCTAGGAAAGGAAGTCACCATCACCTTCAGCACTGCTGATCCGCAGGGAGTGTTCTTAGGTGAGGTCTCCAGTGTCTGTCTCCAATTATCCAAGTCCTTTCCTGGTGGGAGCTTCGTTGGCTCGGTGTGGAGGAATGGGCACAGCCTTGTGGTTGGTCTTCGAAGGACCCTGTCTTGTCTGCCCAGAGATCTGAAAGTTCTGCTGCTTCTGAAACCTTTAACAAGCTGTTTTCAGACCATGCTTAGCTTTAAAGCTGTATTCCTCACCCTCCCAGCTTTCTGTATAGCATCTGGGCCAGCTCTTGGCTACAGACCCCTTGTTTTGGGAATGTTGGTGTTCCCCTGATAGCAAAACCGCATGCATGGAGCAATCCCATCTCCTTGTGGCTGCTGCAAACATCTCCAGCAAGCCAGAGAATGCCAGCAGGATGCCTGGCAGTGGCTGTTTCTAATTGTCTTTCTGGATTCGTCCTAGACATGCCTCACACCCTCCTTGGTGTCAGACTCTGCTGTGGTCACTGCTGATGGTGGCACTGCAGCCTGCTCTCCTACCCCTCCCACCAGTTCCCAGTTTTACTCCTCCCTCTGCTGTGTGGATGCTGTATCCTGATGCTTCAACTCAAAATGAAGCTGGAGGCAACCTGCATTTCTGGGGCCACTTCCCAGAGCATGGCTCCTGTGGGATGAGGCATTGGCTATATATATCTCCACTGAAGGCTGAACCAGGCATCCTGAGGCCTTGCCTCTAGCCCAGTACCAGCCATCTCCTCATCCCAGTCCTTGTGCAGTCTGTACACATGCAGGTGTCCTTCCTTCCTCTCCTGGTTTCTTTTGTTGTTCCCTCGTGCCATGATCAGGACCTCTCCCCTCCTTCCTTCCCTCCCCTCTGCCCTGTATCTGTGCAGCAGGTCTGAGCTGGCAGCTGTGGCTGGAGGGACAGGAGCAGCTCCTTACCAGAACCGCTTTCCAGTCACCTTCTGTTCTCATTTTCAGCGTGACTGGTTGGGACTTGACACCTTGGAGAGAGAGTGGGTGGGACACGACTGGTCTGACCCATGGTATCTCCTGGGTGAGGAGCCCCTGGCATGTAGGCAGGCCACCTTCCCCACTTGTACAGACGTTTTCTATACACACAGATGTATATGTGTAGATAACATGGTTTTTTAACTCTTTTTGCACTGAACAACATCAGAGTGAAACCTTGGTTTGAAACCAGAATATACATTTCCCACATGGATCTGGATCTCTAGATCCCTTGCTGTAACCTGTCTGGTGAAACTGTGGCTTAAAAGTACTGCTGATGCCCGTGCTCTGTGTCACCTGCTGTGTCGGGCTTCGGGTCAGGGTGCTGACATGGGTCTGGTGTGGAGAATGGTGAGCTCCAATCTGGAGGCTAAACTTCTCCCCATCTGCTCCACAGGACAAGCTCATGCACAGACCTGACCTCACTGGCTTGTCGTGTTTGTCTGGTGGTATGCTCTGACCTCTTCATCCACTCAGTGTGTTGTTCATGTAACTCAGCCTGAAGGTGGGAGTAAGGCTGTGTCCAGTGTGAGCATCCCATGCATCCAGACCCCCAGCCCATACCATGAGAATTGCCCTTCCTAAGCAAGGGAGAGGAAGGTGGGGTTTAGCCCTGCCTTAGTGTTTTTCTGCAAACAGGAAGAGGAGCTGGGGTTTGTGCTGTTACCCATATCTTCAGAAGATCTGGTGCGGAACCAAAGCTTTTGTGCGGGCTTCCTTTGTCCATAGGAAGAGGAGGAAAGGCCTTTTGCTGGTGGGAAGAGGTAAGCTGGCTTAGGGAGAGGCTGTTGGTCTGCCAACAGCTTCCTGCCTGCCTGGGCTTGGCAGGCAGGCTGCCTGCAGCAGGGAAACCCAGGGCTGCCACATCTGACTTCACAACCTGAACTCTGATCCAGCTGTTAGGGGAGAGCTGTGACACCTGGGAGCTGCGATCCTCATGCCAATCCCTGGCTTATCCCAGGCTCCAGAGTGAGCCAGCAGCCTCGTAAGCCAAACTTGATGAGGTAAGATCTTGGGCTGTTGGCTTTTGGTGCTGTTGTTACTCAGCTCTCACCCTGTGGGTCGAAATGGCTGCCATGCCTTGAGGAGGAAGGCTTGGTGAGGGGCAGCTTTGACCCCTGCCAGCAGCAAACAGTCTTTTATCTGCTGAAAGTGTTCCCTTTCCCAGCTGGGAGGAGAAATGTTCATCTGAGAAGCATCTCTGCTCCTTCCTGTGTACTTGCCCACACTTAATAAGTTCTGGCTGACTTAATTTTGTGGTTTTTGGTTTTTTTGTTGGGGTTTTTTTTTTTTTT
>WBNM01006897.1:0-165976 GCA_013399055.1 Ramphastos sulfuratus | reverse complement strand
TTTTTTTTTTTTTTGTTTCAGTTTGGGTTTTCTTTCTTTTTTTCTGATTTTTTTTTTTTCCTAATGAATAAAAAAAAAATACAAAAGTGGCAATATTTTTTTTTCTGTAAGCTTTTCCTAGGAAAAAGCGTGGTTTGTAACAAAGTTGTACAGCTCTGAAGTTTGAGATACGAGAAGTACTGTGTGAAACGCTGTAAATGGGGCAGAGATTATTTTATGTACAGTCTGACATGGGGTGGGGAAATCTTTTAATTCTGGTTGATTCTTAGGAAGAATTTGGTTCTTCACTGTCAGGGTTTGGAATTTCATGGTTTCATTATTATTTTTCTTGTATAGATTGCTGCATTAATTGAATAAAAGCAGAAAGCATCGCTCTGCCTGCCTGTGTGCTGATGTTGGTGGCTAGGATGTGGCCTTGCTTTCCTATTGGCAAGAAATGAGGTTGGGGAGAGCAGGGAACCGCTTCTAAATAAAGGGAATCTCCAGCTCCCTGGGGATGGGGTGGCCCAAAGCAATGTCTGTCCCTCCTGTGCTGTCCTAGAAAGCAGAGTCAGAGCTCACTGCCACTCTTCTCCTTCCCTTGGGGGTGGTGAGCAAGCGTGGACCCTGACCCACTGCCCAGGCTTGCCTCAGCCAAAGCCTGGTCCTCAAATAGCCACAGCACCCTAGGAAGTCAGGTTACACCTTGTGCTTCAGTCTCCATTTTCCTGCCCCGTGCCTTCCTCTGACAAGAGGGAAATGGTGATGAATGGGTGTGCAGTGCCAGAGTGGCATAGCTGAATGGGATCTGGTGGCCTTCCTTTTCTTCCTCAACAGCAGTGAGTGCCTGCCTGATATGGCGTACCTTTTCCTCTTCAGCAGTGATGAGCTCCTGCTTAATTCAGCCTTCCTCTTCCTTCTCAGTAGCACTGAGCTCCTGCCCAACCTGTCTTTGTCCTCTCCGTCACCCTCTGTCAGGCCTTGGAGCCGCACATTTCATCAGATCCCTTCCCTCTGTCTACCACTGAGCCCATCCGGGATCATCAAGGCCGTGCCCCCCTGCTAGCACCCACCCAAAAGAGCTGTGTCACCCCAGTGCACCCCAATTTCCCTGGGGCCAGGGTTAGTCAGCAGGGAGGGGAAGCCTTGCCCTGCCTGCAGTGACTCACCCCAAACCCATGTCATAGGGGAGTGGGGCATGGCTTTGCCTGGTGCCATGGTGGAGATGAGGCCTGCATACCCATGTCAGGGGCCAGCAGGTTGCTGAGCATGACCCAGGCTCAGCACCCTGATGGCACAAGTTCCAACAGGTGCTGTGTCATTGAGGTGCTCCATGGCTCCGGGGCCCATGGGACAGGGTCAGGCCTTGACTGCAGGACTTCCCCTTCCATGATTGTAGAGGCTCTGCAAGCAGGTTGAGCGGCCTAGGGGGTTGCCGCCGTCGTACTCCAACAGGGGGAGGAGGAAAAAAAGCCTCAGAGAGAGATGAAAAATCTCAGCCAGCAATTAAATGAAAGGACCCACAGAGGGCGCTGGAACTCAAGGAACTACAACTCCCATCATACCCCGCGGCAGAGCATGCGTAGAGTTGGAGGGCGGGGCTTACGCCGCGCTGTGCGCCACGCCGTGCGGTGATTGGCTGAGAGGATTGTTCATCAAGGCTTTGCCCCCGCCCCGCCGCGGCGGTGCCTGCCCCGGGCTCGGCGCGCGGCGCTCGGCGCTCGGCGNGGCAGCTCCTTCGGTACCGCAGGCTCCGGCATCCCCCCTGAGTGAGATGCTGCCTTCGGGGAGGGAAGCAATGCACGGGGCACCGCCCCCCCGGGGACCGGGGTGCACCCCCGGGGCGGTGGAGAGCTGTGCACCGGGATTCCCCGTTTTCCTCGGGAGCAGAGCAGGGCAGGGCCAGGGGAGTGGAACACCGCCGGGGACGCAGGATTGCACCGGGTGCAAGGGACCCGCGAGAGCAGATTGCGAGGACACCTCGGAGAGGATGCACCCCTTGGGAACAGGCACCGAGAGCCTCGGGAGCAGGCTGCTGGGACACCCCGGGGAGGATGCACCCTCCGGGGGTGGGCACCGGGACCCTCGAGCGTACGGGGAGCAGGCTGGGGGCTGCCGTCCTCCCCTGGGGTACAGTGGTCACCCCCGCCTCCGAGTGCAGCCCTTCTCGCACCCTCGGGCAGGATATGACCCCCTCACCGGCACGACGCTCTGCTCCCCTTGTTTGTGGGGAAGGGGGGGAGGGGTCCCCCCAGCACCCCCGGTTCCTGCTCTGCCTGAGCTCCAGGCCTTGCTCACTGGTGTTTTGAGGTGCCCCACCACCCCGGCCCTGGAGCAGCCCCCACACCCCTAAAACAGGCTCAGCTCCTTAACTCCAGCTCTTTCAAGGGTAAGATGTAGTGGGACTGGACACCCCGCGCCAGCAGGAAGGGCTGATGCGATAAGCCCTGAGGCCGGGGATCCCCTTGGACCTCAAAGAATTGATTCTAGAGGGCCAGAGGCATCAGAAGCCCAGAGCTTGGTCCTCTAATGTGGATTAGAGTGGAGGGTGGGGACCCCCACAGACTTGTCAAAGGACCATGGGGGGACCCTGTGAGCCCTTGGGTGCTGGACTCTTCCCTTGGCACATTATCAGGATAGGCTGTGTTGGTGGGTGCCTGCCTGGGGCTTGGTGCACTCCCATCCTGGGAGCCCCGTGATGTGGGACCATTCTTCTGCTGTGGTCTTGGGGGGAAGGCGGATGCCTAGCTGAGCCTGGGCTGTGTCTCTCTGTCCATCCATCCTTTGGTGGCGTCACTGTTGGGTGTCTGCCCAAACTCCCCGGTGGGCACTCACTGGTGGGACCCTCAGATCGCCCCACAGCAGAGCCAGGCTGGGAGGTGTTGGGGTGTGCTGTGGTGGTGGGGAGTCACATCCAGCACTCACTGTCCCACTGCAGCCCTGTCACTGCCAGACTCACTGCTGTGGGTGAGGGTCTGGCTGGGGCACGAGGCTCAGCCCAGCCATAACGCCCTGGTTTTGGGAGGATGTCCCAGGGTCTTATCCAGCCTGAGCAGACACTCTGGGAGGTCTGCACCCAGCAAGGTGTCCTGGGGGTGGAGGAGAGGAGGAACAACCCTGCTCGGTCCGTCTGGATGCTGGAGCTGCTGGAGCTGCCGGAGCTGCCGGCTGCCCACCTGCCTCCCATTAACGGTTGTTTTTCCTCCCGAGCTCCAGATCTGCCGGGGATTTGCTGTAATTTGGCCAGGAGCGCGCCTTGGCTGGGCCGGCACAGCCTGCCGGATGCTGGGTGGGAGGAAGGGCTGAACGTGGGGGACCCCCTCTGGGGCTAGGAGTGCAGAGGAGCTGGGAGGGCTCTTTTGGAAGAATCTTTCCCTAAGCTGTCATGCTGGTCCTTGGCCTAAAGCATCACCAAGGTGTCCCCACACTGCTGCTGTCCCAGCTCCTGCCACCATCCTGCTGTATGCATCCAGGGGGATTTGAGGAGATCCAGTGTCGGGCTGCTACAGAGACTGGGACCTACAAACATCCACTAACTTGCCCCCTAGCCAAGCTGGGACCTCTGAGATGGGCTGGGGATGTTGGTACACTGCTGATGATGGCCCTTTGGAGGGGAGTGGGAGTCACAAGGTGATGGTGGCTCTGCCAGCGGGTGTGAAAAGCCACCCTACTGTGCCTCTCAGCTGCCCCAGACAAAGGGAGCAGGTCAGGATCCAGCCAGTCTGGCTCTGGCGGGCTCCGGATCGTCTGATCCTGCCATCGCCACTCAGTCGAGTTGCCCCTGGGGCTGCTTCCCCTGGATGCCCTGTGGTCCCCTTCCCATGGGCTGGGGTGGTGGGTGCCTCCTGTGTCCCCCCTGCTGCCAGGCGGGTAACCCCTCCCCAGCTGGCGAGCCTGAGCATGCCATCCATACTGGTCGGGACTTCCTTGGGTAGGTGCCTGCAGGCAGCATGCAGTGCTAATGGAGACGTCTTTGGTGGGTTCAGCTCACCTGGTTCTGCTGCCTGGCACTGCAGACCCCTGTGGATGTTGTGGTGAGGGTTTGATGGACCCCACTCACCCTTCCTGGGACATCTGCACCTCAGGGAAGGGGGTTTGGAGTTAGGAGGTCCCTTCCCCAAATTGCTAGTGGGTGATGGGGTGACTTGTGTGAGCTCAGACCAAATCCAGCCCTTGGTGTGGCTGCTGGGATTGGTCTGATTTGAGGTGTCAGGTGGGAACTGGGCGAAGAGTGATGTCCCCCCTCCCCAAGGAGCCCCTCAAGGACCCTCTGAGCACCCTCATGGACCTCTATCATAGCGTTGGAGGCTGATGCAGGATTGGACCTGTGGGGGTGAAAAGGGAGTTCTGGGGGGCTCAGAGACTGGGGAGTGCTGGCTTTAACCTGGCTGTCCTCATGGCAGACGGTGGAGCACGGCTTCCCCAGCCAGCCCAGCGCTCTGGCCTACGACCCTGTCCTGCGCGTGATGGCCATTGGCACCAAGGCCGGAGCCGTCAAGCTGTATCCTTTTACCCTGCCAAGGGCAGGAGGTAAGGACCCCCCATCCTGAGAGGCACCAAGAGACGTGGCCGTGACACTGCTGTCCTGTCTGGCAGTGCTCTCGATGTCTGTCTGCCTGTCCCTCTGTCCAGCTGGGCTGCAGCTGGGCTGGGAGGGGGTGGCTGGAGGAAACCCCTGCTTTGCCCAAAATGCTGGGGGAGCAGAGAGGCTTGGCCATGCCAAGTGGCATCCCAGCTTGGGAATGCTTCCCAGTGTCGCCTCCGTTATCCCGGGGGGGGCTCCTGTTCATCCCAGCCCGGTCCGCGCAGCCCATTTCGGGGACAGAGGGGCCTCTGGACATTCCGGCGCTGGGCTGAGGGGGCTGTGGCAGGCGCTGAGCCTGGTCTCGGGTGGGGGTCCGTGGTGGGACACACACACACACAACGTCGCGGGGCTCGGCCAGGCTTTGTTGCTGGCGGCGTGCAGGGAGACTTCAGAGGGCTGCTGGCGGGCGGCCAGGGCTGGATGCGGCCCGCGCTCGGGGGCCCTGCTCCGCAGGAATGNGGGGGGCACTACGCTCCCCCTCCGCCAGACCAGTGGCTCGCTGGCTCCCGAGCACAAAGATGGCGTTTTTTTCCCTGCCGAAGCCGCCCCGGTGCCAAGCCCGGCCGCGATGTCGCCGGCCGCTCCGCTCGACTGCCTCGCCACGGCTGCTGGCTCCGACCAGTCCCCCAGTTAAACCCGCCCCGGGACTACGGAACTGCTGTGGTGGGGGGCTGTGGTGCCCTGTATGTCCTTTGTAGGGATGTTTTTGAGGTGGTACTCAGCTCGGGGCTGACAGTAGGCTCTGATTACCACCAAGAAGATGCTTCTGGGGTTGGTGCTGGGGAAGCCAATGCCAGGCAAGGCAGCAGCCAGGGCTGGCTCGACTGGTGCTACTGGTTAGAGGGGGCACCCACAGGTGCTCCCTGACCAGGCAGCTTGGCATCAAGGGGCTGTCACTGCCTGGGGGCATCTCCTGGGGCAGATGGTTCTCCCTGTGCTTGGACCACCATTGCAGTGACCCGGTGCCACCAGTGTTCCCTGGCCACTTGCCCCAAGTGCCTTTCAGCCTGGGGCACCATTTTGAGTGGGGAAAAGCCCCAGCGCGAGCAAGAATGGGTGACATCCTCCATTCTGTGTGCTTCCATCAAATGCCCCTTGTCCGATGTCCCCAAAACCTCACTAGCTTTGGCCTGACTACGAGCTTGGTTGAGCCCGGCGTTGACAGACAGCTCCTGCCTGTCTGTCCGGGCAGAGCCGCTGGGCTGGTTCCCTGTGCCGGGGGCACTAGGGATGAGGACCACAGGGGCTGACTGGTGGAAACCCCTGGCACACGGTGTGACATGACTTTGCCATGCAACACACTGGTAGTACCGACTGGGCAAAGGAGCTCGTCAGATCCGGGGCTGTTGGGGACATACTGGGTCGAGACGCCCTGTGTGGTGCTGGAGCTGCCCCGCAAGTCCTGCCTCAGTTCCTGCTGAGCGGCGTCGCTCACGAAGGAGCTGGGACCAGTCGGGTGAGTGAGGCTGTGCCGGCGCATGCCGAACCCCACCCTGCTGCCGGGGCTGCCGGCGCCTCTGCACGGCCGTGGCCCTGCGGCTGAGGAAGAAGAGGGTGGCGGAGGACAGGAGTTGGCTTGGCTCTCTCACACCCACTTCGGCCACGTGTCAGTTGCATCCTGACCTGGGGCATCCCGGTTGAAGCTTCTTAGTGGATGCCAGCTAGGTATGGTGGTACAGAGGCTGGCTCTGGCATGAAGCGCTGCCAGAGATGCTCTGCCTTAGCTTGACATGGAGCTAAAGTGGTGTTTATTGTCAGAGCTGTGAGTTGGGAGGAATCTGGGGGGGCGGGGTCTGGGGTAGGGGGCTTCCCTATCCTTGTGGTTTCTTTGACTGCCGTTCTCAGATATGGTGCACCAGGTGTGGAGCTGACTGGCTTGCACAAAGAGGTGGCCACTGTCACCCAGCTGCACTTTCTCCCTGGTCAGGTAGGTGGATGTGCCCCCCCTCCAACAGTGTGTGGTGGTAACGCCCTGGCTGCCCACCCATTCTGCTGTTGTCCTCCCCTCACCCCAGGGCTGGCTGCTCTCCTTGCTGGATGACAACACACTGCACCTCTGGGAGGTCTGCCAGAAGGATGGCTGCTCCCACCTGGAAGAGACTCGCAGCTTCGGCCTCCCAGGACGCCCAGGGTCCGACAGCGCTAAGTACTTGCCTTGGGGGGGTTTCCCTTTTGCCCCGTCTTGCTGTGGGGCTGCGGTCAGGAGCGATACCGCTGCCGGCTGGGAGCGGCGCGTGGGAGCAGCCAGCGCTGCTCCAGGCGGGGTGATGACCAAGGTTGTCTTGGTGGTGGTGGTTTCCTTGTCGAGATGCTCCTCCAGTCCCAACTGGGACAGTGTGGGGGGGTGGAGAGCACAGCCTTGGGCTTTTTATAGGTGCTGGCAGGGTGATTAATGACTCCAGTTGCTGTCAGCCATAAGGCTGGCCCTGTCCCTGTCCTCCTGGTCCAGCAGGGATGGGGATGCAGTATTGGGGCAGAGGAAGTTTGAGGTTTCTCCACCATTCTCACAGACTCAGCTTGGGTTTGACACAGCCCCCTGCTCACCCCTTTAGCTGCTCCCCTGGCATCACACGGGTGACAGTGGTCTTGCCAACGTCAGCTGGCATGGTGGCCTGCCTGGGCACTGAGGGCGGTGCAGTGTATTTCCTCACCTTGCCCACCCTGGTGCTGCTGGAAGAAAAAACCCTTTTCGCAGATGAGATCCTGCAGAGGTGAGCACTGCTGGCCCCACACCCCCTCCCCAGCACCCTCAGTCCCTCCTGACCACCACTGTGTGGCCCCTCATGCAGCGTTCCTGATGATTACCGCTGCGGGAAAGCACTGGGACCAGTGGAGTCCATCCAGGAGCACCCTCAGGACAGCAGCAGGCTCCTCATTGGGTACAGCCGGGGTCTGGTGGTCCTCTGGGAGCAGAGCACACGCGTTGTCCAGCACCTCTTCCTGGGAAACCAGGTACTGGGGGTGGCAGGGGGCTGGCGAGGCCATGGCCTCGTGTGTGTGTGTGTGTGTCCAAATCTCAGGTGTTGAGCCCTCTGCGTGCCCCTGCAGCAGCTGGAGAGCCTGGCCTGGGAGCAGAGTGGGAAAAGCATCATCAGCTCCCACAGCGATGGTGGGTACATGGTGTGGGCTGTGAGTGGTG
This sequence comes from Ramphastos sulfuratus, assembly GCA_013399055.1. NCBI lineage: Eukaryota > Metazoa > Chordata > Aves > Piciformes > Ramphastidae > Ramphastos > Ramphastos sulfuratus. Next base: position 158,273 of record WBNM01006897.1, on the reverse strand, counting down.
CCGGCCAGAAGACACAGCAGCCTGTCATGTCCACCATCCCCTACGGTATGGGCCCCAAGAGAGGACAGGTGGGAGGGTTGGGGGCTGATTGCCCCATCCCAGTGCCAGTGCTGCAACCACGGGGTTGATATCTTCATTTCAGGTCCATTCCCTTGCAAAGCCATCAGCAAAATCCTCTGGCGGACCTGTGAGTCAGGGTATGTGCACCCTCAGTAGTTGGGCTGGTCGTGGGCCCAGTGGGGTGAAGGTGCTCTCTAGGGTCTAGAGTCTGATGGAAGCTGCTTTGTCACTCTCAGAAACCCCTTCATCATCTTCAATGGAGGAATGCCACGAGCCAGCTACGGTGACCGGCACTGCGTCAGCGTGCTGCAGGGCCAGACACTGGCCACGCTCGACTTCACATCCCGCGTCATTGACTTCTTCACTGTGCAGAGCCCTGGGGCCACCGAGGGAGGTACACCCTGCTGGGGTGGCCCTGGGGAGCGGGTGGTGGGGGATCTCTGCTAGCAGCAGCCATCTCTGTTGGAAATAGCACGGACAGCAGAACCAGGGCAGTGATTGTGCCACTGTGCTTGGCACTGGTGAAGCTGCACCTTGAAAACTGAGTTCAGTTTTGCTCCCCACACTGTAAGAAGGGCATTGAGGTGCTGGAGTGGTTCCAGCAAAGCGCAACAAAGTGAAATGAATGGTCTGGTGAATAGGTCTTGTGATGAGCAGCTGAGGGAACTGGAGTTGTTCACCTTGGAGAAAAGGAGGCTCAAAGGAGACCTTCTGGCTCTCTACAACTCCCTGAAAGGAGGCTGGAACCAGATCAGGGTTAGTCTCTTGTCCTACCACTTGTTAGTTGGAGGAAGAGGAAGTAGCTTCAAGTTGCACCAGAGGAGGTTTAGATTGGACAGGAGGAACAATTTCTTTCCCAAAGGGTTGTCAAGTCCCAGCCCAGGCTGCCCAGGGTAGTGGTGGAGTCACCATCCCTGGAGGGAGTTTCAAAGCCATGACGAATGTGCTGAGGACCATGGTTTAGTGGTGACCTGGCAGTGCTATATTAATGGTTGGACTTGATGATCTTAAAGGTCTCTTCCAACCTAAATGGTTCTATGATCTTCCCTCTCCCCAGGCTTTGAGAATCCTCGTGCCCTCGTGGTACTGGTGGAGGAAGAGCTGGTAGCTATTGACCTCCAGACACCAGGCTGGCCCACCATCCCTGCCCCATACTTGGCACCACTCCACTCCTCTGCCATTACCTGCTCTTGCCATGTCTCCAATGTGCCCCTCAAGCTCTGGGAGAGGATTGTCAGTGTTGGCGAGCAGCAGAGCCCCCAGCAGTCCTCTGCGGTGAGTGGTGGGCATGGCGGGGAGGAGAGGGTCTGCAAGCCCCCCTGGGATGGGCTGGCAGAGGGCTGATGCTTGTTCAATCCCTCCGTCCATCTCTCCATTTCTCACTCCAGGCTTGGCCCATCGATGGAGGGAAGAACCTGGCGCAGGAGCCCACACAGAGGGGACTTCTCTTAACAGGGTGAGTGACCTGTCAGTGAGGAGGGGGCCCTGGGAAACCCACAATGTGCTGGGACATGTATGTCCCTCTCAGACCCTTGCTGTGGTGAGGAAGTAGGATGGGAAGGGATGGGATGGTTTGGAGGTCCAGGCGTTCTTGTTCAACTTGGTGGCCAGGCAGGAGTCTGTCACCCACTGCGTTGTCCCCCTTTGTCCCCCCTCCATCCTGGCACGATGGCTGCCAGCACACAGGCAGCTCTTGTTCGCCAAGCAGATGTCAGGGCCCTGCACTGTGAGAGCCTCCCTGTCCCACTCTCTCCAGGCACGAGGATGGCACAGTGCGGTTCTGGGACGCCTCGGGGGTCTCCCTGAAGCCCCTTTACAAGCTGGGCACAGCCAACATCTTCCAGACAGACTGTGAGCATGACAGCCTCAACCAGGCAGGCGAGGAGGAGTGGCCTCCTTTCCGCAAGGTGAAGTCCTCACGGTTGGCGGGGGAGGGCACATGGCTGCAGACCTCAGTACCTCCCTGCCTCTACCAGCACCAGGGTGCGGGGGGCAAGCTCATTGAGGATGCGCCTGCTGGAGCCATCCCGGCTGCTCCCTGAGAACGTGTCCCCCAGCTTGTGGCACAGCTGCCATGTGTGACGTCCCGTGGGGACACAAGGGACACTTGTTCCGCGTGCCCCATCTCACGGGCCTGCCCCAGCGCGGGGGGAGAGCCGGGGGATGCACGGGGAGAGATTTTTCCTGGGCATGATGCCCATATGCCGCAGCCGGTACCCGTCAGCTGGTGGGATGGGTGTGGGGGTGTATGGGGTGGGGGTTGTCCCACAGCCGCACGAAGGTGCCCGGTCCCCTCAATCTCTCCCACAGGTGGGCTGCTTTGATCCCTACAGCGATGACCCACGCCTGGGTGTGCAGAAGATCGCGCTCTGCAAGTACACGGCCAAGATGGTGGTGGCTGGCACGGCGGGGCAGGTAGGATGGTGAGGGGCACAGGAGGCACTATTGGGCACCTCTAGGCTCCCTACGTGGTGGGACACAACATGACCCTGCAGACCCTGTTCATGAAGGGCTCCTACCCATAGTTAGCTCACAGCTCACAGCAGGGTGGCTGAGGGACCTGGGGTTGTTTATTCTGGAGAAAAATAGGTTTGTGGGAGACCTTCTCACTCTACAGCTCTTTGACAGAGCTTGGAGCCAGGTGAGGGTTGGACTTTTCTCCCAAGTAACAAGAGGAAACAGCCTCAAGTTGCACCAGAGTAGGTTTACGTTGGACATGAGGAACAATTTCTTCCTCTAAAGGGTTATCAAGGCCTGGAACAGGCTACACAGGGCAGTAGTGGAGTCCTCATCCCCAGAGGGGTTTAAAAGCTGTCTAGATGTGGTGCTGAGGGACATGGCTTAGTGGTGACCTGGCAGTGCTGCGTTAACATCTGGACTCTGTGATCTCAAAGATCTCTTCCAAACAAAACAGTTCTATGATTGTGTGTCCTTCACTGTCTGTGCTTGTCCCCTGCAGGTGCTGGTGATGGAGCTGAGTGATGAGAAGTCAGAGCATGCAGTCAGTGTGGCCACAGTGGACCTGCTGCAGGACCGTGAAGGCTTCACCTGGAAGGGACATGACCGCTTGGCCCCCAGGAACGGGCCCCTGCTCTTTCCCCCGGGCTTCCAGCCCAGCATGCTGGTGCAGTGTGTGCCCCCTGCTGCCGTCACCGCAGTCACCCTACACTCTGAGTGGAACCTCGTGGCCTTTGGCACCAGCCATGGCTTTGGACTCTTTGACTATTACCGGCGCAACCCTGTGCTGGCCAGGTATGGGGGGATCAGGGCCAGGGATCCCCCAGGAATGACATGGTAGGGGTTTGGGTGTTGAGTGCCATCGGTCCCCACAGGTGTACGCTGCACCCCAACGACTCGCTGGCCATGGAGGGCCCTCTGTCCCGCGTGAAGTCCCTCAAGAAGTCCCTGCGGCAGTCTTTCCGACGCATCCGCAAGAGCCGGGTGTCGGGCAAGAAGAGGCTCAACACCAGCAGCCCCTCCAGCAAGGTGGGCAAGGAGCAGAGGACCACTAGGGCAGCTCCCAGTGCCCACTAGACAGGGACTGACCCCTGTATGCCCCTCCCCAGGTGCAGGAGGCCAATGCGCAGCTTGCTGAGCAGGCAGGACCCCCTGAGGTGGAGATGACACCTGTGCAGCGGCGCATCGAGCCCCGCTCAGCTGACGACTCGCTCTCAGGGGTGGTGCGGTGCCTCTACTTTGCTGACACCTTCCTGCGAGATGGTGAGACCGACCCCCTCTCCGAGCTGGGTCTGGCTGCTGCCGTGCTGTGGGGAGTGAGTTCTGACACTGCTCCTGTCCCTACAGCTGCCCATCATGGCCCCACCATGTGGGCAGGGACCAACTCCGGCTCTGTGTTTGCCTACGCGCTGGAGGTGCCGTCGCAGGAGAAGTTTTCAGAGCGGGCGGTGGAGGCCGTACTGGGGAAGGAGATCCAGCTGATGCACCGGGCACCAGTGGTGGCCATCGCAGTGCTGGATGGGCGGGGGAATCCCCTGCCCGAGCCCTATGAGGTCTCGCGGGACCTGGCCAAGGCCCCTGACATGCAGGGCAGTCACTCCATGCTCATCTCCTCTGAGGAGCAGTTCAAGGTGAGGATGGGGCTCGTTGTTCTGCTGCAGCGGGAATGATGCCCACTACCCACAGAATGGTGGGTGATGGAAGAGACCTCTGGAGACTGTTTAGTCCAAGCCCCTTGCTAAAGCAGGTTTGCCTAAGCATGTCCCACCACATGTCCCATGTTCTCTCTGGGCAACTTCATCACCTTGTGCACAGGAATGGAGTTGGAGGTGAGCAGCCAGGTCCTGGGAAACTCCTGTGTCTGTACCCCCAGGGTGATGGCTCCAAGAGGAAGGGCTTCTGTGGCAGGAGGTTGGTTGGATGTCCTCCAGAACGCCACAGGTTCCTGTTCCCATGTGGCTCCTCTTACCCCCTCAGGTCTTCACGCTGCCCAAAGTGAGTGCCAAGACCAAGTTCAAGCTGACGGCGCATGAGGGCTGCCGGGTACGGAAGGTGGCCCTGGTCAGCTTGGCCAGTGCCAGCTCTGAGGAGAGGTTGGAGAACTGCTTGGCCTGTCTCACCAACCTGGGTGACATCCACATCTTCACTGTGCCTGGCCTCCGGCCACAGGTCCACTATGGCTGCATCCGCAAGGAGGACATCAGTGGCATTGCCTCCTGTGTCTTCACCAAGCACGGCCAGGGTGAGGGCACCAGCCCTGTGCTGTGGTTGGTGTCTCTTGTAGGTGGGACCTTGCTGCAGCCCCAAGGTGGGTCTCTGAGACTTTGTTGTCCTCCCTGTCCAGGTTTCTACCTAATCTCTCCGTCCGAGTTCGAGCGCTTCTCGCTGAGTGCCAGGAACGTGACGGAGCCACTGTGCCGGCTGGATGTCACCCGGCTCCAGGACACCTCCTGCTTCAGGTGGGGCATGATGTGGGGGCTTCGCTGTGACACCACCTCTGTACTAGCACCCTGTGGCACCGGCTCTGGCAATAACTTCTCCCTGCATTTCCTTCCATCAACAGCTCTGCGGTGACACCAAAGCTGCCACAGGCAAACGGCACCCACGTCCCGCACAGCCCCGAGGGCCAGCGTTCACCCACCAACAGTGACCGTGAGTGCCCACTCCACCCCCATCATGTGCACTGCTTCCCTGTGGGCCCCACTCCAGGGCTGGACTCAAGCCACGGCTGCCCCCCAGCGCTCCTGTGCCTGTGATTCCCCAGGGTCCCCAGAGGAGCACCTGTCTGCTTTCTCACCTGGTCCTGTTGACTCGCCCAACAGCAGCCTGGAGAACCCTCTGGACACCACGGGGGATATCACTGTGGAGGAAGTGAAGGATTTCTTGGCGTGAGTAGAGAGGGGAGTGGTGTAACCAGTACCAGTGGCTGCTGCCACCAGTGTCAAGGGGCTGTACTGGTGCTACAGGCTGCCCCTCACCCTGCTCTACCCTAGGTCCTCAGAGGAAGTAGAGAGGAACCTGTGGAACACCAGTGAGGATGAGGCTCGGCCCACAGGGATCCTCATCAAGTGAGGTGCGTGAGATGGTCCCCAGGGTGGGCACGAGGACAAGTGGCCCTACTTTATGGTGAGGATGTGGCTCCAGCTGCTAGTTTGCCATGGGCTTCCAAGCTGGGACCCCAATGCAACCCAGCATCCCGTGGGCATGTTGGCATCCATCACCAGGAGGATGGGGCTGTGGTCCCTGGATGGGGTTGGGAACAGCATGCCCTGGGATCCCCTCTAGGTCCCCTTCTCAGGGTACCATGTCACCCCCAGGCGTCGGCAGCCTCTCTGGCCCATCTCAGTGCTCGGATTCCCGGGATGTGCGACTCGACTGGACCCCCCTGCGCCTCCTCCCTACCTAACGTAGATTTGCCTCTTCTCTAACATCCGCGCCGCCCGCCGGTGCACCCTGACTCCGGCACATCCCCCCTGCACCTCCCTGCCCACTCACTCCCACACCGGCCCTGAGCTGGGGCGGGGGGGGGCCATGATGCACAAACTCTTCCCGGGGAAGATAATTGTCCTTTTTATACACGGTCAAGTGTCGCTGTCCCCTGCTCCAGTGAGCCCTTCGTGGGGGCTGCTGCTTCCCAGCTCCACGGGGAGGGCTGGGGCTTGTGGACCCTCCTTGTCTCCACCCTGGTTTTGGTCCCTTAGGGAGGTGGAGGGGCCAGGACCCTGGGAACAACCCCCCTGTCTCTTGGTCTGTGTTTACATTCCTGGCCCCTGCAGTTTACAGCCCCCTCCCCAGCCTGCCAGGAGACTCTGGCTGCCACACAGGGACCATCCCCTTCCTAGGCGAGCCCAGCAATGGACCCGCCCTGGCTCCCAGGTGGGCACTAGAGGGCTTGAGGAACATGGGGAGGGGTCACAGGTGGCCTTTTTCTCTTAGTGACTTCTCCAAGGGCTATTCTGCAGGTTGGGCTTGGTGCCTGCTGCTCCTTTCTGACACTAATTCCTGCCACGCGTGTGTTTGGGTTGGGATCATGCTGCAGATGGCAGGGGACACCAGCTCCTGGCCCTGGTCCATGCTGGTGCTGTGGGGGGGAGCAGATAGGCCTGCCCCAGGCCCCTCCTCCCCAACCCTGGGGTTCTCACTGTGCCAAATTAACCCCTCTGTGTTCCCCAGCCCAGTCTCATCCTTGCAGGGGACTGTGGTGACGCTGGCTCTGTCCCCCTCTATGTGGCTCCAGGGCTCAGCCTAGCACCTGCCCCTCTCCTTTTGGGGCTCTGGGGCCATTTTGGACTCCCCCACCCCGGGCTCTTTTGCGGTACGTGTGGCTGGGGGGGAAGGGCCAGGCCCCATTGCTGCCTGCCAAGGCTGGGGCTGTAGTGTCCCTGGTAGAACCCCCACCCCCCCACCTCTCCACCCCACACCNTTTTTTTTTTTTTTTTTTTTTTGGTAAGATGACTTTAGCATTGTTTAGTTATTAAAAATACTGGTTTTTAATATTGAAAATAAAGCATTTAATATCAGCTGCCCAGTCTGTGGGTGTGTGGGGAGCCTGGGCATTGGATTCAAAGCTGGGTGAGTGCCAAGAGCACCCCTTCCCTGAGATAAGGGTGGTGGTAGGGAACCCAACTTAGGAGCAGAATGGGCAGTCAGAGCTTGGCACAGCCTTGGAGGGAGAAGTGCAGCCTTTATTGATATGATATCATAGGGCTAGCCCCCACTGGAGGTCCATCCCCTGCCCAGGACAGCAGGGCTGTCTCAAAGGCCCTTAAACACCCCCCTCTTGCTTCCCCCCAGTGCTCTTCAGCAAAGCATCCCAAACAATCCTGTCCCCAACTTGCAGGGGGAGCTAAGCACTGGTTTGGGGCAGCAGCATCCCCAAGTGGGGTGTAGCAGGGGCCCACATCACCCTGTCTGACCCCCTCCAAGAAGGGAAGGGGCTAAGCTATGCTCCACGTTGGGAGAAGGGGGGCCTGAGGGGCAGCCCCAGTGCTCCCAGCTTGGGGAGAAGCAGCTCCACGGGGCGCTTGGCTGGGAGCAGGTGTGTGCGGCAGTGCAGGGGGCCGAGGGGGTGTGGCCGTGGCTGAAGCTCAGGCGTCCCTCTGGGTGTCCTCAGCTCTTAGGCAGGTGGCTTGCGGAAGACGCTCCAGGCGTGGAAGCAGCGAGTGAAGGGCCAGGGCTCGTTGCCTTTCCGCACCAGCCGGAGCTTACGGGGATGACTGGGGTCCTTGGAGCGCATATGCTGGATGTAGACCTGGAGCAGAACACAGCTGTGGGGGTCCCCACCCTTCACCCACCTCCAGGGTTTGATGCTTCCAACCCTGGGGTGGCTCCTGGGTGCTCTGCACCACCATTCACAAAGCCCCCAAAGGTGGATGAAGCTCAAATCCTGCCTGCCCCTGTGGCAAGCGGGAGTGAAGCCCTACCTGGCATGCCTTGAGGCTTAGCTTTATCTCCACCTGGCTGGTCTGGGTGCCCACCCACATGTAGACCTGTAAGAAGGATACATGGGAGTTTGCTGATAGATCTGGTCTCTGCTGTGCTGTCCCTGGATCCAGGAAACAGCCTCATGGATTCAGAGCCAGACTCAGACCCACCTCCCGCCCATTGTCCAGCAGCATGATGTCATCATCAGCCAGGTCATCCTGGCAGAAATCAGAGCACTTCTCAGACACAGAGAAATAACCCTTCTCGTTGGAGCACCTGTGAGGACAGCCAGAAGAGAACCACATCAAAGAGCTGAGTTTGTTTGAACTCAGCCTGTGCAAAAGAAAAGGACATGATGGAGCAGCTATTTCAGCCAGTTCCCGCCCAGGAGTGGACAGAGGTGGAAGAGAGGCTTTCCCTGTCATGAGGAGTTGTGTCCTGGCCCATTTGGGAGCACTGAGCCCCTAGTGAAGACCAGCATGGCCTGGGGTACTGCGGGAAGAAGGGGACCAGCACAGATTGTGCAGCACCTCCTGGACCCACCTGAAGAGCCGTGAGTGCTTCATGTATTCGGCATCTTCATCATAAGGCTTTTGGCTCCCAATACCCACCCAGAAGAAGTTTTCAGGTTCTTCGCCTTCATTGATCACCTGTGAGAGCAGAGAAAGTGCTGAGTGTGGCTGTCCCCTGTCTTGGAGGTTGCTGAAACCCAGGTAAGCTGCTGTTGAGCCCTACTCTGCCCCCCCACCTCCTCACCTGCTTGCTGTAGGTGTCATCAAACATGTGGTTCATGATGTCCTCGGCCAGCTTGGCCTCGTCGGGGTCAGCAGCCCGGCCCACCCAGGTGTAGACAATGCCCTGATTGTCCGTGCTCTCAAAGGGCACCTGGGGGAGCACAGAAAGTAGGAGCTGCCCATGCAGGGAGGGAGAGGCAAGTGGCTGAGCACCCCAGAGGATGCTCGGCTACCAGGAGTACCTTGAGGATGAAGCAAAACTCTGAGTTGAGCAGACCAGCATCTGTGTTGATCTGGATGCACCTAGAAATGAGGCCCATGAGGCGGAGTCAGCGAGCAATCAGGCAGCAGTGCCCATGGACACATATCCCACCAGGAGCCCAGTGCCCATGGGTGCTGCCTGGCCCTGAGCAGCCCCCAGCAGAGCTGACCTGGTGCAGAGAGCCCCACCATTGGTGCGGATGTGGTAGAGGCTGGGCTGGGGAGGGCTGGCCCTGTCCTTCCGCTTGCCCCGGTGGATGACAAACCTCCTCTTGAAGTGCGAGAGGAACTTGGGGTTCTCCTGCTGCTGGGTCATGCGCACGACCTGACCAGGGGTGGTGGGTGTCAGCAGGACCATGAGAACCCCCAAAACACAACCCCCTGCCAGCCCCATCTCTGCTGCTATCCCTTGCCCTTAGCCTGGGGAGCAGAGAAGTGAATCAAAGCTGGGGGACCCCTGTGTCACCCCCCAGGAGCACTCAGCAGGGTTACCTCCAGCTTGCCAGGGAAAAGACTCTCAAACTTCTTCTGGAGGCTGAAGGTGAAGGTGAGCCAGCCCATGTTGGAGGCCTCCCGGCCCTGCCAGAAGTAGACGATGCACTGGAAGTCTTCTTCAGGCTGCTTCTCCTCCTCTTCCTCACCTTCCTCTTCCCCTTTGCCTTCACTCTTCTTCTTCTTCTCATCTTCCTCCTCATACTCCACTGGCACCCAGTACCTGAGGGCAGAAACAGGAGGTCACGTGAGGGGTAGGGCAGGTTGGAGATCTGGGCAGGATGAGGGGGGTCTAGCAGTCCCAGCGAGGGGACGAACCAGGTGTCACCTGCAGAGGAAGACGTAGCAGTCGTGGGTGTGGAAGTGGCCAAACTCCTCCTCGGGCAGGCGAGCGAATTTCTTGCCCTCCAGCACAAAGCCTTCCATGCCATCCAGATCCTCGTTCCACTCTTCCATCAGCTGCTCTGCCTGTGACCCCACGTGCTCTGTCAGCCAGCCCCTCCATCAGCCCCCATCCCAGCATGGCGAGGGGACCCACAGGACAGTCCTTAGCCCTACCTCACTCAGGGGCATGGGGGGCTGGCGGGGCAGGAAGAGTGCCGTGAGGTCAGCCTTCATCTGGTCCTTCTTCTCAGCATCCTTGCGGACCTTGCCAGCCAGGCCACCCTCCTGCAGCACTGTCTCGGCGTTGCGGGTGTAATCCACACGCAGGACATCATCCCAGTTCTTGAACTTGGACTTGAACACCTAAACATGAGAGCAGCTAACGCACCCGGGGCCACAGCACCCTCCCTGGCACTCAGCACCACATCCACAGGCGCTGTGCTTGCATCTCCTTCCCTGGAGGCCCACACTCATGTGCTGCCCTACCTGGCACTCGGTGCCCTCCAGGTTCCTGGTGACCATGGCGTGCTTGGGCCGGTGCAGCATGCTGCACAGCTCCTGGCTCAGCTTCAGTGCTGCCGCCCGCACAAGCCGCGGAGACTTCCTCCCTATCCAGATGAAGACGTCTGACCAGCAGTCCAGGATGTACACGCTCTTGGTGTCCAGCAGGCTCTGCAGCTGAAGACACCCCAGGGAAAAGGAGGTCAGGCACCCGAGGGCTTTCCCAGCTGGAAAACACCCTGCCTGGTCCCAAAAGCCAGCCAGGAAAAGCAAAACATCCCCCACACAGGCCCCGCTGGCTGAACCTGCCTCCCCCAGGGCACAGCTGGAGGCAGAGGGGGCATGAAACCAGTCTCACTGGTCAGACTGGGAGAACCTCCCCACCCCATCCTACCAGACGCATCTCTGGCATCAGATCAGCCTTCAGCCTCTTCTTGTGCTCCACGGAGAGCTTGTAATTGATCTGGGGCAGCTCCAGGTAGCCCAGGCCCAGGCCAACCTGTGGAGGAGACAGGGACATGGGTGAGAGGGCAGCTGCAGGGCCCTGGCATGTCTGTGGCCCCATGGATGGCATTTCCCCACCTTGTAGAGCTTGGGCTTGTGGGGCTGGAAGTCGTCAGGGACACAGGGCCGGATCTCCTCAGGCTGCCCCCCCAGCACCTCCCAGAAATCAGGAGGCTCCTGGCCTTGAGTGAGCAGCGTGATCTCTGCTTTGCCCTTCCGCTCGTTCTTGTTGATCTTCTCAGCGAAGAGCCTGCAGCAGGAGAGGGTGAGATGGCAGATGGGCTCCTCACAGCCTCCCAGATCCCCTCCTCAACCAGCCCTACCTGGCTTTGGTGGTGCTGCTCAGTGTGGCCTGGCTCCCACGCCACACAAAGAGGTTGAGGCCATGGTCCAGGAGGAAGACAAACCTGACAGATGCAAAGGTGAGAAGACACCCAGGAAAACAGGGTGAGCTGAACATCCTCCCTACCCTGGAGGTCCCTGTGGAGCTGCCAAGTGGGGTTTGGACCCACATCCTTGTAGGAGGGTGGTGGCATGGCCGATGTGTACCCCAAAGCTGTAGCTATGATGTCTTTGGTGGATCTTGCCAGCACCACGTCCCCTCACACAGCCCCTTTGTCCTATGGCTGCTCACCGTGGGTCCAGTGATGTCCCTTTCAGTGCCACTGGCTCCAGCTTGACATTCTTCTTCCCATAGACACGGTACAGCCTGAAGGAGAGGTGGTCATGGTGGGACATGGAGCATCACTTGCCCCAGGCATGCCCCTGGCCCCAACAGTACCTGGTGACATACTGCGTGTCCTCAACAGTGAAGAAGCCACTGGCTGTGCCACCCTCAATGTAGGAGATGTCATTGTCGAAAACCTGAGGACAGGGAGGAGGTGAGGGTGGGAAAGGCAGGGCTGGGGGCTATGGAGGGGCCAGGGGTTGGCTGCACCTGAAGGAACTCATCGCTCTCGTCCCCCATCTCCTCCCGGATGCTGCGGCACTCGGCCCCCAGGTAGTTACGGAGGTTGACGGCGTGGATGGCGGAGCAGGCCTTCTTGTCCAGCGTGGCCTCCTGCCCGATCCAGTAGTAGATCTCCCAGTTGAGGGAACCGTTCTCATCCAGGAAAGTCTGGGGAAGAACAGGGTATGAGATGGCCACAGGCCTGGTTTGGGGACAAGGCAGACCCTTGCTCCTCCCCAGGTACCTTCAGCACAATGTAGCAGTCGGCCTCATAGAACTTGCCGTGGAAAGCCTCGTCCACCAGCGTGGGCACGAAGTTCTCGATCTGCCAGACGCAGAGGCCAGGCAGCTGCCCCACGTCCTCGCTGAAGAACTCTGAGTAGTCCAGCTGTGGCTTCTCCAGGCCCTGGTCCCAGCGCCGTGTCTTCAGGTCTGGTGCCTTTGCCTCCCCGCTCTCCTGCCGGGGTGGGGACAAACCACCAAGCTGGGGGCAACTGGGTCTTTGCCACCACCCAGGGTGAAACAAGGGCACTGCGGTGCTGGTTAGGGCCCCCTCCCACCCCAGACTCTACCTCTATCTTCTTGTTCTTCTCTTGAGCCACATCCGACATCCCCTTCAGCACCTGCTTGGCCTGGTCGTCCTGAGCAGAGTCCTTGCGCCGCCGGAGCCGCATCTTGCGGGCCAGCGGGTCCTTGGTGCCACTCCCTGGGGACACAGGGACAGGGTGAGAGACAGCCAGGATACCCATGCCTTGTGTGGGGCACATCTCCTTTCCCAGCCTTGCCCAGGCTGCTCCTGTTCCCCAAGGCAGGGGCTGTTCCCGCATGCCTACCTGCAGCAGCAGCAGCGACAGTGGCTGGGGAAGCTCCAGCCAGGCGGAGCTGGTTCTGCAGGGAGAAGTCAATGTTGTACCACTCTGACGTCCGATCCACCGGCTTCGGGGGCATCACCAGGCTGGGGTTCTCACGCACATCCAGGATCTGGCAAGGAGGGGAAGGAAGACATCACTGCTCTGAAGGATGGGCTCATGAAAACACAGAGGATATGGGGTGGGAAAGGAGAGCCCTGAAGCACTCTGGGCTCCGGTGAGGTGAAGGGATACAGAGGGAGCCTCAGGTTTACCACCTGCCAGGGCTGAACTGTGTGCCAGACATACGGGCTCCGAAACCCTCTGCTCTCACCTCACCATACAGCCCTGGCATCCCAAGGAGGAGATGGTGTTAGGCTCTCACCTCCACATCCGTCAGGAAGTGGATGGCCTCTGGCAGCGTCACCAGGCGGTTCTTGTTCAGCACCAGCTTCCTCAGCTTGGAGCACCTGTGGGGCATAGGCACACTGGTGATAGGCCAGGCCAGGGGCATGTCCTTCAGAGACATCACCACACAGTACCCATGTCCTCTCTTGGGGACATGACTGACCCGGCTGTTGACTGTTCCCTACCTGCACAGACTCTCAGGGATGAGCTCCAGGTTGTTGTTGGCTGCCATGAACTCCTCAAGGTTAACAAGCTTGCCGATGCCTGAGGGGATGCCATCAAAGTCGAGCTTGTTGGAATTCAGGTACATCTTCTTCAGCTTGGTCAGCTTGCAGATGGCTGACTGGGGAAGGAGGAGATACTGGGGTGAATACATGCCCAGTAGCATGGAGGTAGGGGCAAGGGATGCCAAGAATGGACGGGGACATACAGGCAAGGAGGTGAGCTGGTTGCGGGACAGGTTGAGGGTCTCCAGCTGGGTCCACTGGTCGATGCAGAGGGACAGCTCTGTGATCTGGTTGCTGCTGAGGTTGAGGCGCCGCAGGCTACCCAGGGTGTAGAGGCACTCGGGGACACGACTGAGCTCATTGCAGGACAGGTCCACATCTGGGGGAAGACAATGAGGTGAAGCCACCAACCAGCCCCACAACAAGGCTCAGAAAACCCCTGGAGAGCCTCATGCACCGTGGAGTTTGGTGCCCTGGTCCTACCTGTCAGGTTCACCAGGCCCTCAAGGCTGGTGGGCAGGTTGCTCTGCGTGCGCTGGGTGTTCCTCAGGTGGAGGGTCTGCAAGGCCGTCATCGCTGGCAGCTGCCTGTGGGCCACCAAGAACCACAGGGCAGAGGTTGCATCAGGACTGGAGCAGGTACCTGGCCTAGTCCTGGCACTGTGGGATCCAGCCTGGAAAATAGGGCCTTACCGCAGCTGCGCATGCAGGAGGGGGTTGTTGTTGAGGATGAGGGTCTGGAGGTGGACCAGGCGTCTCAGCTGTGGGGGAAGGCTTTCCAGCTTGTTGTTGCTCAGGTCGAGATACAGCAGGTCTGTCAGGTTGATGAAGAGCTGGTTGGGGATGGTCTCGATGCTGCAGAAATATGGGGATCTTCAGCTGCCTGAGACCTGCACCAGCCCCAGGTGTTCCCCAAAGAGAGGCAGACAGCAGGACCAGAAATGAAGGAGGGTGATGGATGGAGATGGTTGCCCTGGCCTGGACCCACCTGTTGTGGCCAAGGTTGAGGACCAGCATGTTCTTGGCATTCTCCAGTTCCCGGGGACATTCTGTGAGCTGGTTATAGCTCAGGTCCTAGGGCAAACAGGAGAGCAAAGCAGGCATCACCCCATGCCCCACATCCAGCACCCACCACAGAAACCTGAGGATTGAGGGGCATCTCTGGGGTATATTGAGCACCACTTAAAAGAGTCTGGACCCTTCTTTTTCCCCGTAGCCTTCAGCTCTTGCTGAGCATTGAGATCCCTTCTCAGGCTGCTCTTTTCCAGACTAAACAATCTCACATCTCTCAGTCTTTGCTTCTCACAGAGATGTTCCAGGCCTCCGCTGGACTCTCTCCAGTAGCTCCCGGTCTCCTTGAACTGGGGAACCCACAACTGGACCCAATACTCCATATATGGCCTCATATATATATGAGAGTAGAGGGGGAGAAGAACCTCCCTTAACCTGTTGGCCACACTCTTGTTAATGCACTCTTGCTGCAGGGAAGCCAGTTATGGCCTCGGCACCCAAAAGCTGAAGGCATCTGGGCAAGGAAGGAGCCCTGATTTACTCCCTGCACCTTTCCCTGGACACTCCTCAGCCCCACCACACCACCTATGGGGCATGAGGGACCACCAAGGCACAAGAGCAGGACTCAGGAGTCTGAGCTGGCTTAGAGGAGACTCTTAACCTACCAGCACTGAGAGGTCATCCAGCTGGAAGATATCATCAGGGACTCCCGAGTTCTTCAGGTGGTTTGCACGAGCCACGATCGCCTTGGAAGGGCAGAGAGAAGCACAACTGCAGCTGCTCCCCAGTGCCTCTGAGCCCACCAGGGTCACCAGGCTCTGCCTGAGAGGTGCCCTGGGGACACCAAACACTGATGCAGGTGGGATATATGAGGGGAACACTTACCCTGAGGCAGGGCAGTCCAGAGAGCTCACCATGGAGTGTGGTGAGGCTGTTGTGACTCACGGAGAGGTGTTCCTGTAGGGAAGCCCCAGATGAGACCCAGTGAACAGAGAGAGGAGCTGGGGTTTTGTGGGGTAGCAGTCACTGATCTGGAGGCTCCCTGATCCCAGAAGAGTTGTAAGCTTGTGGAGGCCTCAAATGAGCTCAGCCCTCAGCCACACAAGGCTGTTGGAATACTCCCAGACTCAAACTGATTGGTTGGTCACAGAGTGTCCACGCTAACCCTGCACCACTGGGACAAAGTTGAGTGAGACACCCCAGCCCTGCTGCAGGGTTTGGAGTGATATGGGTTGTTGGTGAGCTGGCTTGTGGCAGTCCCATAAAGTCCCTTAAGTAAACAGCCGCTCAGCCTTGGAATGCTTCATGGGGTGACCTGGGAACAGGCAGACATGTTGGGACTGGCAAGGTTGGAGGAGTGCCCAGGGGAAATGTTGTTTTCCTCTGGGCATCACCACCTGGCTGCTACCTGCTCAGAAAAGTGAGAAACTGGGAGACTGTGGGCGAGATGCCAGCTTTTCAGTCTAGCCATGGCTCAGGAGCATCTGGTAGGACTGGTGGGAGCACAGCTCCAAGAAGCACAGAGGGTATCCCTGCTCGCTGCTGCTGAGCAGGGCACATCCAGTGATGAGGACTTCTGGCAGTATTTGAAGTGTCACATTTGTCTGACACTGATTTAACGATGTCCAGAACATGCTGCAGGACGCCACCAAAGCAAAGAGCAACCAAAGACTCCACCAAGGACCTAGACATGCACAAAACTCAAGCTGCCCAAAAAACAAAGCCAGGCAGTGGCCAGCTCCTGCTTTTCGTATCTTTTAGCAAAGGAGGAGGAAGAAAAAGCCCCCAAACTTTAACCCTCCTCATAACGAACTTTCACGCTTCCCTTCTATTAAAGGACAGAGGATCTAAGCAAGGAGTTTGGTCTGGTTTTCTAGGAAAATAAGGTGAAACAGAGTACAAGCCTGTCTCAGCTCTACTCAACAGCTCCTGCATCCAATTTCAACCACAGGTTGTAGCTCAGCCCTATTATTAGACACCAGAGCATCCACTGATGAGCCATGGGACTGGCAGGCACCAGGCTCTCAGCAGGGGCACAGAAGGCCTTAGCTGACCCTGCAGCCCTAGTGGGAGCCACTTGAGCCCTATTCCCTGCCCAAAATGTGCCACTCACCAGCTTCTGGAGGGCAGCAAGCTCCTCAGGCAGGTAGCAGAGCCCTGTACGGTTCAGCTTCAGCCAGCGCAGGCTAGTCATTGCCTTCACATGCTCTGGGAAGTAGCCACCCTGCCAGGAGGAAGCAGAGGGTGAGAAAACCACCAGCCCAGCTGGGTGAGGATCTGGGGAACTCGGTCTGACTAGTGCTATGAGGTTGAGGGGAGGCTTGGAATTGCTCAGTCCTATGAGATTGGGACCTGAGTGGGCTGGGAACATCCAGTCTTGTGGGAATGGGCGCCAGAAGGCTGAGGTGACCCAGTCCTATGGCACTGGGACTCAAGGTGGTCTGAGTTTCCCAGTCCTGTAGTATTAGGAGTTGGGAGGGCAAGACTGCTCGGTTTTATGGAACTGGAATCTGTGAGGCTGGGTTCACCCAGTCCTATGGAATTGGGATCTGGAGGACAGCGATTGCTCAGTCCTATGGGACAGGGAGCCTGGGATCGCCCAGTCCTATGGGAGTGGGAGCTGGGGAACTAACATCACCTGGAGCCCCATGGGCTGGAGGACGCAGGGATCTCCAGGCCCTACAGTACCTATAAGATCGGAGGCCAAGAGCAGGGCCAGAGGGGTGACAACACGTAGTCCCGGTGGCCGGATCGGGCCTGACAGGGCCCTGCGGGATCTGGGCCGGGGACTCGCCCGTCGCTCAGGGCCTGGAGCCGGGCTGTGCCCTCATCCCCCAGTGCCCCCCGTTCCCCCACTTCCCCGCACCTTGAAGTCGTTGCCGCTGAGGTCGACACCGCGGACGAAGGGCAGGACCCCGGTGGCCGCCATGACGGTACAAAGCGGCAGAAGGGCAGAGGGAGCCGGCAGAGCCCCGCCCGGTCTGTCCACGCCTCTTCGGCCCCCCCGCCACACCGCCGGCTGTGACGTCACGCACGAGGAGGGCAGGCCCGGGATTAGCTTCCGTGCACGGCCCCGCGGTTCCGGGCCGCCTACCCTGAGCAACGCTGGGGACTCCGTCCCGGTCCCCTCCCGGGGAGCGTAGGGCGTGGGACTGCACCCCAGAACCGCCGCTTCTCCCCGGAATAGGCAAGGAGTGGGTGAGGCTTCTTTTTTCCTGGGTCACCCTTCTCCTCTGTGACCCTTGCTCCTCCGCTGCACGCAGGAGCCTTTGCCTCGGCGGTGCAGGGGAGCGTGGGCATGGGTTCCGCAGAAGCACCCGTTCCTCTCCAAAAAAGAACCCCGTTCTACGGGCTCGGCGTCCCCTGGGAACACCCCATCTGGGGTGACACCTTCGCTGCTCCTCTCTCCCCATCTCTCCAGGGTAACCATGGCCGAGTTCACGCGTCAGCGGGGCAAGCGGCAGGACGACAGCGGGCTGGGCAGTGTCCTCGACCTGCTGTTGGCCAACGCCAGGCTGGTGCTGGGCGTCAGCGGCGCGGCTGTGCTGGCCATCGCCACACTGGTCGTCAAGAGGGTAAGGGCTTGGAATATGGCATGGGATGGATTGCCCTGTGGGGAGATGCTTTGGTCCCTGGCCGCAGCAGAAGACGACAACACTCCAACCCTGCAGGCTGCTCCCCAGTTGTAGAGTTGGCTCCTCGAGTGTGGCAGAAATGGTGCTGGCACTGTGGACATGCAGCTGCCAGCCCCCAGCCTGTGGGGACACAAACAGTCCTGCACCCTAGTTACCCAGAACAGTACAATTAGGCACTGGAACAGGCCTGCCCAGGGAGGTAGTGGAGCCACCAAGCTTGGAGATGTTTAAAAGTGTTGTAGACATGGCATTTGGGAACATGGTTTAGTGGTCATGGTGGTGTTAGGTTTACGGTTGGACTTCATGATCTTAGATGATTTTCCCAACCTTCTAAAATTCTATGTTTGGCATACAGTATCTTACACAGAAGGGCTCCTTGGGCTTATTTCCCATGCGGACACTTGAATATTTTCTACTTAAAATTTGCAGGAAGGGTATGTGCACCTTTGTGCTCTCCAAAACTGTGTGGGGCATGGGGCTGTGTGTACCAGAGGGGTTGCTGTCCCTACTAATTCAGTGTGACTGTGGGGAAATGGTATAAAGATAAGAACTCATCCAGGAGGGTTTTCCATCCTGCAGCTGATTGACCGAGCCACCAGCCCTCGTGATGATGGTGACCCCAAAGCTGAGCAGAAGACCCTGGAGGAGAGCTGGCAGGACTTGACCTTGATCAAGGCGACACAAAAACCTCCCAAGAAGCAGAGAAGGGAAGACCTCAGTGTGCCTCTGCTCTCTCCAGCTCAGTCACCAGTGCCAGGTGAGACTCATGGTGTCTGTGCTAGGTCTCACCATGGTCAGGAAGATAACCTTGATGTGCTCTAGGCTGGCTGTGCTGCTGCTGCTGCCCCTGACTCTCTGGGAGCTCCAGGTTATTTTTAGCTCGGTATCCAGAAAGCTGACCCGGTTGTGCCCTCCCTCCTGGGAGGCTCTGGAGCTGCAGCCCCTTTTTAGGCAATGCCCACAGTAATGGCACCTCCGATAATGTCCTGGGCTGCTGCAGCGTGGTGGGGGCTGCCGGGGCTTTGTTTCCTCTGGAGCAGTGTCTGCTCTGCCCATTTTCTGGGTCAGCCCTGCCTAGAGGAAGGTGGGCTTGGAAGCTGCCACAGCAAAGACTGCCTTGTCCCACAGCCTGTGCAGACACAGTTTTTCCAAGTGAGAGAGCAGCCCAGCTGAGTGCAGGGCAAGTCCTGAGGTGCTAGACTGGGATTTGCAGGATTTGAGCAACGAGGCAGGCATCAGGGCAAACTGGAGCTGGTAGGAACCCTGCCTGTCTGTTGATGCTCGGCCTGGTGAGTGAGGTTAGTCTGGGCTTTGCCTTGGCTGAGAAGTGCTGTGAAGGTCAGAGGACTTGGAAGTGGCCCTCTTATCAAGGTCAGCTTTGCATTCAGAAGGGTGGGCTGAGGGCTAGGCACCCAGCTTGAGCCTCTCCCCAGGAGAAACTGCTGTTGCAGGTTCCAGACAATCTGCTCAGAACTTCTCCCTCCACTGCCCCATCCCTTTCTCACAGAGCCCAAGGTCTGCTCTGCCCCTCTGGAGACTCCTCAGGTGGAATCCAGCCCTCCACGCTGCCTCACACTGCAGGAGAAGCTCCTCTCCCACTACAGCAGCTGGCTGGCCGTGCCTAAGGTGCAAGCCTCCCTGACCCCACAGCTGGCCAGGAGCATCTGCACCCAACTGCAGAACTTCCTGCGGAGCAAGTGCCCAGAGCTGCCCTTTGGTAGCCTCTTCCTCAGTGGCCCCTTGCTTGATGGCCTTGGGGTTCTGCCAGCTGACCGTGTCCACTTCATGCTGCCAGTGGTCCTTGACACCACGCTCTGGAGCCTCATCCCAGGAGAGGACACCGTGGTCAGGAACCCCCAGTACTGGATGATCAAGAGAACTGATCTGGAGTATTTCCCTCGTGGGTCTAGCCCCTGGGACAGGTTCATCGTGGGCCAGTACCTCTCCTCCAATGCACTCAATGAGACCCTCCACAAGATGCTGGTGGCCTCCATCAACTGGCCAGCCATAGGCAGCCTGCTGGGGAGCATCATCCACCCAGTTGTGGCCTCCCAGGATCTGAAGCTGGAAGTCAAACATGATCAGGTTGAGCTGAGCATCACTCTTTTCCCCATGGTGGAAATGGAGGGCAAGGTTCTTCTGTCTGCTCCTCCTGAAGGGCTGGTGGAAAACCTCTGGCTTGAGAGCTTTCACAGGGCAGAGGTCTCAAAGGTGAAGGAGCTGGATGCTGGCGACTCCGGGGCTCGGCAGCTCTGCCTCCGCATCCTGAACAGCATCTGCAAGAGCCACCCCACCCTGCACAAACTCATCAGCAGCCCCTTGACCCACGTCATCCTTCACCTCAGTGCCACCACTTTGGACTGGGCAGAAGAAAGCCTTGCTGACAGGTACCAGCAGGTGCTTGAGGAGCTGGTGGGCTACCTGGAGAAAGGAGTCCTGCCTTCCTATTTCAACCACAAAATCAACCTCTTTGGTGAGCTGCTGGAAGAGGAAATCGATGAGATGGGTTTCATGCTCTACAGAGCCATATCTGAGCCAGAGCTCCTGCTGAAGGAGAAATGACCAGTGAGCTGGGAGCTCCTGAACACAGGGTGTTCCTCACCCATCTGCTGCTCCTTGTGAGGGTTGCAATGCTTCTAGTTGACTAGTCAGTAAGAGGCAAAGTTCTTGCACTTTATGAGAAAAAAACATTACCTGTCTGAATAAAATGTGCCTGGTCAGAGATGGGTGCTGGCATGAGGAGCCTTTGGCCGAGAGGCTCTGCCAAACCCAGGGTGAGTGCAGCCCACATCTCAAGTACCTACAGGTGAGTCTCATTCACTGGGAGCAGACTGGAAGCATGTTTGGTCTCTGGTTCCAGGTGTCCCTTGCCTGTTGTCCAAGCTGTCAGGCTCCCGGCATGCTCTGATACCAGCTGGTGGGGAGCAATTTCTTGCTGCTGCTGTGTCCTGCAGATCCCACAGGCACAGCATCCTAGGTGGGTCCTTTCACCAGCACCCAACTGTGTCATGCCCCTCACCTGTTTGTAGGATATTGCCAATCTGAAGCAAGGCCCCAGTAGATGACCTGGGTGGTTTGGGCTCTTAAAGGTACAGACCTGGCAATCAGGGCTGTGAGTTTATCCTTGGGAGACTTCCAGCTGCAAAGAGGGTGAGCTCAGCTCTACCTCTTCATTCTACCAGTACTGGTTCTGCAGTGAGGAAGGGATGTGCTCCCAGCATGGTACTAGGGCTCTTGTCCCACAGTAGTTTGACTGGAAGATGTCCTTAAAAAACATCTGTGGTGGCAGATAAAGAGCTGCTGACTCCTGGGAGGCTCCTGGCGTTTGTCCCTTGATGGAGGTTGCAGCAGGGCTCTGTATCCTCTCTGGTGAGTAAGTCTCTGCCAGTATCCCTCTGTGAGTACTTGCTGCTCTGCAACAAACCACAATGTCCCCTTCCAGCTTGTCCAGTGACATTTTCACACATGTATTGCTGCTGTCTAGGGGTCCCATTCCTCCCGAGCCCTATGGTGTGGGGCAGGGATGATGCTCAGAGTCTTGCAAGAACTGAAGTGGTTTGTGCTTTTTATGAAGAAAATATGTTTTCTTTGGGTGTTTTGTTGTGAATTTTGTTTGTTTTTTTCCTTTGAGTGCCTGCTATAAGACTTTGGCTCTGGCTGTAGTCCCAGAGTGACAGAATGTGTCCTTTTATTTAATGGGAAGGGCTGGTTTTGCACACTGGTGTGGAGATGGAAAAAAAAATCCTGTGGACTTCAATGTGAGCAGCTGTTGTGGTTTAGTTTTCTTTACAGCTCTCATCTTGTTTATGGGAGGAATAAAAACCTCATGCTTTTCCTCCCAGTCTGAAGATGACTTAGTTTGTTCTCCAAACCACCCCCCAGGTGTTAGTGATGAGAATAAACCTTCTCTGTGTATCCTGGGTTTTGTGTCAGCTCCACTTTGTTTCCTTGCACAGAGTAAGGGCTAAAGCCATCCTCTAGCTGTGTTGGCTTGAACCACCCAGGGCTGCTCAATGTGTCCCCACCTTGTGAGGGGAACTTGATGGTGGTCAGACCCTGTCCTGCCAAGGCCTTTCTTTTCCAGTGCCTGGCTGCAGCACATAAGCTGTCTGGACACTGAATTTGTGCCATTTCCTCAGTAGCTCCAACTACTGAATGCTGGCCAGGGTTAGACCAGGAAAGCTGATGCCATCAGCAGCACTTCAGTTTCTGCTTGGGTAGTACAGAAATGCCTTCTGCTGCTGGTGCCATTCGGAGGCTACTGCCTAGGCTTCTGCCAGATCAGGGTTACAAGGCTTTGCAATGCAGCCACTGTTATTTTAGCCAATAGGTCTGTATTTTTAGGCAACAGCTGTTAATTGTGGGTGTCAGGGGTACAGGGAAGTGAAACTTGAGTTCTCCTGACCTCATTCCATGGATTTATGCCCAGGAAAGATGGCTGCAGCAGAGTTAAAGGCTCTCTCCTTTCTGTGCAGACTTTAAAGTGAACCTGTGATGCTGTGGTCTTCTTGGCTTTGAGTTAAACAAAGTGCTTCAGTCTCCTGGCTGCCCTCTGTCACCTCTGTACTGACCCTGGGGAACTGCTCTGCAACCAGGAGCGAGGTCTTGAGCACCATGAGAGGCCCTGGGGCAAAAACAATGCTGTCCTCTGGCACAAGAAGATACAGGAACCTTGTGGATCTGCTTTCTTTGATGTAGAGAGGAAGGCCCATCAGCGAGGGAGGAGGCAGCTTGGCTTCCCAGGGAGCTCAGTGTAAACTAAATTCAGGAAAACAGACCCTCCCTTCAGCTCAGCCAGCTGTCTGTCCTTCCCTGGGCAGCAATGCTACAGCAGGCCCAGCTGGTCAGATAAAACCTCTTTCCCATTCCCTCTGCAGCTCACTCCTAAATAACTGTGGGGAGTTTCTGCCAAGAAAGCTTCCAGTATTGTTCCAAGGAGTGGGAAGAGCAAGATTTGGGTGGGTGCTTTTAGAGTAATGGCTTAACTGTTTTAAGTCAGAAGAAATAATGAGGCAGAGTTAAGTTTTCACCGTATCCAATTTAAAAATTAAATAATCTTTTAATATGAAACTTAATTAGCTTGAAAAAAATAACTTCCATTCACTAGCAGCATCACAGAGGCTGAAGGTTTGAGGAAGAACTTGGTTAGAAATCCTCCAAGAACTAAGGCTTTTCCCAAGCTCTGCAGTTGTGCTTCCTTCAGGGGCAAGCAGCAGCTCTGGCTTCTCTGCACCCAGCCCTCCTCTGCTGGCAGGGACAGCCAAGGTGAGGGGTGTGGCACTATGACCAACCCCCAACAAAACCAAAAGGGGACTGTTGCTCACTTAGAAAGGAACTCAAGATTCCACGCTGTGGAAGGACAACTGGGAAGGGCCAAGCAGCCCCAGCATCCTCACAGCTATGATCCAGCTCTTCCTCATGGAGAAAGGCTGTGTATGACCACCAGCAGCTGCCAGTGGAGTAGATCCAGTGCTGTTCTCTCTGCAGAGTCTCCAAACATCTCTTTGAAGTATTAGGTTAACCCAATCTGCTGAGCAGAAGAACAGCTGAACACAAGGGCTGACAGCACCTTTCAAAGCTGGTGGAATCCTCATTGCCCAGGCATTTAATGTGTGGCACTGCATGGCAGGAGCAGGCTGCACCAGCCCTTCCAGGAAGCACTCAACAGCCTTGTTTGCAGACTCCAGTTCCTTTCAGCAGTAGCTGTCCCTGTAGCAGCTCCCAACCCTGGCCCTTTAAGGCTCTTGAGATGCCCATCCAGACTCAGTGATTCTGAGGGCAGTTTTTCCTTGTGTGGCCAGGCTGGTGGCAGATGCCACAGGTCCGTGGTTTCTTGGCAGTGGTTCCTGAGGAGAAACTGTCTGGCCTTTTGGCTTTACTTCCCAACCCTCTTGAGTATCCACTGGTGTCAGAGTTCACAGAGACATCTCCGGAAGGCCCTAGAGAGAAACAATTTGCATTTAAATACCTTTGAAAGTAGGTGGGAAACAGAAGTTCAAAGTGACAGATTGAGGATTTTATATCCCAGCCCCTCAGATTATTCCTGAAACTACACTGGCTTCAGGTTTGTCTTAACAGTTCAGTGTTGCCCATGTGTCTGCCTCACTGCAGGCTCTGGTCTACAGCTGAAGCAGAAACAAAAGATGCCAGAGGAAAACTTGGGTTTTGCTTTAAAAACTTGATTCTATCCCTTTAGGCCCAAATGTCTGATGATGAGGAGGAGGAGGCGCCAGCCAGTGTTGAAGACCACATCTCCACCTCTGTACTTTATTGGCCTTTTGTGCCATTTTCTTTTGCATCCTTCTTTTGTGATTATTTTTATTTATGGGTACTTGTTTTCAGCATCATTCCAGAGCAGCCACACTCAGTCTCTCAGCTCTGATCAAAGCTTTAGCCAGCCTTGGCCTTTCGCTGCATTCCTAAACTAGGGCAGAGGAGCTGTGAAATTTTGCTGGTGTGACAGAATGGGGCTTAGATCTCCAAAAGTGGTGCCACTGCTTCACAAAGCTGAGCACCATCATTTGGGAGAAGAAATTCCCAAACAAGCTGGGAATGCTGGCCTTTGTATCAAAGGAGTCATGGACAGACATCCAAGTTTACTGCAGGCAGAAGCCAACCATCCTGCTTGGAGCCCAGATGTGCGCTATGAGGACGTATCCTGCCAGCACTCAGGAAGGTAAGTCAGAGTCAGTTGTTACAAGTGACATTTGAGATGCTAGAATGCTGCTGACGGATATTCTAAAGACAAACCTAAAGTCTGTTAAATGTATCAGTTGCACCAGGGAAAGTTTAGCTTGGACATGAGGAAGAATTTCTTCCTCGGAAAGGTTGTCAAGGCCTGGAACAGGCTGCTGAGGGCAATGGTGGAGTCCCCATTCCTACAGGGATTGAAGATTTGGAGCTGTGGTGCTAAGGGTGACTTGTCAGTGCTGGGTTAATAGTTACTTTGGGTTGGAAGAGATCATTGAGTCTGTTCTGTGGTTCTGTAAGAGCTGTCACATCATGGTGCCATCATGGTGGCATTATGTCTGTGTAAGAATCAAGCCTAGCCTCCAACCCTCATGTCTCACCCCAAGGCCAGCCTTACCTGGTGCCACATTTTCATCTGCCCACTGGAAGAAGCCACACTGCTGGTCTCGGGGCTTGGAGCAGGTGTGGAACTGCCGCCCTTTGTTGGGCCCATCCTTCTGGACCGTGCGTGTGACAGCTGGCTGGTCACAGTTGCAGACTGTGCTGCCTCCCAACTCAGAGCTGCTGCTTCCAAAGGGCTTTGGGCCTCTCCCTCCTCCTGAGCGCTGAGGTCCTGCTGGGCCCCTTCCTGTGAAGGGCTGAGGCTGTGCAGAGCCCCGTGGAGTAGTGTTGTTCATGTCCTCTGACTGCTGATCAGCCCAGAGAAAGAAGTTGCAGGTGCTGGCACTGCACTTGTAGAACTGCCTGCCCTGGTTGGGGCCTTCTTTGCGCACGGTCAGGAGCAGGGCTTCGTTCCCACAGTTGCACACCACCGCGTTGTTCCCGTTGTCTGCTGCAGCTGCAGGAGCAGGCCTGGGTGGCCTCATTGAGCTCGTGGGGAGCAGACATCCTGCTGCCTGGTTTGTGGTCCCCCTCACATGCCTGTTTTCACCACTAGCTCTGTTAAAGGAGTTGTTGACCTGCAGGTGATTAGCTTGCTGGCTGGCCAGTGCCATGGGTTGGGCTGGCCTGTGTGAATACTTCAGGTCCAAAAGCTCCTTTAGCATCTCATCACAGCCTCCGATGCAGCCAACTAACTCCAGGGGCATCATGGGGGGAACACTGCCTCTCTTGAACTTAAACTTCAGCCTAAAGGAGGAACAAAAGTGTCCCAGTTCAAACTGCTGTCCATAGTTTTGTGGACTTACAACCCAGCACCCTTTCCTGGATAAAACAAATCTCTTCACTCTGTGTAGATTTTTTTACCCACCCAGACTTGGGACAACAATGTAACTCTTCATCAGCAGATCTCAAACTGGACTTGTAAGTTCTGCTGTGCTTACTCTGGTTTCCCTCTTCCTTCTATCCTCAAGCTCGGCTCCAGCCTTCCAGGACTGGAATGGAAAATGGTTTCTCAGCCTAGTCAAGGAAGTCTCTGGCCCTGATGGCTACCATGGAATGTCTGAGGCATTGTTTCCCCAGGGGACAACTGGTCTGACCTACCTGTGAACTGGATGTGGTTTACACACAGCACAGATGCTCTCATCCCTGGCCACGTCCAGCACGAAATCAGGAAACCAGACTGCAGATTTGCAAGCTGGATAGCCTGTGCAGCTGAGATAGAACCTGCCACGAGACAAAGCACCAGGTGAGGAACAGGCAAACTCAAGACAGCCACTAACCTGTGCTCCTGTTTTGTCAGCCACCAGAAACTGTCAAAACAACAAATTTTAAGGTAAATATGTACTTTGAGGGAGGTCTGGCTAAGTCACAGAATCCCAGCATGGTAAAGATTAAAAGTTACCTCTGGAGATCATCCAGTTCAACCCTCCTGCTAAAGCAGGGTCACCCACAGCAAGTTGCCCGGGATCCCAACGTCCAGGGGAGTTTGGAGTATCTTGAGACGTAGAATCCACAACCTCTCTGGGCAGCTCCAGGGTTCCAGCACCCTTGCAGCAAAGAATTTTCCCCTCCTGGAATCTCCTGGGCTCCAGTTTGTGTCCATTGCCCCTTGTCCTGTTGCTGAGCACCAGTGAGAAGAGTCTGGCCCCACCCTCTTGTCTCCCACTCTTCATCTCCTGCTGAATATTGAGAAAGTGCCCTCAGGCTGCTCTTCTCCAGGCCAAACAGCCCCAAGTGTCTCTGCCTTTCCTCCTCACAGAGATGTCCAAGTGCCCTCAGCATCTTTGTAGCCTTCACTGGACTCTCTTGAACTGAGGACCCCAGAACTGTACCCAGTACTCCAGATGTGGCCTCTCTAGGGCAGGGTTGAGGGGAGGAATACTTCCCTTGACCTGCTGCTCATGCTCTTCTTAATGCACCCCAAGATACCATTGGCCTTCTTAGCCAGAAGAGCAAGCCCATGCAGCTCATGTAGCTGGTGGAGTTTAGCTGCAGCTCAAGTTTCCATGCTTGCTGCAGAGGAGGAAGGTAAAGCAACAATGCCTAGAAAAACACAAATCAGCACAGAAGGCTAGTTTCTGCAACAGAGAAGTTCACCCACCCGCCACTCTTCTTGGTCTTCAGGACCATGTCATTGTTGCACTGTGGACACTTCTGAACAGCAGCAGGTGTTGCTGGGTAGACCTCTTCTTGCTCTACAATTTCTGCAGCTTCTCCAAAATACTGAGCCAGGGCCTGGTCCAACCTATAAAGAAACAGAGCATCCTGTGTGTCTCCTCTGTAGTGAACTGGCACTTTCTGTTCTCCATGCAGCCATTCTGAACTTCTCCACAAACATGTTGATTCAGCACCACGCCTCTGGAACAGGCTAGGTGTGGGTACAACATGAAAGAGGTCAGTGCATGTTGCACCTCCTTCAACCAGCTCTGAATTTAATGTTAAGGGTTTAAATTAGCATGATCAGTTAATTGGCACAAACTGATGACAGGGTGCCAGGCTGTGAGTCATCCCTCCCCATGCAAATGCCCACATGCTGGGCAGAGCTCCAAGGAAACAGTGTGGCAGGATCCCACTTCAGGCTGAGCCCCAGAGAAGAAGCCAGCATACCCCAGAAGAGCAAAGCAAACAGAAGGCAGCAAAGACAGGACTCACTTGTTAGCTCTGGCCACAGCTTCAATGAAGACTTGCTTGTACTTTTGAACCTGCTGTTGCAACACTATGGATTTGTCTTTCTTCCCCTCACAGATCAGTTTCAGATCAGCCTCCAGCTCGGCTCGAAGGTCAGGCTTGGACATCTCATAGCCCATGGAATCATAACCTGATGAACACACTGCATGGTCAGCAGAAGGAAAGAGAAGGTAAAGAACCTACCACCTGATGGGCACTGCCCTTACCTTCCACCAGCCCCATGCCCAGGTGGCCTGGCAGGAAGCGCTGATCCGCTGTGAGGCCAACGTACATCCGCGTCTTAATGGTCTCTATGTGCTCAGCATGAGTGGCATCCGTCCCTGAAAGCATACAGGTTGTCTGGGGGGGGCAAAAAGTGACTTACCCTGTGCCCTTGCAGAGTGCAAGGTGTTAAAGGGACAAGGACACAACAGCTTGGGAGCAGAACTGTCCTCATATCCCACTGGCACTGAGGCAAACAAAGTGCTGGCAGGCACGCCCTGGACCCTACATCACTCATCTGCCTAGGGTTGGAAGCACTCTGCAGACTCCTTAGGATCTTTAGACTTTGCCCACAGTCTCTACTCTCTCTTTGTTCTGTGATTTTTTTTTTTTTTTCATCTGAACTGACAGTTAGGGAAGTCCCTGCTCTAAGGGAGGGACAGAACTGGTGTTAGGCAAGTTGAGTAGAAGCTTCTGAACAAAGCTCTCCCAAGAGCAAAAGGCCACACTGCCAATACTGACCAATGCCATGTTTCTCCATGAGAGCAATGAGATCCGCTTCCGTGAGGAGCAATGGAGGGCTGGTTTCCCCATCCACCATCTCCACTGTAGTGGGCTGAAAGCGAGACCCTTTCTGATACACTGGGATAACCTGAAGGGAAGGAGAATCTTTTTGAAACTCCATTTGCTGAACACAAAATGCCAGGCTAACAGCAGGCCAGTGCAGCAAGAGAAGAGCACCCTGTTCTGGAGGAGATGCCAGCCTCAGGGTCCTCAGGGTTAGCCAGTAATAAGCCAGCAGAACAGCAACTGCAGCTGAGGTCCAACCCCACAGCCCTTATGGTCTCTGCTGCAGTGTTAAAAGGGGAGGAATCTATCCAAAGCTGGCACAATAAAGCTGCTCAGGTTTCAGCAGAGATGGCTCTGACAGAACCAGCGTCGGGTCAGAAACTGTCAAAGGACGTTGTGTAGAGGGGTCTGAAGTTGGCAGTGGAGCACAACTTTAACTTGCAGGTACTTTAGCCTCTCCCATCTATGTTATTCCAGGGCTTTACCTTGTCACTCCACTTCTCATAGGGATAGACCTCCAGATAATTTCGGGCCAGGATCATTAGTCCTTGAGCAATGAATCGTTCATTGGCAATGTCAATCTCCACAGTTGTCTCCTGTCCCTTGGCATCATCAGAGCAGCAAGCCAAAAAATGGCGCACGATGAACTCATACAGCCTCTGCTCATTGCCCTAAAATCAGAGAAAGAGGGTCAGTGTCCTCCTGTGTCCATGACATGTCATAAAGTGTAGCGAGATCTCAGGTGAGGATACTGTGCTAATGACCATTTTTATACTTAGATCTTTAATAATCAAGCAATACAAACCACCCTCTGCCCCTGGGACACACACCTGCAAGTTAGCAGTGTACTTTGTGGGGTGAATGGGAGGGTGAGCCTGATCTGATTTGGCTCCACTCCGAGGAGTTGGCCCACCCTGATCCAGAATCCTCTGTGCAAATGCCCCCCAGTTCGGGTCCCGAGTCTGCTGTTGTACTAAGGCAGAGAGGTTCAGCTCCTTGGGGAAAATGTTGGTCTCAGTTCGAGGGTAGCTGATGAACCTGAAGAAGAGCAAGCACTTTAAAAGGTACTCCAAGATGCTTCTCATTTTGGGCTAAAAACCAATTACTTCTGAAAGAATTAAGTTTACCAAGCACAAGTTTTAGAATCATAAAATAGTTTAGGATGGAAGAGACTTTTAAGATCATTGAGTCCAACTGTTAACCCAGCACATCCAACTGGCCACCAAGCCGTGTCCCTCAGCACCGTATCTACACAGCTTTGAACTCCCTCTCCAGGGATAGGACTCCACCACTGCCCTAGGCAGCCTGTTCCAGGGTTTGACAACCCTTTTGGGGAAGAAACTGTTCTTCATGTTGGACAAGAGGAACCTTCCTTGTTACAACTTAAGGCTGCTTCCTCCTGTGCTATTGCTTGTTACCTGGGAGAAGAGACCAACCCCCACCTGGCTCCAACCTCCTTTCAGGGAGTTGCAGAGAGTGAGAAGGTCTCCCTTGAGCCTCCTTTTCTCCAGGCTGAACAACACCAGTTCCCTCAGCCACTCCTTAATACCTTGTGCTCCAGCCTTGCTTTCTTACCCCTGGGTATAAAGTTTTTCTGCTATTCTCATTGTTTCCTTTGCGTTTATTTTCAGTTTGCGGGAAGCCAACTTCTCGAGTTCCTGTGTTGGGAGAAGCCAGAAAGAAGAAATTGTTTGTGCATAATTCAGTGGTGAGTAGAACATCTGTTCAAAATTTCTTCCAGAGAAGTCCTTTCAGCGCAGTTGAAACCTACCACAGTGTCCAGGGGCAGGGGTCTCCACTTGCTCTTTGGCTTGCTGGCAACCTCAACAACAGTTGCTACTGGATCCTAGACACAGAGTAAGCAAAATGCAAAATCTCCTCTAAGAGTTTATACAAACTGTTATGTAACATCTTGAGCGAGAGGGAAGCAGGAAATGTTTGGCTACTCCTATTTCCAAGCTCTCCTACCTCCATACACATCTGGTAAAGGACCAGGCATGCTGTGTGATTGAAGAGTCGGTTCCTTTTCCAGTTGAAGACCACGCTGCAGTCTTCCTGATCATGAGTCACTGTTGAACAACAGATCTCAGTGATGCAGGAGTGACAACAAGGAAACACAGCAGAGACAGTGGAGTCAGGCTACCGGGAAACCTTTCAGTTCTGCTCATGGAAACCACCTCTGCAGCATCATTTGGTTGTTGCCCTGATGTTTTTTACTTTCTATCCACATCAAGGCCTTTAAGATAGAGCCCAGGACTTGTTCTGCCTAAGCATACCTTTAATTTTGTAGAAGGCTTCAGGAACGAAGGCCTGGATGGCTTTGAAGCGTTCGACCACAAAGCCCAGGGTTGGGAACTGGCAACTGCCATAGCTGATCAGTTGATCTGCTAAAATATCAGGGAAGATCTTCCGGAGCCTCAGCGTCTGGAATCTGGTGAAGGCAGCACCTGGGAAAATAAAATGGACACTAGATCTGAATACAACAGCATTGGAGGAGGATCACAATGCTTCAGATCGTTCTTTCTAATATTCTGGAGTATTAATTTTACTCTAATACTTGGTTACAGAAGCTTGCCAGTGCTGCACGAGCTGTCAAACTAACATATACATCAAAGAGCACATTTTAGAAAAGCAAGAGATGTGATTTAGTTGTACGTGATCTAAAAAATCAGAGTTATGACCATATAGAAGGCATTTCTGTCTTGTGATGTCTAAATGCCCCTTGCTGAGCTTTAACAATGTGCATTCGATGCGGTTAGACGAGAAGCAAGAAGAGGCTGATGGAGGCTACCTTGTTTGTTCAGCAGTCTAAGGCAGTTCAAGTACTTTAAGACCATAAACTATACTCTGAGAACAAAGCTGTCCCCTGGCTACCTACCACACTCTTCCTCACTCCCTCTCAGCAAAGGTGGGTGCAGCAGCTCAGGTCTGGCAGCCTGCTCTCACCTCCTGTGCATGTTCACGTACCTATCCTGAGGTCCAGCTCCTGCCTGACGTCAACAGCGTCGCTGGTTTTCTGATCAGGTTGGGTGAGGTTCTCACAGGCTGTTCTGACAGCATGAAGTGTGATCTCTGAGAAACGGGCTCGGAAAACCTGCAGGCTTGGCTTCACTATCAGACAGGAAAAAAAGAAATCAATGAGTGACTCAAATGCCAAAGGAAAGGAGCAGCTAATAAAACAGTTGTCTTCCAGAGGCTGCGCTGCCAACTTCAGCTGCCCAATAGGTGGATATATTTATGGCCTAACAGAGCCACAGCACAGCAGAGACATGCACCTGCTGGAGCAGGGACAGAGGAGGCCACAGCAATGATGGGAGGGCTGGAAGCCCTCTGCTGTCAGGACAGGCTGAGAGAATTAGGGTTGTTCAGTTTGGAGAAGAGAGGGCTCCAGGGAGACATTCTTGTGGCCTCAGTACTTAAAGAGGCTGATAAGAAAAGGAGAGATGGGGAGAGACTTTTGAGCAGGGCCTGTTGTGACAAGACAAGGAGTGATGGTTTGAAACTAAATGAAGGAGATTCAGACTAGAGAGAAGGAACTACTTTTTTACATTGAGGGTGGTTGGACAGTGGCTGAGGTTGCCCAGAGAGGTGGCAGATGCCCCATCCCTGGTCAGGTTGTTTGGGGCTCTGAGCAATCTGTTCTAGTTGCAGATGTCCCTGCTGACTGCAGCAGGGTTGGACTAGGTGACCCTTAAAGATCTCTTCCAACCCAACCCAGTCTGTTATTCTATGATCTGATCTATCAGATCTACAGTTAAGATAGAGAACTGGCCTGTCATGAGATCTTCAAGCAGCAAGAGCTGCTAAATCAGCACTGTGATGGGGCTCAGACCAATGCTCTACGCACCAGCTTTGCAAACGTGGATTATCTCGAAGCCAATGTTCTCTCCCTCTCGATCACAGTCAGTCCAGATCACCAGAGCCTGACACTGCTGCACTTCCCGTTCAAGGGTTCTCTGAGAGGAGAAAACAACACAGAGTGAGACACACCAGGCCACTGGGTTTGTCATTTTAATTTGGGAATGACTCACGAACCGAACATGAAATGCAAGGAGTATCCATAGAGATAGATTGTTGCAATAGCCTTTTGTAATTGTCCCTCATGAGATCAGGCAGCTTTCCACAGAATTGAGTCATTCATTTACCTCAATCTCTGTTATAAAGCATGGCCTGGATGGGATTGCACCAATCTTGTTTGTTGAGAAAGTTTTTTTGTGTACAACTTAGACACAATTACCAATTCCACCAAGCTGCAAAAAAAAAATTATTTCTGCTCTTGGCAAAAAAAAAAAAAAAAGTTGTTATTTTGCTGCACTAATTCTACACAAGCAGGAGACTTTTCATGTCATAAATGATCAGCATCTATGCTACTTGGAGAGATCTGCTCAACTCCAGAGCTTACAAGTTCAGGACAAAGGTACAATCCTCCTTCTGTCCGAGATAGTCTGTAGAGCTAACCTCTGAACTCAGAGCTTCAGGGAGGTTCTTAAAAACATCTTACCTTGATGTCCACGTAGTTTTCAGGGCAATACTTCTCAATTTCAGCATCAAAAAGAGCTAGAGGGTTGCAACTGTGCCTGGTGAACAAAGGATGAACAGCATAAGGAAAACTAAAACGTGTTGTGAGAGACTATATGGTGCTGTATGTCTGTGCTCTTCAACTACTGGAACTAGAAATATATTGTTACAGGCCTTGTCCTAAATAATTTAGAGTTTGCAAGTAATTTACACTTTAAAGCAACCAGAGAAAACAGCAAATCTGGAAGGCAGCCCTAAAATAAGCCAATTCTCTTGTTTCAGGCCCACAGAACAAAGCAGAGGGAAGCTGGAGAAAGCACCTCACTGCCCAGGACAAAGAACACAAAAACATCCATCAAGTGTTGGAATCAGTTTAATTCTTTGAGTCTGCCTTAATGTATTTTAAACAGTGTTATAACTTTGGGCTACTTAAGCACTCTGAAGACTAATGTGAAACAGTATTTTAGCTATTTTATATAATATTTGATACTCATCGCCCTGCACTGCAGGGGGTGTCAGTCTCTCCCTGCTCCCCAGCCTTTGATCTTGCCATCCCTTGCTCAGCTGTTGAAAGCAGAACCACAACACCCCACTCCCTGCAAGGAGGGACCAAATACTGACCATTTGCGAAAGGGCATCTTAAAATCATGAGCCAGTAAGTGTCCTGACACAGATGTCATCACCATTGTAACGTTCTGCAAGAGACACAGCAAAGTAATTAGCACCCTACAAACCACCCACAGCCTCAAGATCTTGATGCAGTTCTCACTTTACACAATCAGCAACACCTCCCTGCTACTGATAGATCATAACAAGCTCTTCTCTCCACTGACAGCTAAAAAGGTTTTTTTTTGGAGGAAGCTTCCATTTCTAAATAGCATCTTTTTGTCTGATACAGACCCAGAAAGTTGACTTAAAGCAACAAAACAACTCAGTAGTTGAGCCAAGAAAAGAACATCTGACTTTTCCTCATCTTTAGCCAAAATGTCCCTGTCACTGGATGCGTGTTTCGTAACTTCTGGCAAATGACTCTTAATAATTAAATATTTTTGCCCTTCCTCAATACAAAATTAGAATGAAAGAGAACTCTACCTGGCCAAACATCTGGTAGTCATATTCATAGATCTTGTTGAACTTGGAAAACCCTTCTCGCTAGAAGGAAAAGGAAAGTTGATGAGTTAATGGCTCCTAACAGAAAACAAATGTTTGGCTTCACCTTATAGACACCACTAGAGCAGGGCACAGGGGAGCATGAGGTGAAAACAGCAGCAGGGTGAATGGGAGATGACTATGTTGTTCAATGGAGACATTGAAAGCTAAGCGTGCTTTAAACCTGGTGCCTTCCAATCTAAGAGTGTTTTAAACCAGGCCGAAAGGGGATGCCATCGTTATCTCCCCACAAACAGGGACGACCAACAGTGGGAAACACATTTGTTGAGTGGCGTTGGTGAGTTCTATTCCTGACAAACTGTTCTGCTCCACATGACAATCAGTGTGCCAACTCTGGGTCCCCAAGACCACCCTCCACCTAACTGAGATTTGTGGACGTTTCTAGATTGGGTATTTGCTGCTTTTTGTACAGAAGCAGGATGGTATTTTCCTTGACTGCCAGTGCTCAGGGTGTTATTGGGACCCTTCATTCCAACGGAATTCTGGTCTAGAGGCATCTTCTATCTCCTTAGCTTGAAAATACCAAGTGATTATGCAAACTGTCACACACCAAAGCAATGGAGAGGAGATATTTGAACCCTCTTCTCCAAATCACAGATCATCTTTGCTTTATTATGTGAACACTGATAAACTCCTGAACTTGTTGACTCTGCAGAAGAGGTGCTTTTTGACAAGGAAATATGCAACAGATGGTTTCAGTTTCTGAAGCTTTTTGTATATGCTGTGAAGCAAGGAGTGACATAAGCAGCACCTGCTGTGGAGCTCAGTACCCAGAGAAGACAGCTCAGGGCGAGGGAGTGCAGCTGGCAGGATGAATTCCAACAGCCTCAAGGAAAAGGCATCCAGCTTCCAAATATGTTTGAACAAGTAGTGTTTGTCCACAAAACAAAGCGGCACTCATATTCTTATGTGGTCAAAAATGGTCAGAGGCAAACACAGAGCAAGATTTGCATACGTTAATATGAACTGTCCATGCCATGCTCTGCTGATCACGCCGGAGCTACTACAGAAGCCACAGGCTACACTCAAAACCAGAACTGTCCTGTACACTGAGCCTGGTGAGCTGACCCTCTGCAGATGCCTGTACCACTAAGAGGCAGTGGTGAGGGGGTGTGGTATATCCCTACCCGTCGCATCCTGCTGTTAGAGAGCAGTTCTGCAATCCCTCGGGCAGCATCATTCTTCTCAGCCACGCACAGGACCTTCCGGATCCTCTGCCATGCCACGTCCTCTGCAGCCCGGGAGAAGAACCGCCAGGGCTGCGGCAGCATCCTGACCCCACACCTAGCCAAGAGCCTCGCTTGAAAGTTCATTGCAAGAACCAGCGACAGCTCCCGTGGGGCCAAGGCATTCTGCTGTGTCCTCGCCCTGGGTCGGGGTCCTGCCAAAGAAGGACAGCGATGGGTGAATATCCCCTGCACGGCCAAGCTTTAAAGGCAAACCCCGGGAAAGCCGAGGGCACCCTCTGCCCGTCTGCTCTGCCACCTCCTCAGAGCGGCACGCAGATAGAGCAGCTTTCTACCCCATACCGGATCCTGCTCGCTCTCCGGCCCCCTTTGCCCTGCCAAGGCCTTCTCTCAAGGGCTGGAGCTCTCCCGCCACTGCAACTGAGGCAGAGCAGGCTCCCCCTCCCCCCCGGCCCTCCCTCGCCCGAGGCAGGTCCTTTCCCCACCTGGCCGGGCTCTCCTCACGAAGGACAGCGCCTCCCCACCCCGATTTCTCCCTGGGCGGGCTCTCCTCACCTGGGGCCGCCCCTTCTCCTTCCCGGTTTGCCCCCGGCCGGGCTCTCCTCACCCCACGGCCCTCAGTCCCGCGCTAGGCTCTGTCGCAAACAGCGGCGGGACGCGCCACGCTTTCCCTCACCGTTACGTCCTGCCGTAAAGCGCTAACGTGGTGGGAAAGGCAACTACAGCTCCCAGAGTGCCCCGCGGTGCCCCCCCCCCGGTAGTTCGCCGCCGCCCCGCGTCGGTTTCCTGTTTCCTCCGGTTGCCGAGTTCGCAGTGGGTTAAATAGCGCCAAGGAACGGTAAAGGTTAATAAAGAAGCACAAC
This sequence comes from Ramphastos sulfuratus, assembly GCA_013399055.1. NCBI lineage: Eukaryota > Metazoa > Chordata > Aves > Piciformes > Ramphastidae > Ramphastos > Ramphastos sulfuratus. Next base: position 122,111 of record WBNM01006897.1, on the reverse strand, counting down.
CGGTAAAGCGCGGCGAGGAGGCGGCAGCTGTGCTTCCAGACGGCAGGGTGAGAGGTCGTGGCGTCATGTGACTCCAAGATGGCTGCTGGGCTGCGGCGTCCGTGAGGGGAGCGGCGGCTGAGCGGGGTCTGGTGGGGCAGCTGGGCCGGCGGCTCCGGCTCATGGCGGACGAGTGAGGCGGTGAGAGAAGGGGCCGCGGCGGAGGCCGGAGCTGTGGCGGGGCCTCCCGCAAGGCTCGGCGGCGGTGAAGGCGGGGGGGGACCGGGAGGGGCCTCGGTGCTCCATGTCGGTCCCCTCCTGCGGGAAATATGATCAGCGCCCCTGACGTGGTGGCCTTTACCAGAGAGGAGGAGCTGAAGGATGAGCTGTACAGCGAGCCGCCCCTGCCCGAGGAGTACTCGGTGCCGCTCTTCCCCTTTGCCAGCCACGGGGCTAACCCCTGGGCCAAGGTCGCCAACTCCAAGTTCACCCGGGACTTCATCCTCATCTCCGAGTTCTCGGAGCAAGTAGGGCCTCAGCCCCTTCTGACCATCCCCGATGACGCCAAAGTGTCAGGCACTTTTGATCTCAATTATTTTTCCCTGCGCATCATGTCTGTGGATTACCAGGCTTCCTTCGTGGGGCACCCTCCTGGCTCTGCCTACCCGAAGCTGAACTTTGTGGAGGATTCCAAAGTGGTGCTGGGGGATTCAAAGGAAGGGGCTTTCGCCTATGTCCACCACTTGACTCTGTATGACCTCGAAGCCAGGGGTTTTGTGAGACCTTTCTGTATGGCCTACATTTCTGCTGATGAGCACAAAATCATGCAGCAGTTCCAAGAACTCTCCACAGAGTTCTCTAAAGCCTCTGAATGCCTAAAGACAGGGAACCGGAAAGCTTTTGCTAGTGAACTGGAAAAGAAACTGAAAGATCTCGACTACACCAGGACTGTCCTTCACAACGAAACCGAGATACAAAAGAAATCCAATGACAAAGGGTATTACACAACCCAAGCCATTGAGAAGGCCAATGAGCTGGCCAGTGTGGAAAAATCCATCATCGAACACCAAGATTTGCTGAAGCAAATCAGGTCATATCCTTACAGGAAGGTGAAGGAGTCCAACTTCCACCCCTATGAGCCAGTGTGCACACTGGATCAGGTTGATGGGGGCTGCGATCCGGACTTGACTACCTCTGACCTCTCTGAGCCTGGTGAGGTGCAGCTTTACACACATGTGCCATCCTATACTCCCAAGCTCATCAAAGCCAAGTCTGCCAAATGCTTTGACAAGAAGCTGAAGACCCTAGAGGAACTCTGTGATATTTATTTCTTCACACAAACCCTTGACCAGTTGCACCAGATTGAGAGGACTTTCAGAGGTGACGTGTGCTACCTCCTAACAGAGCAGATCAGCAGGGCCCTCTTAAAGCAGCAAAGCGTAACTAACTTCCTCTTTGAGGATGTATCTTTTCTGGATGAAAAACCACCTGAAAAACAGCACAGAGGCTGCCAGGGGCTGAGTCAAGATGCCATCGATAGAAAGTGTTTAGAGGAGTCCCCCACTCCCAAAGTGGTCATCAACCTGGGATCCTACAAATCCAGTGTGGAGAGTGTGCCCATAAAGATGGAGCAGGAAATTGAGGACTCCCAGGAACTCAAACTGCCTGACTCCATCACGTTTGAACATCAGGAAAACCTGGACTATCTTGATACAGATCTTAAAGGCAGCATCAGCAGTGGTGAGAGCATCGAGGTTCTCGGAACGGAGAAGTCTGCATCTGGCCTGACGAAATCAGAGAGCCAGGCCAGCCTGCCCATCAGCTCCAGTCCCCAGGCAGGCAGGAGCAAGGTGGGCAGCCGGAGGACTGTCAGCGAGGACAGTATCGAGGTCCTCAGCACCTGTCCCTCTGAGTCACTCATCCCAGAAGATTTCAAAGCGAGCTACCCAAGTGCCATTAATGAGGAACCTTATGTGGATGATGAAGAGGGAGGCCTTCGTTTCACCCCCAAACTAAACCCAGACAACACTGATGAGCAAGATGACATTTCAAAACAGGGAAACTTAGTGCAGGTTGATTCTGCCTGTTGTATTGGGAAGGAGAGTCCTAACTTCCTTGAGCCTTTGTCTGAGCTAGGACAGAAACCCTGTGATGAGGATGGGGTGGTCAGGATTCCTCCACAGCCGTACCGGCAGGTTGAGCAGGGGCTGCGTGGGAGCTTTGGGAGCTTCCCCTCCCATGACAGCACCTCAGCAGGGCTCCTTCCTTACGAGCTTGACTCACGCTACCTGACGGGCAGCAGGGAGGTCAGTAAGAGCAGCCTGGATGAGTGTTCAGACTCCACAAGCTATATCAGCAGTGCGGCCTCCACGTGCTCTGACAGGACCCCATCTCCTGCTCACCACTGTCAGGCGAGTGACAGGCACAAAAAAAAGGCTGGGCAGAACGCACTGCGCTTCATCCGACAGTACCCCTTTGCCCACCCTGCCATCTACTCCCTGCTCAGCGGCAGGACCCTAATCGTTCTTGGGGAAGAGGAAGCTATGGTCAAGAGGCTCGTGACAGCACTTTCCATCTTCGTGCCTAACTGCAGCCTCTATGCCAAGCCTGTGAAGCACTGGGTCACTTCCCCTCTCCACGTCGTGGATTTCCAGAAGTGGAAGCTGATTGGGCTCCAGAGGTAAATTGGGGGACTGTTTGCTTCGGGGAGGTTGGGGTGTTTGATGAAAACTGCTTCTCCTAGGTGAGAATTTTGGAGGAGAATCACTGTGCAAGTGAGATCTCTCTCTGATCACCTTCCCTGAATTCCTGCTGATGTGATGTATTTGTGGAAGGAGGGTAGTTTTGTCCCTCTGAATACCCAGCCTTGCTTGAGAGTTAATATTTAAATCATCTTCTAGGCCCTTGCTGCCTGGCTCACGTGAGTTACTTGGGCAGGAGGTTTCCCTCTGTTTATTTATCTGGAAAACAAAAAACAAAGATGAGTCCCACTGTTTTCCTGTTAGGTCTGATAACAGTGCTCCTGGAGTCACTTGGGTGGACAAGCTGACCGTGAGCCAGCAATGGGCTCTTGTGGCCGAGAAGGCTAATGGTATCTTGGACCGTAGCCAGCAAGTCAAGGGAATTTCTCCTCACCCTTTACTGTGCCCTAGTGAGGCCACAGCTAGAGTATTTGTCTGGTTCTGGGCTCCCCAGTTCAATAGAGACAAATTACTAGAGAGTCTAGCAGAGGCTACAGAGATGCTGAGGGGCCTGGAGCATCTCTGTGAGGAGGAAAGGCTGTGAAACCTGGGACTTGTTTAGCCTGGAGAAGAGCAGCCTGAGAGGGGATCTTGCTCAATGCTCGGCAAGAGCTAAAGGACCTGTGGAGGGCAAGAGGAATAGGCCAGGCTCTTTTCAGTGGTGCCCAGTGACAGGGCAAGGGGCAACAGATACAAAATGGAACTCAGGAAGTTCTATCTGAATTAGAAGAGAAACTTTGCTGTGAGGGTGCTGGAGCCCTGGATTAGGCTGCCCAGAGAGGTTGTGGTCTCCTTGAGAGATTCCAAGCTGCCCTGGACATTGTGCTCCTGGGCAACCTGCTGTGGGTGCCCCTGCTTTAGCAGGGGGGTTGGACTGGATGATCTCTAGAGGCCCCTTCCAACTTCCACCATGCTGGGATTCTGTCTGTGCAGTGCTTTCCCCCGCCCCCTGATGTGTCTAGCCAGTATTTCGGTTTTGAAGTGGATGCTTTGATACAAGGTTTTTCCTCATGGATGCTGATAAAGAGAGGACAAGCTGTTGATGAGCTAGGTGGGTCAGAAATTGGAGTGTCAGCACTGTGGGCTGTGTTGGTGAGGATGTGCTGGCCGAGTGCTGTGGGGGAAGGGTGGAGGTTTGGAGTCTGTGAAGCTGTTGGGCTCTCTCTTTGGGGATGCAGATGGACAGAAAGTTATTTATAATGAGCCTTAGTGCAAGAAAAACGAGTCCATGGAGCTGTGTGGGCTGTGGTGTAGTTCAGATGCAAAGGAAACTTCTGCTCAGCATGAGGAGCATCATGAAAGTCAGCACCCCTTCTCCAGCCCACAGGTCTGAAATATGGCTTCATAGTTTATATTAGCACACAGCAATGGCTCAGTGCTCAGGATTTCAGCCCTGCCTTTGTGGTGGTTATGAAAAGGATTTTCCTGGTGTTACCAGGATGTGCCCTGGTCCTTCTGGTGCAGGTATGGCTGGGAATGACCCTTGGTGTCACCAGCGTGGAAACGTGAGTCAGAGCAGCAGCACATTGTTCAGAGTATGGCTGAAATAGAATCACAGAATGGATCGGGTTGGAAGGGACATTTAAAGGTCACCTAGGTCCAACTCTCCTGCAGTCAGCAGGGACATCTGCAACTAGAGCAGGTTGCTCAGAGCCCCAGACAACCTGACCAGCAATGGGGCATCTGCCACCTCTATGACAACTTGGGCCAAGGTCTCACCACCTTTGTTGTAAAGACATACTTTCTTCTCCTTAATCTGAGTCTGCCTCATGTAGTTTCAAACCATCACCCCTTGTCCTGTTACAACAGACCCTGCTTGAAAGTCTGTCCCCAGATTTCTTACCAATCCTTTTAATCACTGAAAGGCCACCAGAAGGTCTCCCCAAAGCCTTCTCTTCTCCAGACTGAACAACCCCAGCGCCCTCAGCCTGTCTTCACAGCAGAGGCCTTCCAGCCCACCCAACATTTTTGTGGCCTTCTCTTCCCCTGCTCCAGCAGATGCTCCAGAGCTGGCCCCAGCACTGCAGGGTAGGGTCTCAGCAGAGCGGAATAGAGGGGCATAATCCCTTCCCTTACCCTGCTGGCCACAAATAGCTCCTGAAATAGTGTTTCTGAGCAGCATGAAAATCAAAATACAGAAACGTGCTTTCTGGGCTGTTGAGCATTTTATTGCTGGGGCTTGTGCATAATGAAATTATTCCGGGCTGTGAGTTTCCCCTCACTCCTCTGCTTGTGAGACGGGGTGACAGCTCTGCCAACAACTGCTCCCGAACTCCTCTGTCTGTGAGGTTTTTAAAAGCTCTGAGTATTTAATTGTTGCTCAGTGTTTGTGCTTAGATGCAGCTTTTATAAACAGAAGTCATATTTTCTTCCCTCAGAACTGCTTGTGACATGTGTCAGTCATCCCAGCTTTCCTCCGTAGAATGTTAATGAGGTGTTGGGTTTAACGTGGGTGCTTTCAGCAAACCATTTGTACAAGGGCTTTGGGAAGGAGCTTGGAGGCTGAATTAAACATTGTGGGCAGGGTACTGCATCTCCTAAGGCCAGACGCTGTCAGGGCACTGGGGCAGCCCTTACCCAGCAGCTGGGGCTCCTGGTTTAGGGCTGGGAGCTCCAGCTCAAGCCAGTGATTTGAACCATGCAGATCTGAAGAGCAGGAGGTAGAGTCGGTGTAGGCTTGTAATTTGCATTTAAATAGTGTTAATTTAGGCTTGTTGGGTAATTGTACTTTGTGAATGTGCAGTGGGTTTGCACTTGAGTGAAAAATACCCTGGTTGAGCCAGGGAATATTCTGGTTTAAGGATGGTTCCTCTTTTAAATGAAGGGCAGAAGATTTTGCTCTGCTCAGGGCTTCAACCAGCTCAGAGCAGCTCCCTCCCAAACCAGCCGTGTCGGGGAAGACAAGTTCTTAGCAAGGAGGAACTGGTTTGGGTTTCTAGGTCCTCATTGTCACATTCAGAACCTGCTAGCTGCTGCAGGATTTGTTTCTGTTCACCAGAGGTTTCCTGTCACTCCTCCTCCATTTTACCAAGGGAGGAAGCTGCTCCGGATCATGTTGTGTTATGAAGCAGCACACACAGAGGATGGATTGGTGCTTGTGGGGATCTAGGGGATTGAGGTTTCTCTGGGATCTGGCAGGCTGTAGAGGCTATTCGTAGCATCCTAGAATTGTTTTGGTTGGAAGAGACCTTTAAGATTATTGAGCCCAACCAGTCTTTTAACTCTGCCAAGTCTGGTTCTGAACTCATGTCCCTTAGCACCAAACCTACATGGCTTTTAAAGCCTCGCTCCATGGGCAGCCTTTTCCAGGGCCTGACAACCCTTTTGGGTTTGTTGTTTCTCACGTCCAACTTAAGCCTCCTCTGGCACAACTTCAGGCCATTTCCTCTTGCCCTATTGCTTGTTACCTGGGAGAAGAGATAGACACTCACCTGGCTCCAACTCAGGGAGCTGCAGAGAGGAAGAAGGTCTCCCCTCAGACTCCTCTTCTCCAGGGTGAAGAACCACAGTTCCCTCAGCTGCTTCTTACAAGACCTGTGCTCTCTAGACCCTTCACCAGCTTTGTTGGCCTTCTCTTGACATGATCCAGTACCTCAATGTTCTTCTTAGCGTGAGGGACCCAAAACTGAACCTGGTATTCCAGGTGTGGCCTCAGCAGTGCTGAGTACACAGGAACAATTGCTGCCTTGGTCTTGCTGGCCACATTATTGGTGACACAGGTCAGGATGTTTGCATTCTTGGCCACCAGATGCTGGCTTATCTTCAGCAGATGTTGATCAAACTGGCCACACTCTGTTGTGTCAGGCTTGATTTGCCCACTGAAGCTCTTGCAGCAGCTCACGAGCTAGAGGCTCGTGCAGGGGGCTGGATACGTTCTGCTGCTGAACTCTCTGGTCCCCTGCAGCTGTGATCTCTCTACTTGCTGTTTCAGGACGGTGTCTCCTGGTGGGGTCAACGTGCTGCACACCCTGAGCCGCTACAGCCGCTACGTCAGCATTCTGGATGCCGACAGCAAGACTCTGCGCTGCCCTCTCTACAAAGGCACCTTGGTGTCCCGGCTGGCAGACCACCGCACCCAGATCAAACGAGGCAGCACCTACTATATGCATGTCCAAAGTATCCTCACCCAGCTGTGTTCAAAAGCCTTCCTCTTCACCTTCTGCCATCATTTGCACCTTCCTATCAGTGAAAGGGAGCCGGAGGAATCTGTCGTCAGCCGCAGGATGAATTTTCTGAAGCTTCATCTGGGCCTCGCTAACGAAGACATCAAAATTGTGCAGTATTTAGCAGAGCTGCTGAAGCTGCAGTACATTCAGGAACCCAGCCAGGGGGTGAACCCCTTGCTCAGATTTGACTATGTCCCCAGCTTTTTGTACAAAATCTAGTCTGGTGTGGGTTGGCTGCTGCCTGCTCAGAGTCTAACAAAGCTCATCTGTGCTTGACATTGACGCTGTCCACAGAATGTCATTGGGGAAGGGGCGAAGAAGCCAATGTGTTTGTGTCTCTGCTCTGCAGAAATCCAGGTCTGGGGGGCTGGATTTCTGTTGCCTGCAGCTGAGAACATTGATGTTCCATCACATAAACCACCGAGCACTCTGTTTTTAAGTAGAAGAAGGAGCACTGTAGACATTTAAAGCGTTCTTGAGGCAGCATCCCAGGGGGATTGTGGTGTGGAGAGAGAAGTGGGCTGTCTTGGGGATCAATACTTAATAGTGCACAGCCCCTAAAATACAACACAGTGCTCCGTGTGCTTCTGCCAGAGCTCTAAATGCTGTTGGTCCCTTCTGTTGAGCCAAGATGAAGAGCAGAGAGGAGACATAAAGGCCATGTGAAGTTTAACCCACCAGTGTCTCATATGAGTGTAGCTCAGAAGCTCACTGGCAGGGTGGCAGGTTGTGGATACTTGTCTGTGCACAGTGGAGGTGGGTGGTGTGTCCCTTCCTGTGTCCTTCCAAGCTTCCTGGTGCTTTCCAGGAGAAGTCAGAGTGCAGTGGAGGCACACATGTTTCTCTCCAGAAGGTGTTTGCCAGTTTCTCTCAGCTGTGTTAAGATCTGGAATGTTGGAAGGACTCCACAGTGCTAGTGAGCACCGTGGCGCCCGCTGCTGTGAATGTAGAGCACTGTGCCTTGTGAATTTGTCATGTCCCATTTGCTGGGTGACCTCTGAGGAGGCTGGGAGACAGGGAATCCTCAAAGCACACGAGGCTGAAGGTGGCCTCATAAGGAGAGAAGGGAACTGAAGAGAGTCTAGTGGAGGCCTCATTTTTAGGTGTTTTGTTTTTTTGTGATGGTGAAAGGAACAGTGCAATTTAGCCGAAGCCATGCTGTGAGACGGCAGGTTGGAGAGCAGTGAGGTACTAGAGCTCAGAGATGAATGTACTGGATTCCACCCTGTGTCCCTAAGAGTTTCTTTTTATTTTTTAATTTTTCTCTTTTTTCTCTCTCTCTCTCTCTCTCTCTCTCTCTTTTTTTTTTTTTTTTTCCTGGGGAGTTGACTTTTGTGCTTTCCCCTAAAGCAGGGCATCACTGCATGCTGCTTCTGGCCCAGCCTTTGTTGTGTCTTGACTACCTCTTCTGGGGTGCTCTAGGGCAGAACTGCTGCTCTCTGAGCCAGGATGCTGAGGACTTTCCTTTCAAAGCTTCTGCACTGCTGCCTGTGCCATAAAGGTTGTGCCTCCAGTGTGGTGACACTTCCAGATTGTTCCTGTCAGTGCCAAAAGCTTTGTGCCCGGGCAGAGTGTTTCCCCCTGGAGCCTTGATGATTTTGCTCTTCAGCCGCCAGTCTTAGGCTCAGTCTGTTCTGCTCTCAGCCTTGCCAGGAAAGAGGTCTTTGGTTTAGTTCCTTTTTATCACTCTTCTGGTTATGGGATGAGAGCAGCTGGCACAAAATGAGCTGCTGCATTATCTGGGTTTTATCTTAAACCATGGTTTATTGTACTGACATGAGGCAGCCCTGAGGTGTGATGTTCCTTCTGTGCCCAGGGAGGTTTCTGTACAGGGACTGGAGTTCATCAGCGTGTCTTAGACCGCCACTAAAACTTGGGTTTAGAGCCATTCAGCTCAAACTCATGTCCTAGAAGCAAGGAGGTCCTGTGGGGAGGTCTGGCACCAGCATCTGCACTTTGGTACCGATGCCACCTCCTACTCATCCCAGGAAAGGGCTCCCAGGGTAGTGTGGGAGGTTGAAACCAACAGGGTGGGAAGGCTCTTTTAAATGTGAATATTTTGAGCTCATGGGACTTCTAAGAAGTTTCCAGAGAGGTTTCCAAGCAACCTCAGGGGCAGGGGTTGCTTGTGATGACGTTTTTAGGTCACAGTTGGGAAGCAGTGTGGTGTGGCCTTTGCTGAAGGTGAGCTGTGTGCCTGCGTAGGGCTGCACACCTTGATAGCGTGTCCAAAGGCCTTTTCCTTTCCTACGTGTGCCCTCCTGTTGCATGTGAACTGGGTCTGCTGGTGAAAGACATCCATGTCCATCAAAAATTTGCCTTCCCAAGTGACTTGAGATGGCCCCTTGTCAATTCATGTGTCTCCTTGTTGAGTTGTGTGCACCCAAACAGCTTCCATGCTATAGCTGAGTTGAGATTCCCTGAAGAAAGAGGCATCTCAGTGAAGGAGCAATGAGGTGACACTGGGCAGGCCCACAGCTGTGGAGCTTGTTTCCTGCTGGAATATGGCCTGGTGCTGCTTGGGTTTGAGGAGGGAGGAACTTTTTACTGCTGATTCACTCATGTCTTCCTGCAGGCTGCCAGCATAGAGTGGGATTGATGGTTAGTGCTGGATGATCTCTTAGTCATGATGGTTGCCAGCTGCACTCAGACTGATAAGTAACTCACTTCTTGCTCCGTATATCAAACCTGTAGTATCTAATATTCAAGGCTGTGTTGAGCAATACTTGCACTACCACCTGTCTGATCTGCTTCATCTCTCCACCACAAAGCAGCTCTGATTTGGGAGGACGCCCTGGGGGCTTTGCTGGGACAAAGATAGCTCTGCGCTTTCTGCAGCTTGGTTCTTGAGCAGGAGCTGCGAGGAAACATGCCTGGAGTGCTCATCCTCCTAAAGCTGCCTCAGGGCAGGTAACATCTGAGCTCAGAGGAGTCACAGGAGGAGTTACTTTGGGCTGTGGCCCCTCAGTGCAGCCAGAGCCCAACCTGCCCTCGCTGCTCATGGTGCTCAAAATGGCAGCAGAATTCAGGGGGAAGGCTGAGTGCAGTTGGTGGTTTGGGGGCTGAATTCCTCTTTGCTCAGTGATTTCTCTCTCTGACCTTCTGCCCCTGTACAGCCACGATCCCTGTATGAGCACTTTAAGACTCTTCCTCATCTTCACTGTGTTACCTCACTAGTGTCTGATCTTAGCAGACTTACAAGTTACAGTCTTCACACTAGCAGCTCCCACAATGGATCTTGGCACCTGTGTTTGTCAGCTTGTCCCTCCCTGTGCCATCCAGCTGTCCTTCCAACATAAGCAGGGTCGGTTCCTCATGCCCCAGTGCAATACCAGCCCTCCCACACCGACCCTCCAGCACTAAAAGTGCTGTGCATGGCCCTTGCCTGCTTCTGTGAGTGCTGTCAGCATGCCCTTGCCTCCCACACTGCCAGTGCTGCTCCCTCCTCTCTGCTGGCTCTCAGGGAGGAGGTTTTAAGCCTGAATTCTTGCTCATCAGAGCAAAAGTCTCTCCTGGCTGGGAGAGCAGAGCTACTTTTGCTTATTCCTCCTTCCTGTGATGGAAGACTCTGGCTGCCAGCCCCTGCTCTGCTCTGTGCTCAAAGATCCCACCCTGAGGAGGGTCAGCCATAGGAGTAGGTACCATTAACCCTACAGAGGTTTCATTTCTCAGAGGATAGTGCTCAGATTTACTTTAATCCAGTAGCAATCACTTCTGAGCAGCTCTAAAGCTGCGCTGCCTTGACTAGGGAAGTGCTGCCTATACTCTAGCAATATTCACTGTTTGGTAAGGGGTGGGAGAGCTGCAAACTGATGGCTGCATGCCCCCAGCGCCAAGTTCTTTGATTTTCATTGAGTAGAGGTGGCCTTGAGCCCCTGACTTGGTGGTTGGTGACAGCCCATGCTGTGGATTCAGTTGTCTGGGAGAGCTGGGCAGGACCTGGGGCTTGGAGCAGTGCTTTGAAAAGGCTCCTGTCATAAGGTGATGAGGAACTGGGCAAGATGCCTGGGCTGAAGGAGAGTCCCTGCTCCGCACGGTGCCCAGCAGCACCACAGACCCCTACCCTGGTATCAGAGGGGTCACAAACCCAGTGCACACCACTTCCCGTGAGGCACTTTAACTGGAAGGCAGGCATACAGGGTGTAAGCTCAGTCCAGCATGGGCCTGGGGCCTAGCTGTGGGGAGGCCATGAGGAATTCTCATCTCATTTTAAAGCACTGTATCCTATCCCTGCATGTCAAGTTCCGTGTGCGTGTGCCTGTGCGTGCCGAATGCTTGCGTCCGTAGCTAGGGCGAGTGTGTGACCGAGGAGGAATCCAAGAAGCATGTCTTAAGTGTCGTGCTGTAAGTGTTTACTGCACAAGAGTTTAACTGATGTTAACACCAAAATGACTTAGTCTGAGAAATGTACTTTTAAACAAAACAAAACAAAAAAAAGGAAAAAAATATTTATTTGGGTTATTTTTGAAATACAAAAAAAAAAAAAAGGCCAAAATTTCTTTTTTCTTTTTGGTTGTATTTTTTAAAGCTTCTAATTCTTGTCAGATGTTGTGGTTAAATTCTTTAATTTTACCATGCTTATTAAAAAATGGTTCTACTTAAAGAGTTGTGCTCAAGAGGTCTGAGGAGGTATCAGGGATGTTGGCTAGGATTGATCCCAGGAGGGGGTGGCAGGGATGAGGCTTGGAAGGCACAAAAGGTGAATGGGTTTGTGCACATGAAGTGGAATCCTCAAGGCTGAAGCCATGGAGGTTTTTATGGCTGTGAAGTCTCTTGTGCCTGGCTACAGAGGTGATCCTCTAAGTCCCCCCACATTGAGCAGACCTGCCTAAATGTCATCTGCTGCTCCCACAGGCAGGAGAGCAAACATGGTCATAAGGCTGAGGTCTTCCTTGGTCCCAGTTGTGATGCTGAACCGTGCAAGGGCTGTTTTCCCCATGGAAGGGTTGTGCTTAGAGGGTTCTGTGCCCCACATGAAAGGGGAGAGGTGAGTAAAAGCCAAATGAGCTGCTGCTGCAGCGCAGCCAGTGCTGGTAGGGGTGTGAGTGTGCTACATCCCAGGCTCCATTCCGTGGCTCCAGCAGTGGGCACAGGTGCCTCCCTTACAGAACAGGCAGCCCTGGGAGCGGGAAGGTTGCAGCAAAGGCTTCCACCTCTTCTTTTAGTGCCTTCAGCTCTGCTCGGTATTTATCCTCCTCCAGTTTGTCCTTGAATTCCTTCAGTGTGGCCTTGGGGCTCATGTCCTTCTGCACACGCAGTGTCAGCTCGATCCCTGCCAGGATGGGAGACGCATTGGTCAGCCCTCGTGACCGGAGCACCCTTGCCTGTGCCCGCAGTGAGCAGCTGCTGCATCCTGCAACTCTCAGACCTGCTGCAGAGAGCCTTTGAGGCTCAGCTGTAGGCTTAGAATCCTGGAGTCATTTTGGTTGGAAGAGACTTTTAAGATCATTGAGTTAAAGTGTTAGTGCTGCCAGGTCACCACTAAACCACATCTCTCAGCACATCTACATGGCTTATGGACCCCTCCAAGGATGGGGAGTGTGTCAGCTTCCCTGGGCAGCCTGTTTCAGGCCTCGACAGCTCATCAAGTGAAGAAATTGTTCCTCATGTTCAATCTAAACCTCCCCTGGCACAACTCAAGGGTGTTTCCTTTTGTCCTATCATTTGTTCTGTTGGAGAAGAGACTGACTTTCTGCCTCCAACCTCCTGAGGAAGCTGTAGGGAGGCAGAAGATCTCCCCATAGCCTCCTTTTCTCCAAACTAAGCAGTCTCAGTTCCCCCAGATGCTCCTTACAAGACTTCTGCTCTAGACCAGCTGCCTTGTCCTTCTCTGGACATGCTCCAGCCCCTCAATGCAGTGGGAAGCCTAAAACTGAACGCAACATTTCAGATGTAGCCCTGCTCACCCCACAGCAGCACTAGGGCTGCTTCCCCCAGATATATGGGAGGGCTGTAGGGTACTTATTGTCCCAGGGAAACCAGTGTGAGACCCTTGGACAACTGGAACTAGACCAGGAAAGGTGCAGGCTTTCAGCCTGCTGCCTGTGCAGTGGGAAGGGTTTGGCTGGTCCCAGCCATGGCCCGACATCCTCTCCCACATCCATGTGCAGGGGGACAGTTACTTCTCATCTGTGTGTGCACTCCACACAGCCTGTGTCTCCTTGCCCAGAGGAGCTGAGGCTCAGCCCCACTTGTGCCCCTGGCCTCACCTCTGTGGATGTACTGAGCCACCCTGCGGAAGTCGTCCTGCCGGAAGCCTCGGGAGGTGAGCGCTGGTGTCCCGAACCGCAGCCCGCTGGGGCGCAGGGCACTGATGTCACCTGCACCACAACAAGCCATGAGTGACCAAACTCAGGCACCGAAACCACCACGTATGGGACTTCAGCCTGGTTCCCAGTGCCCAGGGTGGACTGGGAGCTGGGATTTCTGTGCAGGCCACCAGAAATGTCCAGTGGAGGGGCAGGACATGGCAGAGCTTGCCAGATTCCTCACCAGGGCACGTGTTCTTGTTGCAGGCGATGGAGCAGATCTCTAGCACCCGCTCAGCCCGGCCACCATCTGTGCCTCTCTTGCGCAGGTCCAGGAGAATCAGGTGGTTATCAGAGCCCCCTGAGAAGAGAAGGGTTTGGTGGGGATGTGGGATTGGGGTCAATGCTGCTTGCACGTGAAACTTTAGTGAAAAGGGGTTTGGATTACACCAAGGTTTGCCCCTGATTGGAGGGCAGCAGAGGACCTGCCCTTAGGAAGGGGGACTGCTTCCTGAGCAATTGCAAGAGCAGAACCCTGCCCACTGTGTCCAGGCTGCCCTTGTGGCCTGACTCAGACACCAGGCCACGTGCAGGGGTCAGACCCATCCTGCTGCCAAGACCTGTCCTCACCTGTGACAATGTCATAGCCCAGCTCCATCAGGGCAGCTGAGAGTGCCTGGCAGTTTGCCACCACCTGCTGCTGATAAGCCTTGAACTCAGGTGTCATGGCCTGCTGCAGGGCCACGGCGATGCCTGGGGAGGAAGGCAGAGTGAGGTGAGGCTTTGGGAGAGCTGACGGGTATGTGTGGCACTGCCAGCAGAAGACATACTGGAGGCTGAGCAAACTGATATTGCCAGCTCCCTTTGCCATCCTGGAGCTGGTGGCCAGCCTCGCTGCCTACCTGCAATGGCGTGGTTGTGTGGGCCTCCCTGCAGCCCCGGGAACACTGCCTGGTTGATGAGGCTCTCCAGGTTGTAGAGAGTTTCCTTGCCTGTCTTGGGGTCCACACTGCGAGTGCCTGTGGGAGAGGAGGGCAGGGTCACACATGGGCAGCTTAGCCTCCATTATCCTAGAAGCTGCTTTCACGCCCTGGCCTCTTTGAGCAGGGATGGTAGTTATTCCTTTTCAAATATGGGCCACAGCTGGCACTGGGAAGCTCCCCAGATGATCCCAGAAGGGTCTGGACCTTCCTACCCTCCCTCCTTCCCAGCTAAGGCAGGAAGAAGCTTTAACTTGCAGTCCACCCAGCCTTGAGGGAGCATTTTCCCAGGTCCGGTACCTTTTCGGTAGAAGATCATGCCAGCCCTGCAGCCCCGCAAGGTCTTGTGGGTGGTGGTGGATACAACGTCACAGTGGTCAAATGGGGACGGCACGACGCCAGCAGCCACTAGCCCGCTGATGTGGGCCATGTCGGCCATGAGATAGGCACCGTTGGCATCAGCGATCCTCCGCATGCGGGCATAGTCCAGGTTGCGTGAGTAGCAGCTGACACCTGCAGGGAGATGGCACGTAGAGGGGGCAGGAGTAGATGCTCACGGACTTTGGGGACAGCACAGAATCTCCTGCCAGTGTAGTTATGTTTGAAGTGTCCTCCTGGCACTATAGCACCAGTAAGTGTCTGTGAGTTTACGAGAGTGCTACTGGCTTCAGGGAGCCACCTCCACCCAGGATATGTCACCAGGGAGGTTGATGAGTTGTTTGATCCTCACCTGCTATGATCAGCTTGGGGTGGAAGAGGCGAGCATTCTCCTCCAGCCGGTCATAGTCAATGTATCCAGTCTTGGGGTTGACCTGGGAGAGGAAGAGGAGGGTTCAGCCAACTTGTTATGGGTGAAGATCAGCTGTGGTGTCATCTCACAGGAGAATGTGCTGGGAGCCTGATAACCACATCCTCCTGCTGAAGCCACTCCCTGTACCTTGTAGGGCATGGACTCAAAGAAGACAGAGGTGGCAGAGATCTTCTTTTTGTCAGTCATGAATCCATGGGTGAGGTGGCCCCCATCAGGTAGGTCCAGCCCCATGATCCTGCCGTGGGGCTCCACTAGGGCTGTGTACACCGCAAAGTTGGCAGGTGACCCTGCAGTGAGAGTGCAGCAGGCTGGTTACAGGCACCAGGACACATGGAGGCCAGTGTGGGTGGCCTGGCTCTCCTGAGCACTCCCGTACCTGAGTAGGGCTGGACGTTAACACCCCACTTCTGGGGGTCGAGCTGGTATGCCTGCAGCGCTCGCTTCTGGCACAGCCTCTCCAGCTCATCCACAAACTCCGTCCCACCATAGTACCTGTCAGTAGAGGATGGGCGGTGGTTAAAAACAGACTCATGACTCAGAACAGTCTGAGATGGGGAGAAACTGTGGTGATGCCATTTTCAGAGCTACAGTAGATGCAACCCTGCTGAGATTGTCCCATGTCGGGCTGAGAGGGTCAGATCCTATCCTGGAAGAGCTCAGCTGCAAGCAAAAGGGCATTGTTTCCTCTCCAGAGGTGAGGTCTGTCAACTTAGGTTCCTCTTCCTCCCTGCCAGGGTTTGGGTTGGGTGGGATTCAGCTCCAGCCCCATACCTCTGTCCTGGGTAGCCCTCAGAGTATTTGTTGTTCATGCAAGATCCTAGAGCCTCCAGGACTGCTCTGCTTGCAAAGTTCTCTGATGCAATTAACTCCAGCCCTAGCTTCTGCCGCTGCTTCTCCTTCGTGATGATGCTGTGCACCTTTAGGAGGGGAAAGAAACAGCTTCAGCCATGCTGGTTCTGCATGGAGACATGGATGCTCTGTGGTAAGAGAAGCACACTTGGAGGGGGTGGCAGGAGAGTGGCCTGGAAAGGTGCTGGAGAAAGGAGATGAGATCTTTTCTTGGTACAGCTGATCTCCAGCAATTCCTGTGTCCCTTCACTAGCCATGCTTTGTTTTTTTATCTGCCAGGAAGTTGCCAGATAATTCAGCTGTCATTAGGGCTCAAGAGTCAAGGGCAATTGCCATGTGGCCTGGTAGAGTGGCTGCTCTGGAATGGACATTATAGCTCCACGCAGAGGAATATGAGCAATAGATGCCAAGTTATGACCATGTTATCCGCATGGCTGCCCCTCAGAAAGGGCACAGAGGATGGATGGGTCCCACCAGCTCAGCCTTGGACTGTCTCACTGCCACATACCTAGCTTGAGGTCAGCATCTCCATGGCTGTTGGGGGGATGAACAAAGCGACTGCTGGGCAAAGACCAGGAAGTTGCTCTCACCTCTGGGTCATTGGTTTCCAGCGGCTCCATTACCATCTTGTTATGAGAGGCCCAGAGCTCTGCACTGGGGAGGCCTCTGTTGCCATGTGTTGAGTTTGTCATCCTGCTGCTGGATCCAAAGCCACCTGCCAGTGGAGAGGAGACTTTCTGGGATGGCAGCAGAGCTGTCCCTGCACCCTGCCTGCTCCCACCCTGTGTCTTCCCCAGAAACAAGGAAGAACCAGCCATGGTGAACCCACATATAGACCAGACTGGGTAAGCAAAATGAGCAGTTTCCCTCTCCCTCCTGTGTATCCATGAATCTCAGGGCTTCTAGGAAATGCAAGCAAACACCCTGGTAGACACAAGGGTGTCTTATTAAAACTGCTGTTTCATTTCAAGGGCAGAAAAGTGTTCATACCACAAATCTCAGTTTTAATGCCTGTTGCATTGCCCAGCACACTTAAATCTGTCAGCTGCTTTTCTTTGTAGGTAGCCATGAAGGCAAACCTCAAGCATGTTGAAGTCCTGTTCCAAACCCTAACTGAAGCAAACTGGGCTTGTGGAGCTGGGTCCAGATAAAGAACCAAGATGCTCAGGCCTGGCACCAACCCCCTAGCCCACTTGGTGCAACTGCAGCCAGCATTATCATGCTGAGCACAAGCTCCCGGGGAGGTGTGACAGCCCAGCTTCTGCCTTGGCTGGAAACAAAGCATCTTTTTATCCATTAACCCTGCAAGGCCACCGAAGGGCTGTGAGTAGGTTATTAAGCAATCACACTTAGTTTGCTTGTGCCAAGCTGCTGAAGTCTGTTCAGCATGGGGCTGCTGCATGCTGCCCACCTGCCTGAATCAAAGGCCCCTCTGACAAGGAGGGAGTTCCCACTGCCACCAAATCAGGACTGGGATGGGGAAAGGATAGAGCACAGTGCTCTGGTTTTGAGCTGGATGTCTGGATCAAATGTGTTCCCCCAGAGCAGGTCACAGTGCTTTCACACCCAGCACTTTCACAGACCTGTGGGGGACAGAGCTCGTCATTCCCCACCCAGGGTGAGACCCTCCTTTCCACCCCCGTGGCAGGTCTGGCCTTGGTGGTTCATCTGCTGCAGGGACAAATCTTAGACCTAAGCCTTCATTGCCGCCTGGTTCTGCACATCCTATATCCCAGCCCCATCATCTCCCGTATCCCCAAGAAGCTCCCGCCCCTGCCCCAACACCAGTGGTATGGCACTGCACTACCTGGCCAGCTCTCACCCCGCAACAGCGTGTGCTGCCCCTGCCCAGCCCAGTCCTGTGGTCCCGGCTCGGTCCCTACCCTCCCGCCGCACTGACTCCAGGTCCGGATCCCGATCCCGTTCCGCCACCGCGCGGGACTCCGCACGCCTAGCAAAGAGCGCTCGGACACGGCCCCCTGCGCCTCGGCCAATCAACACCTCGCACCGCCCCCGTAGACGAACGGCGGGCAACAGGCTTCGGAAGTGTCTGAGCTAATCAGCGCCGCGCTCTTTCCCCTCCCCGCGCCCTATTGGCCCGCGCCGAGGTGGGGCTGGCGGCGCTGCCAGCACGTGGCGGCCGGGGCGCAGGTGACCTTGGCGGGGGCGGGCGGGGGTCGGCTGCCGTCACCGCTCTGGTGCCACCTCCTACTCTGCCGTCACTCCTCTGCTGTTATGTCCGCTGCCCTCTTCCCCTCTGCTGCCACCGCCTTTCTGCCATCACAGTTCCTCTACCGTCACCCCTCCGCTGTCACCCCTCCTACCATCACCTTTATATCATAACCCCTCCTCTGCTGACACCCCTCTGCCATCACATCTACTCTGTTATCTTTTCTCTGCTGTCACCCCGCTCCTATTACCCACAGCCCCTGCCCCACCCACTGTGCACCGTGGGGGGAGTCTCTTCTGCATCTCCTCCAGCTCCCTGTGATCTGGGGATGCCTCTCGCCATCCCATGTGCTGGATGACAGGAGCTCCCCCAGCCTGGGCCATCCTGCATTGTGCAGGGAGCACTTCCAGAATCCCTCAAAGTCCCCTCCAGTTGGCCCAAGCAAGTGGCTGTGCCAGGCCATGGCATGGGTTGGCAACACAAGTGGGGAGCAGAGCCTGTCTTGTTCCTCCCTGTCTCAGGGCAGCCCTGTGGCCTTGTGGGCATCCAGGTGCTCAAGAAGACAGACTGCTGCAGGAGGGATTAGCAGTGTGGGCAGGAGAGGGACCAAGTTTTCCTTGCTTGGCTTGGCCACCTGGCCCAAAGGATCTTGTGACCACTGGGATGTCATGGGTTAAACCAAAGCACCACAAATTGAGGAAGAAGATGAAGGAATAAAGGATCCTACTAAATTCCTCGTGATGCCAAGACATGGAAAAATAGGGTGAGACAGTGTGAGTCACTCTGGAGAGGAGCAGTGTCTGGGAGGGGACTCATCTAGGAGGCAAGAAGACCACCCACTGCAGGCAGAGCGGTGAAGGAGCAGCCGTTGGAGTGCACGTCCACAGAAGGTATTTGTGGAATAAGTCTTTTATCTTAAACTTTATCAGTCAAGACATTTTTTTGCAGACCAAAGAGGTCACAGCTGAAGGAACCCAAATCCAGGATTGCTGTTATAGGTCATTGATGGAGATGTTATGGCTTTGATAAGAAGAAATGGCCTCATGTTGTACCAGGGGAGGTTTAGCTTGGACATGAGGAACAATCTCTTCCCCAAAAGAATTGTCAGACCCTAGATCGGGCTGCCCAGGGCAGTGGTGGAGTCCTCATTCCTGAAGGGATTTGAAATCTATGTAGATGTACTGCTGAAGGACATGGTTTAGTGGGGACCTGGAAGTGCTGGGTTAATGGTTGGACTTGATCTTAAAGGCCTGTTTCCAACCCAAACTGTTCTATGATTCTCCATAGTTGTGTACAGCTGTTAGCAAAGACTTCCACTTCCCCTGAGTCCCAGGAGTTCCAGACAGCTGTGTGTACTGTTGTGATTTCAGGACTCCAGCTTGCTGGCAATGGAGAGCATCTCTTCTCCTTCACCCTTCTCTGCCACTGTGCAGCCTGACAACACCACCACCCATGAGTACTACTCGGGCCTCCAGAAGAGCATGCACATCCTCTCCATGGTGGTGTACAGCATTGCCTGTTTGCTGGGGGTGACAGGGAATGGCCTTGTCATCTGGATTGCAGGCTTCAAGATGAAGAAGACGGTGAACTCTGTCTGGTTCCTCAACCTGGCCATTGCTGACTTCATCTTCACCTTTTTCCTGCCCCTCAGTATTGTGTACACTGCCCTGGGCTTCCACTGGCCATTTGGGAAGCTCCTGTGCAAGCTGAACAGCACCATTGCCTTCCTCAACATGTTTGCCAGCGTCTTCCTCCTGACGGTCATCAGCATGGACCGCTGCATTTCTGTGGCCTTTCCTGTCTGGTCTCACAACTGCAGGAGCCCAGAGCTGGCAGCCAAGATTGCACTGGGGACATGGATCCTGGCTCTCCTCCTCAGCTCCCCGTACCTTGTTTTTCGGGACACTGCAGTCAGTTCCAGGAACCTCACCACCTGCTATAATAATTTTGCACTGTCTGATGACTACACGTCAGAGGCAACACGGAGGCTGTGGCGGATGCGGCACAAAGCCATGATCATAACACGGTTCTTGTGTGGCTTCCTCATCCCCTTCACAGTCATCCTCATCTGCTACAGCATTGTTGCTGTCAAGCTGAAAATGCGGCAGTTGGCCAGCTCGGCAAAGCCTTACAGAATTATCATCGCTGTCACAGCCTCATTTTTCCTCTGTTATTTCCCTTACCACGTCTTCTCCTTGCTGGAAATATCCAAAAACTCTTCCAGTCATGAGATGAAAATGGCTCTTTACATAGGGATCCCCTTGGTTTCCAGCCTTGCTTTCTTCAACAGCTGCATCAATCCTATCCTCTATGTGTTTGTAGGGCCAGATTTCAAGGAGAAGTTTTGCCAATCCATCCTGTCGACCTTTGAAGGGGCCTTCAGTGAGGAGTCACTCCTGGGCAGCCTGACTAGCAGGAGAAAGTCCAGGTCTGCTTCAGAGGTGGAGGTCCCAAGGGCCTGACCGGCCCTGGTGTGGAGGGGGCAGTTCTTTCTTCTGCAATTTCCCCTCATTTCAGGACTGGGGGCTGCAAAGAGCTGTGCATGGTAACAACACATGATTTGACCTCCTGGAGGTACCTCAAACTTACTATGACTTCATGTTTTATGGAAATGAAAGAATCATCTGGAGCTGCAGCAGGGTGGGAATGTCAAGGTATGTGTTGGTCCCTGTGCCACTTCCTTGGCTGCCTTGTTTCCCTGTACCTTTTCCATCCCCAGTGGTCCATCACTTTCATGGCAGCTCATCCTTGTTGGGCTTCAACCAGGGGACAATATTGGGTGCAGCTGCACTGGCAAAGTATGGCTGCATTGGTGGAGTCCCGCTCTGTCAGAGGTGTATGGCTGCACCAGCATTTTGTCTATCTAGAGGAGAAAAGGAGGGAGGGAAGCGATATTCCATAAGTCCCTTGTAGTTAAATCAGTAAAGAAAACATGATCCTTCCCTGTCATAGAATCATAGAATCAAATGGTTTGGTTTAAGGAAGGGACCTTAAAGATCACCTAGTTCCAAACCCCTCACCATGGGCATGGACACCTTCCACTAGACCAGGCTGCTCAAGGCCCTGTCCAGCCTGGCCTTGAATACCTCCAAGGAGTGGGGAATCTATCATTCCACTCTGGTGCACAGGCTGCTAAAGCTTAAAGAGAAACTAAGTCAATGAAAGCAGCTTAAAAATGCAGCAGGATCCACCCATCTTTTAAGGAAAGGGGGAAGTGAACTGGCTGCATGGCGTTCTGTGGGGTCTGGCATGGCTGGTAGGACACTCGTCTCCTCTCTCCCTAGACGTGTGACAGGACAGATTGTTGGTTGTGCTCCAGTTACTCAGGTTTGATGTACAGCAGATCTGTTTCTGAGCAATGCTTGGCTGTGTTTGCATTCGACATGTTTCCAGCCTGAAATAGCAGAGATCTGATCCTTGGTGCTGTTGGTGAATGTTTGTTAAATCCCAATAAACTCAGGTAAAACCCAGCCTTGTTGTGTTGCCTTGTGGGCTTAAAGCACTTCTGGATCCAGCTGACTGAGCATGCTTATCTTCACAGTGACAGAATCGTTTTGGTTGGAATAAACTTTCAAGATCATTGTGTCCAACCATTCTCTGCCAAGTCTGGTGCTAAGCCACATCCCACCGCACCACATCTCTTTCTCTTTTAAACACCTTCAGGGATGGGGATTCCACCCTGCGCAGCCTGTTCCAGTGCTTAAGAATCCTTTCAATGCAGAAATTTCTTCCAATATCCAACCTCCACCTTCTCTGATGCAACCTGAGGCTACTTCCTCTCATCCTATCACTTGTTAATAGGGAGAAGAGACCAACACCCACCTGGCTCCATTCAGGGAATCGAACAGAGCCAGAAGGTCTCCCTTCAGCCTCCTTTTCTCCAGGCTGAACAACCCCAGCTCCCTCAGCTGCTCCTCTCAAGACCTGTTCTCTAGACCCTTTACCAGCTTTGCTGCCCTTCTCTGGATCAGTTCCAGCACTTCAATGTCCTTCTTGGAGTGAGTGGCCCAAAACTGAACCCAGTACTCGAGGTGTGTCCTCACCAGTGCTGAGTACAGAGGGACAATCACTTCCTTATTCCTGCTTGTCACACTATTCCTGATACAGGCCAGGATGCCTTCTTGGCCACCTGGGAACAGTACTGGCTCATCTTGAGCTGGCATTCAGTGATAGAACAACTAGATGCAAAGATTAAATTCCCAGAATTTGGAAGCAGACCACTGGCATTAGCAGCAGCTCTCATGACGGAGGCAGACAGGATTTGACCTAAGTGTAATGACCTGCTTGGGACTCTGTCCACATGGATCTGATTGCCCACCTACAGTTCAGGCTGATGGGTGGGTTTCAGACCTTTCGGTACATTTGAAGACCAATTGGTTTGGAAAAGAAACAACAGTATATGTGGCTGAGCTGTGCCTGGCTATGTTTTCCATCACAAACTGCTCAGGATGAGGATGCTGGGGGGTGATTCTTCTTCTATGTTGGTCACATAAAAGGGAACAGCAGTGGTGAGGTGCTGCCCAGCTCATCCTGGGCAGCTGCATAAGCAGGTGACTGGGTCACACCTTCTTCTCCTGGCCTGCCCATTCTCCATGTAAAATGGCCCAAGCTACCATTTGTCCCTTTTCTTCTGCCAGAAACCAGTCCTGGAGCCTCCTCACTGCTTCAATGGCTGGAAAATCTCTGACTCCCTTTCTGAACACACACACACCCCCACACACACACCCCCACCTCCTCAGTTCTGCATGGATGACACTGCCAAGAGACAACTGTCACTTGAACATATTAGGGATTAATTATGGGTCTGCTAGGCCATGCAATATGAAGTGAAGCTCGTGGTCCTACAGGCATGCATGTACTTAACCTTAAATTCATGCACAAACCCACCGAGAATGGGGAATGTACCAAGCCCACCCACATATCAAGCCTGAATGAGCAGAGAGCTTTACTCTTTGCCACAAATTGCTGCCTGTCACTCAGATACAGCTGCAATGTTTGCTATGCAGCACACAACTCCATGGCTATTGACTTGCTCTGGGTGGTAAACTACAACATCGATTGCCGTGTCAAGGTTGGGCAGACCAGCATTTGCTCTTTCTGGTTCTCCTTATCTGTTTGCAGAGTCCACGTAATTCCTTGTGACAAGAGCCTCTGAGAGTGTTGAACCAAGGCCCTGGGCTCCTTTTGTGCCTCTCTTCTCACCACATCACCCTTGAAGGTCAATGGAGTATTGACCTGATTTGTAGTAGAAAGAAAACCATTTTCTGAGTCATTGGACATCCACAGTGGGTACAGGACTCCCATAGGACACCACAGGACAAATGAAGTAGTGTCAGGGTGATCTAAGGAATTACCACTGGAATACTGGTAGGCAGGGAATCTGCAGAGCATCACCTCCTCCCTGGTCTTCTCACCAAGCCCAGCTCTGTTTCATTGTCTAAATCCATTCAGTTCCAGACCCAAGATCAAGCTGGTCTCTTGCAATATCCCTCCTAGACATTGTTTCTGCTCCAAGTGGCATGTTATTACGCTTAAGCAAAACCTCATGTCTTCACCAAGCTGAACATCTCCCTGCACAATGGAGAGGGGGCCGAGAGAGTTTTCAGGTACCTGTTCAATGAGAATACTTGCCAAAAAAAGAGAAAAAAGGGGGAATTGAATGTTTTATTAATGGTAACAGTGTGTTACAGGATGTGCTTGAGATAGAGACGGGTCTGTCATCCCAGGCCTGATCCCTTTGTGCTTTTGTGCAATGAGAAACCGTGCTGACATCAACACAAGGTCAGACTGCCAAGGGACAGCTTCCATGAGAAATCTCCCATTGTATCAAGTTCCCTCATGTTCAGACTATCTCATCATCACAGTGATAATGGTGACAGTCTCACATTCCTACCTGGCAGGCAGGCTCTTTGTTCTTTCTGCTACTTGTGTTTGTCAAGTGCTTATCTAGAAAAGCCTGAATGAAAAAAAAAAAAAAGATGGCAGTGTTTTTTTTTTCCAAACAATCCAAAGAGGTTGAACAACTCTTGGCAGTGGTGCCCCTCTCTGACGTGGCTTTGCTCTCAAGGCTCTTTCAGCTACGTTGGGGCAGGTGGAACGGCCTGAACCTCCCAGTATTTGCAGACATTGAGAAAGGTGCTGAACTCACCACCCTGCTGGCCTGAGGCCCCTCATTGGTCCCACAGAGGGGCCGATACAGCAGCTCTGCTCATACAAATGGTGGGACGGGATGGGAAGAGCCACTGGGGTGTGGGGGGTTTTGGGAGAGCCATTGGGGCATGTGGGGTTTGGGCAGAGCCCTCGGGGTGTGCAGGACTCAGGCAGAGCCTTTGGGACATGCAAGGTCTGGGCTGTGCATTGCAGGAGCCTTTAGCTGAGAGAATGAATGAGTTTTGGTAGTCAGAGTGTTTGGTATGAATTAGCAGAGCAGGGTGGGCAGTCTGTTGAGGTCACTAATATTTTGGTGTTGGGCAAGGTAAATATGGAATCACCAAAACATCTCAGTAAGGAGCTCAGCAAGACTTGGCAGGAGTTTTTTTGCTAGAGGTTTTGTCACAGGCTTCTGAGTGCAGAAATGATGCTGGCCAGAGCTGTGGTCCAGAGCTGCCCCCTGAGGAAGGTAGCAAGGGATGGTGATACCTCACTAGCTGGAGGAGATGGGAAGAATCGTGTCACAAGGCCAGTTTGGTGAAGGATGACAGACCTCTGCATGCTGAGAAGACAACTGGCAGAGTCCAATGACAGCCTGGTTGTGTCCTGTCCTGATTCAATTGCAGGCCTAAGTGGCACTGGATCATTGTTACCTTTTTGGTCAGGCTGGGGTCAGTAGGATGGTTCCAACATCAAGAGAAAATATCTGTGTTCTTTTAATCATGCTGAGGGACAACCATGGTATGATTGGTCTTGTGACACAGCTGCTTCTGTAGGCTCTCAGACAAGGATGTGTCAAGAATCTCAAGGAGATAAAGCCTGAGGTGATCTGCAGCACACAGTGGGTCCTCAACAGCCATGGATTATTGCTGTGCCTGGATTTCTACATGGTTTTAGCAAGCACTTCAGTCAGGGATGTCAACAAGAGGTGTCACTGCCTTTCTTGGGAGAAGAAAGTACAGCAGGCAGCTCTGGAACTGGGAGAAGCTGCAGAGATATGAGGGAGGAAACCAACCAAGGAAGACAAGAGAAGTCGTATCTCAGGAGGAGAAGGTATCATCTCCTGTGGACCATGGAAATAGAAACTGGGCTCAGAATAGTTAAGAGGAAATAAAAATGAAGGTGTAGGAGCATGATTGTGGGTGCAAATGAATGGGAAGGAGACTGCAGCAGGTGAGGGAGATCTGGTTAAGGAGGACTTAATGAGACAATAAAAGCATCTGTGAAAGCCAACAGTCCCTGTGCCTTCCTTCTGGGGAGACTGTCCTGGTGAGTAAAATTTTAAAGTGTCCTCTTCCTGAGTTTGGGGAATGGACTTGTGAGATAAGGTCAAGAGGAAGATAGTGCATGGAGGTCTAGCAGCAGAACCTCTTCTAGAGCTTGCTGGACTCAGGCAGGAAGCAATAGAGGTTAGAGGGCTGGTGCTGGTAAAAAAAGTTTCTCTGTGAAGGGGAGGTACCAGTAGTAGTGTTAGTAAGTGATACAGGCCAAGCTTCACCCAGGTCTCCTCAGCCTTTCTTGGTAAGAGTTGCACCCAGCACAGGAATTAACCTGCTGTTGCTGATCCAGGGTTGGTCCTGACTGTCACCAAACTGGGCAAGGAAGAGACTGCTCTTTGCTAGCTGCCTTTTGCTCCTTCCTTGCACCTCTTCCAGATCCAGTTCAGCTAGAGGAGGCACCAAATCTTTCCATGGTCTGTCTCTGTGCAGCTGTGTATGAAAAGCATAGGATCCTTTTGGACTGAATTCTGTTTTAATTTGCAAGCCTGCTTTGTGTTAAGCAGTGACTAACTCAAGCCATTCTGTATGTTCACTGAATGCCAGTACAATGCACATGTGCTCTCTGTGGAGGAGCTGTGGCTTAGTGCAGTCAGGTTCAGGTCACTGTAGGACAGAGGAGGTAGGACAGAGAGGAAGGAGGAGTTCGGCAGTAATGTTTAACAGTTCTAGCTCCCTAAAACGGCAAGGCTTCACTGTGCAGTTCAGTCACTTGATTGACTCGCCTCTAAAGGCGAGTCAAAGAGCAAACCTCTGCAAACAGGAGGTGCTGAACGTTAGGTGGATGTTAGGCAGGCTTTGCAGGACGCAAGTGCACACAAACAGCAAAGACGAGAATCCGCCAACGAAGCCACAGGGCTGCTGCAGCTTCTTGTTTCAGGGCAGTGTTTGTTCAAAGCCTCGCCCTCATCCGGCTGGAGACGTCTCTCTGTGCCGTGACCTATTAAACGCTGGGTATTGCAACCAGCCTCTCTCTTTGTTTGGAGACTGGTTGGAGATAACCCTGTGCTCGTGCTGAAGCTGATGTGGCAGTTCTGTTAGTCACTGCAGACTGACCTGGAACCCAGAGTGCAACTGGAAACAGGAAAACAAACTGAACTACCCAAGTTTTTCAGACAAAGCTTCGTGACTCAGGAGAAGCAGGACTGTCACAAAATGAGTCACTGTTTCCTGCAGACTGCTGTGCTGTGGCCAGGCAGGAATATCCCTGCAATAAGAATGTGCCATCTACCCAGCCCCTCATGCAGATAAGTTGTGTTCTCTGCTCCAGAGTTCCCAGACGTGGGAAATGCTTTTTTTCCAGATCAATCCCAAGAAATTATAAAAGTGGGAGACATTGGAATATGTTTCCCAGAGAGGTTGTGGATGTTCCCTCCCTGGAAGTTTTCAAGGCCAGACTGGACAGGGCTTTGAGCAACCTGCTGTAGTGGCAGCTGTCCATGGCAGGGGGTTGGACTAGGTAGTCTTTAAGGTCCCTTCCAACCCACACCAGTCTATGATTTATAGTTGCTCTGAGTTCTGCCTCCCTAGCTGGGTAATAGCCCAGCCAGCACCTTCTGGAAATTGGACAGTGTCTCCCAAGGCAGTACAACTGAAGGTAGGGGAGGTGATGCCCTTGAGGCTGGGCTCAGAGTGGAGGTGCAGGTGCACTGCAGAACCTCCCAGCAGGCTCAGGGAGGCTGGGTAGGGTGGAGAATGCTTTCAGGATGCTTTGCAGGACCAGCTGTTGGAAGAAACCGAACTTATTCACGTGGCTCTGTTAGGATCAAATCAAAACACTTCTTTGGTGTAGCATGGCTGGTAATTTTCAGTGTAAGGTGGCTTGGTAGGTGAGTTTTAACATCCACCTTTTTAAAAACAAAAAACACCAAGCCCAAAACAAAAAGCCAACCTGGCTGAACAGTGACAGATGGAGTTCAGGAGATTGAGAGACAGCAGCATTTGTCTCCTCTCAGGTGATGGATGGAGGTTGCTGTTCAGCCAAGCACTGGCTGAGTAGTGCCCTTCACCTTGGTTGGACTTGTGTGGGGATTTTTTGGCATATGCTTGCTTGCCAGGGTTGCACCTGGATTAAGAACAACAAATCTGTCAGCCAGACAATTCACACCCTGCACATAATCAGAATTCCTGAAATGTCTGTTAATTGGATGGTTGTGGATGAAATAAAACCTGGGTGCACATCTTGACGGAAGTATTTGTTGAACTCCTAGCAGGTGGATAGAATATTGTAAAGTTAACAAATCCCCCTCCCTTAGGAGGAGAGATTTAAATTCTCATTCCTCTGACCAGGAAAAGAGGCAGGAAAGAAATTAATTTGCTCTGGGAAAAACAAACAAACACAAAAGGCAATAGCCTTATAAAAAGGGTCAGAAGACAGAATCTTTTAGTTCCTGCTCCTGTGGTTTGCTTAAGCATTGTCAGGAATTTGGGACAGCACAAATCAAATAGTCAGCAAATTCCTGGTGCCTTAGGGTATTGAAAAATCCTTCTGGGGAAGGCTGCTAATTGCACTATGGGTCAGTGCTTCGATATGTGTTGTTTCTAGCTGCTCTGCCTTAAACTGCTCTGTCATGCCAGCCTGTAGTGAAATCCCGCAGTGAACACTGATGCTAACAGAAATAATCTGCTGCTCGTAGAAGAGGCTAACAAAAAGCTTAAACCCTCTTCTTTTTGTCCTAAAAAGCCCCAAAACAAGAACCTACTATAGTCAATGACCCTGAATCAACCGTGGAAGTCTCAGCCTGTAAACAGAAAAAATACAGACTGAGAATCGTGGGGGCAGCAAGGCGTTAGAGAGGTCTGTTCTCTTGCACTTCAGGGTAACTCAGAAGACTTTAGGAAAGGCAAAGGTTCTCTGCCAGGGTACAAAGAGGCTCTGCTCATGTATTTCAAATGGATGTCTTCACTTTGAGTGGGCACTGCCTTACAGCTGGCAGCTGCTGGGCAGCTCCCGATTAAAACGCTCTCCTTCCTCAGCTCCCAGCTTGCTGTTGAAAAAGGCAAGGAGACAATTGCTGAAGCTTTGGAATGCGTGAAGCAACAAGCAAGTACGGAATGTAGGGAAAGACTGATGAATACTTAGAATGGAAAATGCAGCTCGTAATGGCAGAAACTGCAGTTTCAAAACATGACTCTAAGCGTTGTCCTTTTGCAGGCACATCTGGCGAGCAGTGCTGGCAGCTGTGGAGCTGCTTCCTCTTTCACCGTGAAGCCATCACGTACAGAAGTGTACGCGGGGGTGCTCCAAGCTCTGCTCCAGCGCACCCTGTAGACCAGCAATAATTAAGTTTAATTGCGAGTTTTGTTTTTTTTTTTTTTCCTTGATGAGAAAAGCTGCAGCGGGGAGTACCTGGTTTGTACCTTTGTGCTAAGTGCTAAAATGCTGATCTGTAAACTGCTGCTCATCTTGGGTATGCTTAAAAGTGTGGGATTTAAAGCAGCTTCTAGATACCAGTTAGTAGGGAGAACGTGGTGCCTGGGTTTCTAGTTTTGTAGGGTTTGTGTTATTGGATTTTTTGTTTGTTTTTGTTTGGTATTTTCGATTTTGTGTTTCGTTATTGTTTGGGTTTTTGTTTGGTTTGGGTTTTTTTCTTTGTTTTGTTTGGGGGTTTTGTTGTTCTGTTTTCGGGTAGGGGGACCTGGCAAGACCTTCATCCTCCTGTCTGTGCAGGGCGATTGTAACTTGGTCAAAGCAGTAAAAACCCCACGCCTCTTGTTCATGGGAGCTGCTCGGTGATAAAGTTTGGCTTTTAAACGGGGTGAATACAACCAACATCTTGTTGCAGATGTCAAAGGCATCTCCATCCGGTTTAACCTCTCTGTTGCAAGGAGGGTCCCGATAGGAGACTCTGAATAAACGCACTCTTGACAGTGTAAGCGAACTGGCACACCGCTCACTGATTGTTTCTTTTAACTCGCTTTCCGGAAAGGTTTTCTTCTCCGCGCTGTGGCGGCGGATGGCAAAGCTCAGCGGGTACCCAGTGAGGCTGGCGAGAACCCACCACCGTGGTGTCGGTGCTCACAGCAGCATGGCAGACATCTGCCCCTGAAACCTGGCCCCTCCGCCGGTATAGACTGTGCCCTGGGGCTCACTCTCAACCCTGCTAGGTGCTGTTACACGCCCATCGTGCTCTTTATTGTAGGGTGAAAGCCGAAGTCGGCCGTTGGCACTGGGGTCCGTCCCCCTCACCAGCACCGCAGCAGTAAGATGGCGCCGCCGGCAGCTCCCCTCAGGCGGGGAGGGAAGGGGGGGCAGAGGGCGTTGCCTGGCACCCGCCCGTCGCGCGCTACCCCCTCCCTCCCTCCCTCGCGCGGCGCCGCCATCTTGCCAGCGGACAACCGGAGGGGCTGAGCTCCGCCGCTGCCTTTGCCTCTCCCCCATCCCCTCCGGCCGGGCTACCTTCTCCCGGGGGCCCGGGGGGCCGGAGCCGGCAGGTAAGGTCTTCAGAAAGGGGCACGCCAGCCTGCCTGCTCAGCCCACTTCAGCCGGCTGTGTGAGGGCAGGACATCTCCCCCATCTTTCTCCAGCGCTCTCTCCCCTTCCCCACACAGGGTTCCGCAGTCTCAGGAAGGGGCTTTGTCGCTTTGCCCTTTCCCTAGACATCCCTTTCTCGGGCTGGCGGAAGCTCCACATCGCCCGCTGGCCCTACAGGTGAAGGGGAGCGGCGTGCTCGCTCCGTGCCGGGAGCTGCGGCGTGCTCAGGCCTCTCCCTAGAGAGGAGGGGAGGGATCCTCAGGTACCCATCCTGGGGTGCCTAGGTAGGCTTCCCTTCCAAAGGCACCTCCGCCCGGCGCAGGCGAAGGACTCGTAGGGGTGTGGGATGGAAAGATGGATCCTGCCGTTTAGCCCAGGAGTATAGGTTAGTGTGCAGAGAGCCCTTCTGGGCCGGGGGCATTCACGTGGGGAAATGGGTGAATGCTCATTTTCCCTCCAGCCCCGGGAATCAGTTCTTTAGTACCACGGTTATCCCATACGTTTATGCTTTCTGTATGGATATGCTCAGTTCAGCGTGAAGCCAGTGGGAGTAGGGCATCATGTGTACCCGGTCCAGTGATTGTTGTCATCTTCATGATGTGTCTGTGTAACTGTGTGCAGCCCGCAGGAAAGGATGGGAGTTTGTGGGCTGCAGCCTACACGGTGGTGCATGTGTTCCCTCAAATCTCATGCATTCTTGGAAGATTTGTCCATCTCAAGCCAGAAGGTCATAGAATCAGTTAGGTTGGAAAAGGTCTTTAAGATCGAGTCCAACTGTTCACCAGCACTGCCAAGTGCACTACTAAGTGGTCCCATGTGCCCTTGTGGAACCAAGTCTTTACACACCTAATAAAGTTTTGTGAGCTTGCTGTCAGTCCAACACCTGTTTCAAGGTTGATACGTCAATATTGCTTTACAAATACAGTTTCCCCACACAGACATGCTGCAACCCACTTGCTGCTGAAGTACATCCACAAGAAAGCCCTGGAGCTATGCTTACGTGAAGAGCTATGTTCAGTGTTGCTTGTCAATGTGTCAGTGTCATCTTGTGCTGTAAACTCACACTAAATGATTCTTAGGAGCCCATCATTTTTGTCTTTCATCAGATCTTTTAACTCTCCTCATTCCCTTAATCCATGGAGCAAAGAAGGTAACACAATTGGAAACAAACAGTCTTGAAACCACTATGTGGATGTTTTTAGTAGCTGAGAGTTGCCTCTATGTTGTTCCCATATAAACACACAAGCAGAGTGCTTTCAGGTGGCAGTTGAAACCTAAAATGCTTTTCTTGTGCCTGCTCTGTGAGATGGAAAGTGTCTTTAGCACCATTATGACAGATGATGGCCATTAGTTAGTATCTGGGAGTTACAGAGAGTAAATGTGCAGCAGAGCAAAGGGGGACACACTAGCTGAGAGGGTGTATTAGTTGAGTTGTTGGATACTTAACTTTGGGAGGGAGTGATACAGTTGAGCTTTAGGTCTGTAACCGTGCTGCCTTTTAGGACTGTAAGTAAAGGCTCAAAGAGGTGAGGTCCTGCTTTGGTGGTGTAGTGAAATACACCAGATTCTAGCAGAGTCAAACCATCTGAATGATCAGATTCTGTTGCTGAAATTGCTGCCCTTTGTACGCTGCTCAGTTTGGAAGTTTTGATGACAGACAGCTCTTTGTTCACAGCAATTCAGCAGAGTACAAATGCTTCATGAAGAGATTTGTTTTTAGGAAGCTCCTGCCTGTGGCTCTTAACTGGCAGTGAATCAGGTAGAATTTCTGAGATAAGATCAGACTGAGCAAGACTGTCTGGTTGCAAAGGTTGGCTGAAGGAATTTCTTTCTGGAGATAGTTAGATGATCTTCTCAGCATGAAAAGTGTTTTTCTTTTAGCTGCTGGTTTGGAGTATTTTACAGTTAATATACCATCAGCTTTTTTTTTTTTTGCTTTTTTTTTTTTTTAACATGCAACTTGCAAACCCTGTTTCTCATCAGGGGAGATGTTTGCCAGGAAGGAAGTTACTGATTTATCCTGGTTTCTGTTTACTTTGTTTTGAATCATGCCACTAATAATTGATATTTTCATTCATCTACATAATGCTGAAAAGAAGGATGGAGGATTGGACTATTTCTACAGCAAGGTGAATTTGAGTACTACTTTGATCAGTAGCTGCTGGTCAATGATTTATTTTTTTTCCTTTTATTTGAACAGAGCATTATAGTAGAAGCAGCCACAAAAATGTGGTGTCGCAAAGCAGAAAAAAAGAAGTACTAGAATGGAATCCCATCAAATCCTTGGTGGGATTAGTGGTTTGTACCTTTATTTGGGAAAAACAAAACAAAACAACCCCCAAACCTGCATAGACTTCTCTTGATGTTTTTCTCCTGTTTTCACAGGAGAATTATTAGTATCAGAGAATGACAACAGCTGCTTCAGCAAGTGGATGCATTGTGCAAGAGGTCATTAGTTACAGCTACCAGCTTTATTGAACTCTTCCTTACATTTCATCCTTATTTGTAAGTTTATAATTTTTTTTCCACAGTGAGGGAAAGATGGGCAGCTGTGGAGATTGGCTCAGAAAGGCTATTTAGCAGTGTCAGCACCCAGGAGCTCTCTTGAGCTCAATTCTATCTCTGGTTGGCTTTGTGATCTTCAACATGTCAATAAATATCACTCAGTTCTGGAAAACGAACTGGACAAGCAGGTGGAAAATAGAATCTGTGTTATTAGATGATACCCTGAAGAAAACATTGAATAAAAAAACCCAACCAACCAAACTAAAACCCCTGTTGGAAATTGAGAGGTTGTTCATGGTGGGTCTTGGGAGCTTTCTGATGGAGGTTGTGTGGAGCCAGAGAAGGCAGGTGAGGCAGGCTGGAGTCCCCTCTTCATGCCATCTTGTTAGGTGTGCTGAGCTAGGTCAGTAAGTGGTGCGGCTCATGGGTCACAACATTCTTTAGGGATACAGTTCTGGTGATGTTTAAAGTAGTGATAACAAGGATGCTGGAAAATACAAGTGAAACTTCACTTTCTAAACAGAGAATTTTGTTTCTCCTGGTTTCTAGCCTCACGGCTCTAACAGATTTTTGATCTCTTGCAGTCTTGTAGAAGCGGCAAAACAACTTAGGTTTGATGTTTTGTGTGCCATCAGCTGAAACTGGGGCCATCATGAATATAACCAAGGGTGGACTGGTGCTGTTTTCAGCTAATTCCAATTCATCGTGCATGGAACTGTCCAAGAGGATTGCTGAGTAAGTAACATCTGCAGTTGGAATATGGGTGTTATGATGGGACTTAGGTTACCGAAGACTGATTTCTCTGTTTAAAGGAAGTTATGTGGGGAAACCGTGTGAACTCTTTGGTGCTGTCAGACAGTGCACAGCCTGGAACACATGATGTGTGTGGGCTGAGGTTGGGGTGTGGAACAGGGGACTTGTCATAACTTCAGCTGTTGGAATGTTGTGTTCAGTTTTGTGCCCCTCACTTCAAGACATTGAGGGGCTGGAGCATATCCAGAGGAGGGCATGGAAGCTGGTGAAGAGTCTGGAAAACAGGTCTGGTGAGGAGCAGCTGAGGGAGCTGGAGTTTAGCCTCTGGCTAGTGGAAGACCTGTTGTCTCTCTGCAGCTTCCTGAAAGGAGATTGTAGTGAGGCAAGGATCTGTCTCCCAAAGAACAAGTGATAGGAGAAGAGACAGGAAAAGTTGCACCATGGGAGGTGTAGGTTGGATATGAGGAACAGTTTCTTCCCCACAATGGTTGTCAAGCCCTGGAACCGGCTGCCCAGGGCAGTGGTAGAATTCCCATCCTTGGATTTCAGAACCGTGTAGATGTGATGCTGAGGGACATGGTTTGGTGGAGACCTGGCAGCATTGAGATAAATATTGGACTCGATGATCTTCCAGGTCTCTCCCAACCAGAACGATTCTGTGAAACTGCCATGGTTAGCAGGAACATTTAGTATTTAAATAGATCAGTAACAAAGAAAATAAATAGTGTTTAAATTGTTTGGTGATATATTTAGTTGGCTACAGTGTTTTGTAGAGAATACAGGGGGAAAACTAATATTTGGATAGTGATGAATAATCCTGGCAGAAGTTTTGATCATTTTCTTCCTTTTCTCGTAGTGGCACTTTCTTAGCTGGCAAGGTTGCATCTGTCTGCTCATTGTATATTTGGTATGGGGACGTTTATTTAGTTCCAATTGTATGAAGAGCCACAGCAGAACTTTTATAACTTAAGGAAGTTTTCATCATGTTACTATAGTGGCTGCTAGGATGTGTAACATTCCCAGGATGGGAATGTTCTTCCTGAGGCTTATGTACCCAAAATTCAATGTGAATAGGAGGAGAAAGGGGAATGCAGAGGAGTTCAAGTTACATGTGGCAAGGACTTGGGCATAAGCACGTGCTATATGCTTCGGCCACGAAGATGATCAGAGGGCTGCAGCAGCTCTGCTATGAGGACAAGTTACAAGAGTTGGGGCTCTTCAGCCTGGAGAAGAGAAGGCTTTGAGGAGACCTTATAGTAGCCTTCCAATATCTGAAGGGGACCTAGAGAAAGGCTGGGGAAGGACTATGTACAAGGTCTGGTAATGACAGGACGAGGGGCAATAGGTTTAAACTGGCAAAGAGGAGATTTAGACTGGATGTTAGGAGGAAGTTCTTTCCAGTGAGGGTGGTGAGACACTGGTACAGGTTGCCCAGGGAGGTTGTGGCTGGTCCCTCCCTGGAGGGGTTCCAGACCAGGTTGGAGGAGGCCTTGAGTGGCCTGTACTAGTGGGAGGTGTCCCTGCCTGTGGCAGGGGGTTGGAACTAGATGATCCTTGAGGGCTCTTCCAACCTTACCATTCTATATACCCTGTTGTCTTCTTAGTGATGAAACCAAGTTTGCCTCTCAGGCAATTATTTGTCGTTTCTAGCCTGTCCTTTGCCTGTTGCATGAAGGATCTTTGCTGTGGTAATACTACAGTGGAATAAACATAGCAGACATTCATCTTCCATTATTTATCAAACAGAGCTTGCTCCTGTTTCCTATTCACTCCACACTGACGTTTTTTTGGTAAAGAATGATTTAAAAGGGTTCTCTGGAGCATTGTGCATGTTGCCATGTGTACATACATTGCCATAAACTTGTAGGTTGAAATATGTATTAGAAATGATTTAGTAAATGATTTGGTAACCAAACATCAATTTTTTGCACTGCTTGCTCTTCTGAGCTTGACTTGAAAATTAGTTCAGCTTAGCCTGCAGTGGAGCTCCTGGAGATTGTAGATGCTCTGTTAGGCTATTTCTAGTGTAATTGCTGGTTTTATGGTTTGGGGGTTTCTATTCTGGTTTTCTCCTGTGGCGAGCAGCCTTTTCAGTTACTTACTGTGTTGTATGGGGTTTTGCCTTTTCTTTTACCCACTCTATCCTCTCTCTACTCCCGCAGACGCTTAGGAGTTGAGATGGGGAAGGTTCAGGTGTACCAAGAGCCAAACAGAGGTGAGTGTTTCATTGGAAACTTCCCTAACTATGTCAGTATATTGGATAACCTTTTCTTAGACTCTGCTGAGTTTTGGTGTTGCAAACATTACATGTTTCTCTTCTTGGCAGAAACAAGAGTGCAGATTCAGGAGTCTGTGAGAGGAAAGGATGTTTTTATCATTCAAACAGTTTCAAAGTGAGTAGCTGTTTAAAAACTGCTTGCATTTTGACATGGACTGTCTATAGGAATGCTTCCGGTTTAGGTTTTCTTTGCATTTTATATATATGATACAGTGTAATAAGCTTGGATTAACTAGATAGAGGCTTCTCTTTGTGGCGTTTTTGTTATTACTGGGTTTGGGGTTTCTTTTATATGTGCACAAAGAAGACTTCAGTGGAAGCTAACCTCTTGTTTTGATATTTTCAGTTAGTGTGTCAAATAAATTTTGCCTGAGGTCACCCTCTCTTGCTGAGGTCACCCTCTCTTGCTGAGGTCACCCTCTCTAAATTCTTCTCTTTTTCAGCTTTCCCATCTTCAGCAGTGTTATAAAGTTCCAGGTGAAGAAAGCATTTCCTGAACAATGTGTCCCCTGCTTCAGAATTTTTTTTAAAAGAGCTTTACAGATCCTAAGACTTTTTTCCATGATAGGTCTCTTAACTCATGAACAGTTCTCATCTAAAAAGATACCTCCTTCAGTCTTTTCAGGACAGAAAACCAGATGGTAATTGTTAAACATTTAGCCCACTGTTTGCTTGAGCAATGGATGCCTGTGTTCTAAACTCTGAAACTTAAAGCCTATCTCTATCAATAAATAAAGATATTTTGGTTTGTGAGCAACAGAAAAAGATCTTGGGAGTAAATTACGGGCTACTTTGTTAGAGCAGCATGCTATATGACTAAAAGCCTGAAAATGGTGTAATTAAACCATCTGACTTGCCCAAAATAGCAAGTGAGAGAAATAATGAAGCGTAATTCTAGTGCTGAGTGCAAGGCACTTGCTGTCCTGAGGTGCATGGCTGGATTCTTAGTGACAAGTGCTCTGTCACCATACGTTGTGCTGCCCAGAAGTGGGTACATATTTTGCGTTGAATGCAGGATTTTTATGCACAAAATACAAAACTAGTTGCTTTTCATTCCAGGGACGTGAATACTACAATCATGGAACTCCTGATCATGGTGTATGCCTGTAAAACATCCTGTGCCAAAAGCATTATTGGAGTGATCCCTTACTTCCCCTACAGCAAACAGTGCAAAATGAGGAAAAGGGGCTCCATTGTCTCAAAATTACTGGCTTCAATGATGTGCAAAGCTGGTAAGAACACAAACTGTTACTAAATAATCAGAGCAATGGAGGGACCTGCTGTCAGCTTTCAGCTCTAGAGAACTCTGTGCACAAGTTGAGGCTTATTAAAAACAAGTGCCAAGTTTTCTGTGAGTGTGAAAACCCATACAGAAAGGAGAATGGAATTAGAAATGTTTCCAAATGGCAACTTCATTTAACCCCAAACTTGTGACAGCCATTTTACATTGTGTCTCACTGAGCTGGCAGGATGAGCCTGCTGGACTCTGCTGCTGTGGGCCGTGGTATCCATCTCATAATCATGTTCTTTGTCTCTCTTAACACTCTCAAACAGTTGTTCTTTGTCATTTTCAGCCTGTTTTTTTTACCTGTTGGATGAACAAACGTGCTTTGTATCTGTGCTTTACATTTGAGATGATGTGAAATAAGGATGTTATTCTGTGCTGTTTCTTTCACAGAATGTTAGGGGTTGAGCTTTCTTTTTTGTCCTTGGGATGAAAAGAAGAATTACAATAGACACCCTGTGGTCTGCTTTCTTGGTGTGAGAGGATTGTTCCAATGAGTACGATTTGAGGCCGTTAGCTGGGCAGTGGCTTGCTGTGTGGCATAGAAGTGTATCTCTTAGCAATCATATTGTCACTTGTCAAATGGAGAAGGATCTTACCTGCCTCAGTGTGGCACTACTGAGTCAATTATATGGAGTCTTAAGTTGTTTTGAAAGGACACTGCAGAAATCTCCAAACCTAATAATGTTGGTGTGCTTAAGTGGGACGTAGTTAACATGCTGCATATTTTAACTAAGGTTAGTGTGCTTCTTCCAATGCAGCTTAGAGATTTTCTTCTGGACAAGCTCCAGTTAAACTTCCTAGAGAAATAAAGACTGTGCCTGCTGTTCTCTCTTCATTTTCCTGACGTGCTTTTTATTTTTCAAAGGGCTAACTCATCTCATTACCATGGACCTACATCAGAAGGAAATACAGGGCTTCTTCAATATTCCAGTTGATAACTTGAGAGCATCTCCATTTTTACTACAGTACATCCAAGAAGAGGTGAGGAAAGCCTGGTATTTTAAATAGCTTTTTTAACTGTTTAAAAAAAATATTTTCTTTTCCATTTTGGGTCACATCTTGAGGCTTCTGAAAAAGATTCCTCTGAAAAGACTTAACACTTCACATAGAATTTTAAAAAGGGGGAAAAGTCACATTGGGGCAATTGGTTCTTCCTAACAGGTCTAAATTTTGCTGTCATCAAGAACTGGTGCTTCTTTCTTAATGCAGCAATGCTATTCTGTCAGATATATTCACCTAACTGTTACTTTTTTGAAAAGTAGGATTTTCTTGCTCTTCCTTTCCTATTTCCAACTTTGACACATATAGGGCTGCTTGTGTAGGTGTGATTTTTTTATTTCATTATGAAAACCCTTTGGAAATTAAGTTGTAAACTAAGGGAGAGCCTATTGATCGTTCTCTGAAAGCAAGAGCAGGTGACTTTGGTGTGGAAATCTTCACCAGCTGTTTGTTCAGCATGTCTTGACTTGAGGAGCTTAACTTCTGATGGCCTGAGCGTCCCTTTCTCCATCTTATTTTTACAAGCGCTTTGAGAAGTGCTAGTGGTGGATTTACACAGACAAATTGTGCAAATGATAATTGTAGGTATAAGGTGCAAATTATGCTTCTGACTAATGATGATTTGGATTAAGGCTAGTGCTTTCTACCTCATGAGAGAAAAGGTTGAACTTGCTCTTACTTTTGAATCTAACCTGGTTTGTTTTATAGAGATTCAAATGCCACCCTAAAATCAACAAAAAATTAATCCCAGCCCCCAGACCAACACTGTCTTAACAAAATTATGTTGGTTTAAAGCCTGTTTGGGGAGTCAGTTTACCATTAATCAATTTCAATTGGTACTGGAGTCAGAGGGTGATAGAGCAAAACTCCAGGCTCTGGCTTTGCAAAGATCATTCATCTCATATACCAGGAGTGAAGTATTGCACCTTTTAAGCACTTCATAAGTTAAAGAAGGAAAGTGGAAAACCAAATACACAAACACAGGACAAGTTGTGTTTTTATGCTACTTGAACATATGGATAACAGATCATGTTCCTGGTTTATTTGTGGAGCACATTCTGATGTGTGAGCTTTACCAAGAACTGTTGCAGCTTTGAGGCTGGCACTGCTGTGCAGTCTTAACACATGAACATCTGTAGAGATCTCCTGAAGTATGTGTAGAGGGATCCTAAAAGACAATTCCAGATTTAATTTCTTCATTTCTCTGTATGTCCACGTGATGAGTTGCTACAACTAGACTTGACTGAATGTGTCTGATCAAATGGGATCTACATTGGCAGGAACTGTCATGAGCCAGGTTAAGAAAAGATGCTTTAAATAAAAGTTTCATGCAGTGCTGCTCAGGAAGAATTTAGCCTTCATCTGAAGTTCACAGTGGCAGCAGCTTGTTGTCCTGCTGTGAATGCCCAAGTGTGGAAAACATTTCTAATAAGAGTTGTGATGCGGCATGAAGCATACTCCAGCTTGATGGAGGTCACTTAAAGCATTTTGCTGAAAGTTAAGAAGGTGAAGGATTGTCATTGTTCCCTGTCGGGAGTTTATGTGTAGGTGTGGAGAGACTTGCTTGGTGTTCTGGGATGGAGAGAGTCCAGTCAGTGAAATGAAAATGGCATAAAAATAATACAGTGATTTGCCTTTATGTACTTAGCAAGTGTTTAGTACTTAGTGTCTCCTCTCTTTCCTCTGTGTGCATGTTAATCTTAGAGTGACGTAGCTCTTTGTTATAAGGAGTTGTTGATGTCTTACTATCTCCTGGTTGGTGTTTTCTGGCTTTCTGACTTCATTTTAAAGAGCTGAGAACAAATTTGATAATTTGGCAGAGGAAAAATGAGGCTGTGATGTCTGAACAAGATCAAAGCCTGTATTATGTCAAATGACAGGCCCTGCCTTGTCCATACCTTCCATCATGTTAATCTTTGGAGCCTGTTGTATAACTAAGTGTTTATAAAGGACAGAACATGCTGAATTCCCAGTATTCTAGGTGGAGTTAGTAGCTTTGTGGATTATTAATACAGCCTGACAGGTCCTTAGAAAAGCTCCTGTTTTCAGCTGGTTAGGCCCATGCCCCAATTCAGAACTTAGGGTTTGTTTTTTTTTCTTTTGCTGTGACTGTTTCAGGCAGAATGTTTTTGGAAATGTTGAGTCTGTATGAATTGCATGTTTGAGGATAAGAACTTACCTTGCTTGTGCTAGAAAAAAATATTTCTGTGCTCTCCATCTGGGATTTGACGTCAGACAACTGCATGTCAGGGCACCACCACTCCAAATATGTGGAATTAAATAATTCATGGGTGTTCAGTGAAGAGTCTGCCCCTTAAGAATGGGACTCTGAGGACTGGGTCTGCTCTGTAGGGCTTTACTTGCTGCTGCAGCTGAGAATGCCTGTGGACTGTTGCTAAAGCAGCTGATAGGAGGGTAGATAACTGATAGAAGGATGGACAGGTTCTCTGGATGCTGCTTTTTATGACAGACAGGGCAGGAAGGCAGAGAGTTTGAAAGGCGATGAGATGTTAGTGGGAGCACAGGTTGCTGTTGGAGAGGAGAACTCAAGTCTAAATGGTGAAATGTTTGAGAAGTTGTGGACAAGGAAAGATGAGTCTGATGTAGAATTGCTATTTGCAGGGAAATGGAGACTAAGATATGGAACTTGTGTATGATGGGGACTAAAATGCTGGTTAAATGAAGAGAAGTTTGGAGGGAAAATGGAGGGGGAGTGCAGGGACAGCAAATTTTGGAGCAGAGTGTGAAGGCTTTGTTGAAGTACCTATCAGACCTAAGAATGAAGTCTAGACTTGACCTTAGCGCTGCTGCTGTTGAAGTTTGCAGCAGTATC
Organism: Ramphastos sulfuratus; assembly: GCA_013399055.1. NCBI lineage: Eukaryota > Metazoa > Chordata > Aves > Piciformes > Ramphastidae > Ramphastos > Ramphastos sulfuratus. Next base: position 81,610 of record WBNM01006897.1, on the reverse strand, counting down.
TTCCAGTGCTGCTCTGTGTAGGAAATGGCATGCAGCAGTATCAGCCTGTGACTCCAGGACCATGGTCCATGCAGAGTCAGTAGGATGTGATGAGTGGTGGAGGAGTATTACTTTTTGTCTGTACTCCAAAAAACAACCCTAAAACTAGGAACTAAATGTAACACTGTTTTCAGGTGGTTTAAAACTGCCACGTGCATGCAGCACAAGACAAAGTTGAACAGGAAACGTTAATTTTTTGATGGTTCCCTGTTACTTTTTGCCCTTGTCCTTGTAGCTCTGATGTTCTTCTGAAGCAGTTGCTTTGTTTAAGCTGTAATGTAACATGTTCACAAAAGGTACACTTTCATTACCTGAATTTTCTAAATACTCACTTTTATCCGGCTGTGAACTCTGGTCATGTGCCATGGATTCTTCAGGTTGCTTTCTTAGGTTAAATGTTCAATGCTTAAAATTTTTCTGGCAAAATAAAGTTCTCTGTTTCTTACTGAGTTGAAATTTGTCTAAAGATGATGAAGTAGACATTGCTATCTGTTATTTGCTACAGATACCAGACTACAGGAATGCTGTAATTGTGGCCAAATCACCTGCGTCTGCGAAGAGGTGGGTAAGATCTGCTCTCTTGTGTTAGAGCAGAAAATCTCTGTTGTGATTTTTGTTCATAGGATCAAGGACAGGTAGCCAATCATTAGAAGATGCAGCCTTCAAACCTCTCTCAGATCTGTTTTGACACATGTAGTTAGATGTCGTTGTAATAAATCTAAGAGTGAAAAACAGACAGAAGGATGGGGTGAATCAGGGAATCATTAAGGTTGGGAGAGACAGAATTGGAATTGTTTTGATTGGAAGAGACCTCTAAGATCAAGTCCAACCCTTAACCCAGCACTGCCAGGTGCATGTCTAAACCATGCATGTCACTCAGCACCATGTCTCCATGGCTTCTTAATCCTTCCAGGGTCGTGGACTCCAGCACTGTCCTGGGCAGCCTGGGACAAACCATTCAGGGAAGAAATTGTTCTTCATCTCCAACCTAAACTTGTGCAACTTGAGGCCTTTTCCTCTTGTCCTGTCACTTGTTCCTTGAGAGAAGAGACCAACCCCCACCTGGCTCCAGCCTCCTCTCAGGGAGTTGCAGAGAGACAGAAGGTCTCCCCTGAGTGTCCTTTTCTGGAGGCTGGACAAGCCCTGTTCCTTCAGATGCTCCTCTCAAGACCTGTGCTCTAGACCCTTAACCAGCTTTGTTGCCCTCTGGATATAAAATTGATAGTGGATAGCATAATGAAGATAATTAATCAGATCATATTTGCATGTTTACATTGTAGATTTCCTGCTGTAAATGAAGAAAAAGGCTGGTAGTGTAACACCACTAATCCAAAGTCATTTCTGAACATGGTCATAATACAGAACGTGGTTGTTCAGACCCTGAGCAGACCCATGACTTACTGTCTAGGATGGCAAAATAGGATTTGATCTTCAAGGTGGTTTTGGTTATCATGTCCTTGTTGGCTGAACAACTGTTTCTAATCCACAAAGCTTTTTGGTTGACAGTTCCTGTTGTTTGGCATTACCTTGCTCTCAGTAGGTGGTGCAAGAGTTGGATGATGGTTTCAGAGATACTGCATTTGCTGTGGTGACAAACCAATAGCTTGTTGAAAGCATTATCTAGACCTTCATGCCAAGGAATTTTGGTGCTCTTTGTGAGGAAAGGTTTTGTTACTTTATTTAGCAAATCAGAAATACTTTAATTTGTAGAAGCATAATGAGGGTATCAACTTCTGTCATCTTTCTTTTCCAGCAGTGCTTTTTATGTGATTTTTCTTTTGGCCAGTTATGTTACGTTTGCTGGTCTTTGACTATTTCTTTTACCTGGTGTCAGTGTTGCCTCTGGGGTGTAGGGAGGGATTTGGTGAAGCATTTTCATTTTTGTCAAATAATTGCACATGCCAGCAAGTTGTCTGCATGTAGCTTTGACTGATCAGACAGATAAGTTGCCCACGTAACTGACGTGCGTAGGAGAGCAGCTCAGAGCTGGGATGCTTTTAGCTTCTTCACATGTACCTGTGAGCACTAGGAGCAGGATTTGAGCAGTTACACTGCATTTGGGGAAGGGTAATTTGAGTCTTTCAGCCTGATCAAGGAAAGCTCTTTTCAGATGAATGCTTACTTGTGAGAGAGCTTCTGCTTGATGGAGTTTAGGATGTTCTTGTGGTTTCTGAGCTTACTGGAAAATTAATAACTCATTGCTGTTACTTTGAATTTTATTTGCATTTAAGTGATAGGATTTTGCCTTCAAAGTCATAACTCGTAAGATAAATATGTTTGGAATCATAATTTATCTGTAGTTAACCATACAAAAAAAAAAATATCCTCACTGTAGGATAACAACAGGGCAAGAGATTATTGAGGCTTTCCAATACTTAAAGGGTCCTCTAAGAAAGCTGGGGACAGACTTTTTTTTTAGGAAAGCCTATTGTGACAGGGCAAGGAGTGATGGTTTAAACTAAAAGAAGGAGATTCAGATTAGAGAGAAGGAAGGTTTTTTTTCGTTTTTTTTAAAACTTTTTTTTTTTTCCCCCCACACTGAGGGTGCTGAGACCCTGGCCCAGATTGCCCAGAGAGTGGTAGATGTCCCATCCCTGGAAACATTCATGTCTATCTCTACAGCTCCCTGAAGGGCTGTTGGGCTGAGGTGGGTATTGGTCTCTTCTCCCTACAATTTAAAAGTTATAGGATGAGAGGAAATGGCCTCAAGTTGCAGCAGGGCAGGTTTAGGTTGGGTATTAGAGTAAACTTCTTCACTGAAAAGGTTCTCAAATACTGGAATAAGCCTCCCAGGGAGGTGATTAAATCTCCATCCCTGAAGGTGTTTAAAAGACACAGAGATGTGGTGCTGAGGTGCATGGCTTAGCACCAGACCGGGTAGAGGCTAAACTGACTAAGGCTAGACACCAAACTCTTGGGTGTGTGAGTTGAGGTAGGATCAATTTGCTCATTTTTACCTGCTACTTCCAGCATCTGGGATACAAACACTGCCTGTGAAATTCCTGTTTCTCCAACTCTCTGCTTTCTCCACTTCCCCATCTTCACATGCATTTCTGATTTCAGTTGAAATACTGCATGGTGAGAGAACTTTTTGTTTGTAAGCTTGTAAAAATCCAGGCTGTTGAACTGGTTTGTCAAACAAAATGATTATCTGGGCTCCCTTCTCTGTAGGATATCCAAGGTTATGTGCCAGAAGGTCAGAGATATTGGCTTATTTAGAGCACATCTTGTTAAATATAAAGAGCTGAACACTTGCGTTCTGTTTTCATCTGAATGGGGGTTTTGTTCCTATTAAATGTAGACAATTCCAGACATCTAGGCTGTTCTTGATTGCTGTTAGATGAGTCATAGAATGGTTTGAGTTGGAAGGGACCATAAAGATCATCTAGTTCCAACTCCCCTGCCATGAACAGGGACACCTCCCACCAGACCAGGTTGCTCAAGGCCCTGTCCAGCCTAGCTTTGAACACTTCCAGACTTGGAGCCTCCACAGCTTCTCTGGGCAACCTGTTCCAGTGGCTCACCATCCTCATGGGGAAAAATAACTAATCTTAATCCAGCTTCTTCTCTTCTTCATAAGACCTGCTAAAGCTTAGACTTTCAGGAGTACTGAAGGCTAGGAAACATTTTTTTTCTAACTGTTGGGCAAAACAGAAGGAAATGATCAGAGTTCTGTGACCTGCAGCATTTATCCTGTGGCTTCAAGGATAGAGGGGTTACTTCCAGGGCTATTCTGGCTCTCACAGGCCTGGTAAAATGATACTAGGGGACAAGATATTTCTTTCATGTGTTGTCCTAAAATTTTAGGATCATTCTGTTTTCCTCTCTGAAACTTTAGAGATGAAATGGCAACAGATTAGTGTTGTGTGTATGTGAGTTACTTTAAACTGCACATATTGGTGTTTTTTGAACCGTTTCCCTCCAGGGCACAGTCATTTGCTGAGCGCTTACGGTTGGGAATTGCTGTGATTCATGGGGAAGCTCAGGATGCAGAGTCTGACATGGTGGATGGTCGACACTCCCCACCTACAGCCAAAAATGTAGCTGCTATTCACCCCAGTTTGGAGATACCCAGTAAGTAAGTTTGTGTATGAAAATGTTCACTACTTGGTTTTTATGGTTTTGGGAGATGGGGCTGGCAGGGAGGGGCCATCAGAATAGTATTGGGAAGTTTAAAGGCTCTTTCATGAGACAGATTATTACTTTTTTCTTAATAAGATGAGAGCAGATACCTTTTTCGTGCCCTTTTTCCATGGTTTTACTGCTATGCTGTTTGTGAGGTCTGTGTCTTTACAGCTAATCAGAAGAGCCTCTCTCAGGCCCCACTTTTTTTTGCCATTTACCTTTCCTATTGGAATTTTTCCTGGATCACAGAGCTAATAAGCTGAACTGTGACACTGGTTTTGTGTGTAGCTCTATGGTTTAGCCTGTATCTGGGGCTAAAATAAGGCAGTTGTTCTGTCACCCAATGACCCCTACCCAGCAGAGAAGAGGGACTGGTAAGGGAGGACAAGACCCATGAGTTAAAATGAAAACTAATTTAATGAAACAACTAAACTGATACCAGTGCCAGCACAGAAGTTATAGCCCAATGAAAGTACAACAGTCACACTGAATGGGAAGGCAGCTCCTGGGAGAAGGACAAGGAAAGGGAGCCAGGTTCAGGAGGAGCCCGAGCAAGAGCTCCCCATCCTCAGCAAACTTCCCCCTTTATGTTGAGTGCGATGTTCATGCTCTGGGAAACACCTGGTTCTAATTCAGGGCAGTTTTCCTGATTGAATCCAAACTGCTCACAGCCTTCAGCCCATGGCTGGCCTGGGATTCTGTCCCAGCAAAACCAGGATGCCATATAATGTCATGGGCCTTGGCAGAATGACCTTGCTGAATGTGGATATGGTCTAGAGCTGTGAGAGCAAAACTTCATTGCATAAACCTAGCTTGGATCTCAGTAGGGTGATTGAACCAGTTGTGTCTGTAGGTTACTCCATCTTTTATGCTAAAATTAAGAATTAATTGAGTTAGTTAAGAATTTGGGCATAAATAAATTTGGTTACTACTTTAAGCTTAAAAAAAATGGTATGAATTAGGATCCTGTTGATTTTCCCAGTAATGCTGTGATGGTTGAAGTATTTGTTGTTTCACTTCTCCCTGTAAAAGTAGTGAGCAGGCATTTCACACATGAAGTAAATTGTATCAATTTCCTCTTTCTTTTTCCCTTTCTACCCCTTTAAAATATTTGCTATTTCTAAGTGCTGATTCCCAAGGAGAAACCACCTATCACAGTTGTGGGAGATGTAGGAGGAAGAATTGCAATCATTGTGGTAAGTAAAGTGCCATTGCTTCTGAAAAATTATACTGACTTTGTTAAAGGTGCAGAAATCAAGTTGGTTTTCTGCTGAAGCAGCAGGTAAATTTTGGTGGATGCTGAACTTTCAGAACTCCACTTTGTATGCCATAAAGTGGTGGTATGTAGACTTCCTGAAGCTGACTGCGGGAATTACGGAGTGATCCCTGCTGGAAAGCAGCATTTGGACCTTGTGAATAGACCAAATTCCTATGAGGAAGAGGAATTTTCAGGGGGTGCTTACACATCAGATGAGGAGAAAATCACCTTGTTTCTACTATGAGTTTAGAAATTCCAGTGAAGCAGAGATGATGCAGTCTTATGATTCCTCTAAAGTAGAGTGTAGCCTCTGGGCTTGTTATGGAAAAGGACAAGTTTCTGTTAGTTTGGTTTTTGAACCTCAGTTTCTTTTCCCTCTTCCCTGCATGGAGCAACCCCTTTGTCCCTTGATGTTGCTGTAGTTTTAGGATACTTTGCATTTCTAGTCTCTCACTTCCCATCTAGTTCAGGTGTCTGAAGAACAGCATCAATAAAAACATTCAGCTTGTGTTGGCTGTCAGCTGTTACACTTGAAAATGATCTGATGTCAGTCTGATGTTGTGTCTGTCTGTCTGAGGACAGAGCCCATCCTACGGTTGGACTCAATGTTCTGAAAGCTCTTTTCCAAGCAAGACATTTCTGTACTTCTCTTTTGACAGGATGACATCATAGATGATGTTGACAGCTTTCTTGCTGCAGCTGAGACCCTCAAGGAGAGGGGAGCTTACAAAATCTTCGTAATGGCCACACATGGCCTCTTATCTTCAGATGCTCCCCGGCTGATAGAGGAGTCAGCGATCGACGAGGTAAGCCTGGGTTCTGAATTGCTGACCAAATATTTGGGGAGTTTTGAGTCAGAAATTCTCTCCTGACTTGGTAAATGAAGTCTCAAAATACAAGACTTTAGCTAGGAGGTTCCTGGGTACAGGCTTTCTAGTCTGAATTTGTATATGGGTGTGCGTATATCTATATATATATAGGTGTTGATTGACAGCTGCCTGAAGATGAACCAGTGTGTGCCCAGGTGGGCAAGAAGGCCAACAGCATCCTGGCCTGGATCAGGAACAGTGTGACAGGCAGAACCAGGGAAATGGTTGTCCCTCTATGCTCAACACTGGTGAGGACACACCTTGAGTACTGGGTTCAGTTTTTGGGCCACTCACTCCAGTAAGGACATTGAGGTGCTGGAGCATGTCCAGAGGACGGCATTGAAACTGTTGAAGGATCTGGAGAACAGGGCTGGTGAGGAGCAGCTGAGGGAGCTGGGGTGTTCAGCCTGGAGAAGAGGAGGCTGAGGGAGAGGCCTTCGGGCTCTCAACAGCTTCCTGAAAGGAGATTGGAGCCAGGAGAGGGTTGGTCTCCTCTTCCTAGTAACAAGTAATAGGATGAGAGGAAATGGCCTTGAGTTGCAGCAGGGGATGTTGGATATTAGGGGAAACCTTTTCACTGAAAGGGTTGTTGAAGACTGGAATAAGCTGCCCAGGCAGGTGGTTGAATCCCCATCCCTGAAGGGGTTTAGAATCTGTAAATGTGGTGCTGAGGGACATGGTTTAGCACCAGACTTGGTAAAGTTAGAGAACGGTTGGACACAATGATCTCAAAAGTATTTTCCAACCAAAATGATAGTGTGAATATGATCATCTACATGTCCTTAAAAGGAAAAAGGGAAAATGGGTAGTAGTGAGATGACTCTGGTGGCATTAGGAGTCTTCTCCCCTCAGTGTGAGGGATATTTTTGTATCTTCTTCTGGCCCCAGGTGCCAGAATAGGAGGGAGGGAGGACAGCGCCATTAGTATCCATGGATGCATGGACATCTCCTCTCACAGAGCTCCATCTGATCACTTTCTTTCTGTAGGTGGTTGTTACAAACACAATTCCACACGAAATACAGAAACTCCAGTGCCCTAAAATCAAGACTGTGGATATCAGCATGATCCTCTCGGAAGCCATTCGCAGGATCCACAACGGGGAGTCCATGTCATACCTGTTCAGAAACATAGGACTGGATGATTAGTGCTGCTGTAACAAACCCCCATCCCCAGCCAAACTGGAAGGGAACAGATGAGGAGCCGTGAAGCATCATGCTTACCTAAATATTTCCATTGAGCCACTTTTTTTGTTTTCTCTTGGTTTCAGTATCAAGGTAGAACAGTTTTAAACAGCTTTTTGGGTTGTTTTTTTGTTTTGTTTTTTTTCCCTTTGCCTTTTTTTAATTTTGAGAGAGGGTGGGTTTGGAGAACTAAACATTTTACAGGGAACCTGTTCTAGTTGCTTTTAGGTTAGTTGCACTATACACAGGATGGGGGGGGGAGGAGGGAAAACAACTCCACACAACACTTGAGGCAAGAATTTGGCTTCTAAGTCAAGCATTCCTTTCCCAAAGCTGCTTGCTACAAGTGCTTTCAAAGATACTCAGATGAAGTGACTGTATGGTATTTGCATTTTCCAAGCCAAAAAGGTTGTACTGTTGTATGCAGTTCAGTGGTTTTGTAGGAGTGCTTTTATAGAAAAGCATATGAAATATGCACCTCTATTTATTTTCTGCGACAAAAGAATAAAGACTTGTTTTGTGTCAGCTTTCTAAAAACTTCCAGGTACTAGGCAGTTGCCTTCTAACATGATCTAGGTCAGAGGGGTCTGGGCAGCCTGGGTCAATGGGGTCATGGCCAGTGGGATCAGGTTCAACAAGGCTGAATGCTGAGTCCTGCATTTGGGTCACAACAGTGCTGGAAATGCTGCAGGCCTGGGGCAGAGTGGCTGGAAATTGCATGGGGAAATGCAACTGGATAGGAGTGGTCAACACCAGCTGAAGATGAACCATCATTGTGGCCAGGTGGTCAAGAAGGCCAGCAGGATCCTGGCCTGGACTCTGTCCCATTGACCACAAATCTAACTTCTTTCCTTCAGCCAGTTCACAATCCGCCTCTACCTGATCATCCAGACCACACTTCCTCAGTTTAGCTGTGAGGGTACTGTGGGAGATGGTGTCAAGTGGTTTCCTGAGATCAAGATAAACCACATCCACTGCACTACCATCATCTCTCTGCCTGCTTATGTCCTCACCAAAGGCTATTGGGTTGGTTAGACATGAATTCCCCTCGGTAGAACCATGTTGACTGTGCCCAATGACCTTGTCTTTGATACGCCCAGAGACAGCATCAAAGATAAGTTGCTCCATCACCTCTCCAGGGATGGACGTGGGGCTGACTGGTCTATAGTTAGACTGGCTGTTAGGAACTTACCATGAGGGTGCTGCACTTCCATCGTGCTGCTTTGCTTCAGGGAATGTGAGCAGGAGTGAAATCCATGGCTGGATCTCAAGGAGCAGCAAGGACTTTGGAACATCTGCCCCTACAATATTCCCGCTGGTGAATCCAAATTGACTCCTCACAGGTGAGGGGTTTGTCAGAGGTTTCTAGCCTGACCTGAAGATAGCTGAGCTGAAAGCCTTGGCAGAGAGCTGAACTCATTCAGGTTTGTGTTCCTCACCACCCCCACACACATGCAGGTGGAACAGCTGGCCAGCTGCCTCTGAGCTTCCAGCCTCAGAGGTGGGAAGCTCCTGACCTACGGTGGAGAAAACAGGGGTAGAGTTAATGAGCATTTAAGACTTCTTTAATCTCTCCATCAGAATATCCTACACATGAGTATAAAACTTTTGACATCCTCAAAACCAGGAGTGAAAATTGTACCTTTGTCAATACCATTTCCTCCTGCTTGAGACAAACTTCCAAGGGCTGAGGAAGGCTTCTTTGCTTTTAAGGATCAACTCTTTTTTTTCATCTGTCGTAGTACAGCTCTGAGCACAATGGAGGCCTGTGATGAGAAGACCTGGTTATTGCTCAGACATCTGCAGTGCTTGATCTTGTCAGTGGATCCAGCAAGTGGGATGGTGATGTTATTTCAGCAGCTGCATTGTTCTGCTGTTCTGTGAGCTCATTTTGCAGCCCTGTCCAGGGAGGTGCATTCTGAATGTCAAAAATGGAATGTCAAAAAGCAAGGCTCTGCCTGATTCTCTTTCCTCTCTGTTCTAGTGAGACCACAGCTGGAGTGCCCAGTTCTGGTTTCCCCAATTCAAGAGGGAAAGGGAAATACTGGAGAGTTAAATGGAGGCTGAGAGGGTGATGAAGGGCCTGGAACATCTGCCTGATGAGGAAATGCTGAGATGTGTGGGGCTGTTGAGTCTGGAGAGGACTGAGAAGGGATCTTGCTAATGTTTACAAATATCTGAAGTGTGGATGTCAAGAAGGGGGCAGACTCTTCAGTGGTACTCAGTGACAGGACAAGGGGCAGTGGATACAAACAAACCCAGGAAGTTCCACCTCAACATGAGAAAAAAATTGTTTGTTGTGAGAGTTTTGGAGTCCTGGAGCAGGCTGCCCAGAGAGGTTGTGGAGTCTCCTGTGGAGAGATTCCAGACCTGCCTACATATTGTGATCCTGTGCAAGCTGCTGTGGGTGGACCTGCTTTAGCAGTAGGGTTGGACTGGGTGATCTCCAGAGGTCCTTTCCAACCTCCACCATGCTGGGATTCTGTGGTTGTCCTTTAACGGTAGTAAGTTATTAAATGCTTTGCACTGTTAATGGATACACCAAGTGGAGCTGTTTGTGCTTAGATGTACTTCAGATGTGTTAATGCAGGTTAGATTCCAGCTGAGCAGTGAGGGAGAACTTGGGTTCTTCTCACAGGAGTGCAGCCCTGCTCCTGGGCACGTCAGCAGCTCTTTCAAAGGGCAGAAATGCGCTGACCTGGCTCGGTGACAGGCGTAGTAGTTGCAGTGCATTTATTTTATTAGTGAGACCTTGTGATATGTGGCTGGAGAGCAAGCTGCTGCTTGACAGTGAGCCAGCCAAGCACCCAGAGCAGCAGATGGAATGATTACTAAGTACCCAACCCTATCGAATTGGATTGTTTGCTGCCGATTGTTCCATGCTGACCTTTGCAGCAATAGCTCATCTGTCCTGCGAGTGCTTCTGCTGGTTGGCCCTCGCTGAGGCTTCACCCTGGATGTTCACATAACTCCTGTGTTTGATCGTGGCTTTAGCATGTAGCAAACCCTAGCAGTGCCTCATTTTGTGTGGTGCAGTCGTTGTATTGTTCAGGTCTTGAGAGTTCAGGGGAGGCTATAAAGATGCTGAGGGGCTTGGAGCCCTGGGGCTATTGAGCCTGGAAAAGAGCAGCCCCAGAAGGGATCTTCTCAATGCTCAGCAAGAGCTAAAGGGTGGAGAGTGAGAGGATGGGACCAGACTCTTTTCACTGGTGCCCAGCCACAGGACAAAAGTAAACAGGCAGAAACTTTAACCCAGGAGATTCCATCTGAACAGGAGAAAATTCTTTGCTGCGAGAATGTCAGAGCCCTGGAGCAGGCTGCCCAGAGAAATTATGGAGTGTCCTTCTGTGGAGAGAATCCAAACCTGCCTGGATATTGTGATCCTGGGCAACTTGCTGTAGGTGTCCTTGCATTAGCAGTAGGGTTGGACTAGATTATCTCCAGAGCCCCACCATGCTGGGATTCTGGGATTTAGGAGCAAGTCAACCATGAGACTGGATTGCAGGTCCTCTGGCTCTTCATGGCATTGGGGTGGTTGAAAGGGAGTAAAGTATGTGTGACTTCCCTCAGACATTTTTCACACCCTTTTATTATCATGACAGCAGGACTAGCTAATCTGTAAGTGCTTTTCCTGGAAGCAAAGAAGTCAGATCACCAGAAATGCCAGCTCTTCTTAGAGGTGCTTCTCTGGGATCCTTAAAGAACACTTAAACCCCCCCTGCTTTATTCAGCAGTTTCTACAGTAATTTGCTAGGCAAAAGATTATTAGTCAGATAAGGAGGAAGCTCTTTGCTTGTGAGCTTTTCTCTGACCCAGGTTGCCCAGGGAGATGATAGATGTCCCATCCCTGAAAGCATTCCAGGTCAGGTTGTTTGGGGCTCTGTGCATCCTGTTCTAGTTGAAGATGTCCCTGCTGGCTGTAGGATCTTTAAAGGTCCTTTCCAATCCAAACCAGTTTGGGATTCTATGATCATTCAAAATCTTTCCAGACTTTGTATCTGCAGTAAAAATATGGTTTGGTGTTCTTTGAGCTCCTAGAAGAAAAAAACCTTGGCAATCTCTTGTCCAGAAGTATCTGGATTTAAGGCACCTCTGCAAGAAGCTTCTGGGGCCTCTGTTCTGAGAGCCTGTACCATGGGACTGTGTCAGCTACAGAGGCAGCTTGGACCAGAGCCTGCAGCTTCTTCAAGATGAGTGCAGAAGCAGCAGAAAATCTCGAGATGAGGAATTGTGTAGCTGTTTGTGAGACACCAAAATGCAGAGACGCTTGCCTGGCCTGGGCGTCCCAATGGGATGGACAATAGGGAAACAGAGGGGAAGAGGCAGTGGGCAGCCAGGCCACTCAGCCAAGCCTCTTGGGGAGTGAAGCTCCTGTTGCTGGCTTGTTTAATGATAAATGCTCCAGAGCCACTAACGAGTTACTAATTCAGTGACTGTGAGGCCGAGGATGAGGCAGGAGGCAGAGAATGATGGAGGACAACTCCACTGCTGGGCCCTTCAGCCACTCGCTGCAGTTCAGCGTTGCTGACCTTGTTGTTGTGGTGGTTTATTTCTCCTTAAACGTTGCAGTGGGGATATGGGTAAGAGTGGTTTGTTCCCTTTCTGCTTTGCACCAGGGGAGCTTTAGGTTGGATATCAGGAAAACTTTCTCTACCAAGAAGGTTGTTGGGCATTGGACCAGGCTGCCAGGGAGGTGGTGGAGTCACCACCTCTGGAGGTGATTAAAAGACATTTGGATAAGGACCTTGGGGACATGGTCTAGCAGTTGTGTACAGGGAAATGTTAGGTTGTGGTTGGGCTTGATGATCTTAAGGTCTTTTCCAGCCAGGTGATTCTGTGATTTTATGAGGTTGGTGTTTGTTTGTTTTGTTTGTTTGTTTGCTCAGGGCTGGTTGTGCTGTGTGGAGTAATTTGAAATTCCCTGTTCTCCTAGTTTGCACTTTGTGTGTTCTATTGTAGAAGTCTCTGCCCCACCCACTCCCTACAGAAGAACTTAAACCTAAGGAGAAACTTCTTTGGTGTGAGGGTGTTGGAGCCCTGCAGCAGGCTGCCCAGAGAGGTTGTGGAGTCTCCTGTGGAGAGATTCCAAACTCACCTGGACGTTGTGATCCTGGGCAAGCTGCTGTGGGTGCCCCTGCTTTAGCAGGAGGGCTGGACTAAATGATCTCCAGAAGTCCCTTCCAACCCCCACCACGCCGGGATTCTGTGACTCCCATAGCCTGAGAGCACAATGGAATTAACCACGGCACAAACTTCTCCCCTGCCCTCTGCTCTGCTGGGCGTAAGCAGATCTGCTGCTTGTCTATTAAAGGGTATTGAGACAAATGTCCTGCTGAGCCGAAAAAGCCCTCGGCTACCCACGGCCTCAGACAAAGCCTCTCCAAAGCCATTTATTCTGCCTCACGGAAAAATCCCAGCCAAAGCTGGGCCCTATTAGCCAAGCTGTCTGCTCAGGGTGGCAGGAGGCATAGCCTCTGCTTCCCTCTCTTGGGATGTCTCCTTTGCTGTTCATGGCTCTGGGTACTCGAGGTGCAGCCACTGTTTTGTGTAATTAAGCTTAAGTTGCAGAGCTCCCATTAATTATCCAGAGTCTCCTGTCTCTTGTCGCCTCGTCTGGGAGACTTGGTTCTTGGTGTCTTGTCTGGGTTTGTGGGGAAGGGTGCTCAGTGCTGATCTTTCCTCCTTCCAGTCTTCATGCAGGGTGAACAGGAACACCATCAGTGGCTATTTCCTTGCTGGCAGAGACATGGTGTGGTGGCCAGTAAGTAGAGGCAGACTTCTGTCCTGCTCTTAACACCCTGGGCAGCAGGGACATCCAGCACTGCTGTTCCCCTCACCACGTTTCCTCTTTCTCCACCATCTCCCAATGCTACCCTCGACCCTGTGCACCTCCTCTGCTAGGATTTGTGTCCTCAGAGCTGTGCTTTCCTTCTCATTGCATGAAGGATGCTGAAGTCCACCAGGGTTGTTGGGTCTCCTTGCTGCTCCGTACTTGGTGGCGGGGGGTGTCGTTGTAGTCAAATGTCTTGTCTCCATCAGCCTCATGTGCTCCTGGGGGCTCCAACAAGACAGTGATGTCCCAAGTTTCATTATTTTCCTTACTCTTTTTTCAGTGTGATCTTCACAAACTGAGTGTAGGTCCTTGCTGTGTCTGACACTGACTGCTTGCACAGGGCCACCCCCAGGATGGGTGTGTGACCACTGTGGTAAATGCAGCAGCATGTGGTGGCTCCTCATCCTCCAGAAGACAACAAAGCCCACAGGGCATGCCCAGATGAGCTGAATGGGTGGGGGCACTGTTTGTCAGGGCTCAAAGCTCCCTGGACTGGAGTCTGTTAGGGGGGTTTCTTGCGAAATACATCCGTGTCCCTCATCACGTGGTGTGTCTTTGGCCACACTTGGCTTTCAGATGTGTGCTCTGCTGCTCCCATTCAGATGTTGGTTTTGCATCCCTGTTGTCCCCTCAGGGTTGTGCTGCTGGGGAAAGCACCAAAGCTGGTCTAGTTGGCACGACTGCCGTGGCAAGCTGCAGACAGCTGGTGGCTGAGTCCTCACAACATCTCTTCCACAGATTGGAGCCTCTCTCTTTGCCAGCAGCGAAGGCTCAGGGCTCTTCATCGGGCTGGCTGGGACCGGTGCTGCTGGGGGCATCGCTGTCACCGGCTTCGAGCTGAACGTAAGAAAACTGTCACGTTACCAAGAACAGGAGTTTCTTGAGCCATGCCACAGCACCCTCATGCAACATCTCCAAAGGCTTGGGAGGAGCCATGCAGGGGGTAATTAATGCAACCCTGCTAGCTCAGCTTCTCCAGCTCATGTCTAGTGCATGCAGTGAGTCTGGAGTCAACTCAAGTCCACCTGCTCAGGGAAAAGGATATTTCAGAGCAGAGCTTTCTAGTCCAGCCCCTCCTTGATCCCAACTGATGGCTGAATAGCTCACCCAGTCCCTGGTGGCTTCCCCACATGTCGTAGCCAAAGCGCTTGGGTTCTGCAGCAAAACAAAATGGCTTTGATTTGTTTGGTGCTCAGGGTGTTAGTGGGAAACATCTGGTCAGGAGTTGAAGGGCTGAGGGGACACCAGAAGTGCTGTGGGGCATCCACCATAATCTCATGCACAGTTGTCTGCCATCTGAAGCCATTTGGAGATGTAAATGTGCACTTGAGGATGAGCCAGGGCCAGCTCAGGAGTGGTGGGCAGGATCTAGTGCTGCAGTCAACATTGAACTATAGCAGGATCAGTGTTTCTTCTGCCTGTTCCATGTTCCTCTTTCCCAACAGGCCACTTATGCTCTCCTGGCCCTAGCCTGGGTGTTTGTACCAGTCTACATCTCATCTGGGGTACGTACAGTGTCCCTGTGCCTGCTGCAGGGAGTGTGGACCCACCCAGGACACTGCTCCCTGGATGGCTGTCACCACTGTCCTTCAAGATTACTGATTCTGTGCCCTGCCTTCCCTGAGTCCATCCCTGGAGTAGAGGGCCTGGACAGGGCAGCAATCACTCTCTTTGCCCCTGGCAGATTGTCACAATGCCTGAGTATCTCCAGCGAAGGTTTGGAGGGGAGAGGATCCGGATGTACCTCTCTGTCCTGTCGCTCCTGCTCTCCATCTTCACCAAAATCTCTGTGAGTAGTTCCAGCTCAACTCCATGGCAAACCCATGACTGATTTCCAGCAGACAAAAGGTTACTTTGGGGCTCACATCTCACGTAGCCAGGTTAGGGGGAGAGCAGCTGCTGCAGGATGCTCCAGGAGGGAGCAGGACAAGAGGTGGGGTGGATGCTGTCTGCAACACCCCATGTTTGTAGGTACACCCAGCAGCAATGCTTTTGTCCAGGTGGCCCCAAAGGATGCATGACTATGTGTCAGGATCCCCAAAGTCGTGGTGGAGTCTCCTTGGAGTACAGGTTGTGTAGTAAGCATGCTCAGAGGCTGGGTTGCATCGTCTGAGTTTCTCTCCATGCTTTCCAGCATCCCCAGGGGACACAGCAGAGCCAGGAACTGAACTGGGAATGAATTTGTGGCTTTAGGCCTGCGGGTTTTCCACAGGAAAGGAAACCTTGCTGCAGCTGTAAGATGCCCAACCCTGTATAGAGAGTGCCTGATTTTCAGGGACTTTTCCATAGGGATGTTTTCTTTTTCCCCCCATTTTGGCCTCATTCCCAGTTCCTCATGCACTCTCTGCTTCTGCTGCCTGCTTGGTAACCGTGGGAAGAGAGAAAGCAGCTTAAGAGCCAGTGACACCGAGCCTGGGGCAAGCTGGAGAGAGCCGGGCACAGACAGCCCTGGGGGGCTGGAGACAGCGAGACGAGATCAAGAGCAAACGGCATAGGAAGGATCTGGAGGGGAAAGCTGCTGGAGGGAGTGGTCCTGCACCACCGCCTGGGACGGGGCGGGCGGATCTGACCTGGGCTCTGCTGGGGTTTTCGCCTTGCGCTGGATGAAAGAAGAAGCTGCTTTTGCAGGTGGCTGGCAGCAAGAAAGGTGCTTCTGCAGGTGGCTGGCTGCCAGTGGTGACTCTCTGCAGGGCAGGAAGGTTGGAGCTGAGAGCGTTCCCCCATGGCATGGCGCTTGGTGCTTGCCTCTGCACTTGCCAGCTCCCTGCTTCCCAAACTCCAGCTTGGCTGGATGCAGCCATGCTCCTGGCTTCCCAAACTCCAGCTCGGAGGGGACATCTGCAGCTAAAGCAGGTTGCTCAGAGTCCCAGACAACCTCGAAAGGAATGTTGTCAGGGATGGGGCACCTACCACCTCTCTGGACAGCCTGGATGAGGGTCTCACTACCCTCTGTAAAAAAAAAAAAAAAAAAACCAACAAAAAGACCCCAAAAATTCATGCTTCTCTCCAATCTGAATCTCCTGCTTTTACGGGATCACAGAATATCAGAGGTTGGAAGGGACCCAAAGAGATCATCGAGTCCAATCCCCCTACCAGAGCAGGACCATAATCTAGCTCAGGTCACAGAGAGCAGGACCATAATCTAGCTCAGGTCACAGAGTTTTAGTTTAAACCATCGCCTCTTGTCCTCTCGCAACAGACCCTGCTCAAAAGTCTGTCCCCAGCTTTCTGATCTGCTCCTTTAAGCACTAAAAGGCCACCAGAAGGTCTCCCTGGAGCCTTCTCTTCTCCAGGCTGAACACCCCCAACTGTCTCAGCCTGGCCTCACAGCAGAGGGCTTCCAGCCTTCCTGGAGGGAGGTGCTGCAGCATGTGTGTCCCTGGGATCTATGTGAATCCTTGCTGGCATTTCAGAGGAAGCTGGGATAGGATTTCTGGTGAGGTTTGTTCTTGGTAGTCTGGATTTGAAGAACAAAATTAGCAGTAGTTTGAGGGCTGGTTGTTTTTGAGTCTCCCTCCAGACCAGCACTTCCTCACAAAGCAGTGCCCTGCCATGCTTGAGCTCTTTGCTTTCCAGTCTCTCCATGGCTTTGCCCAGAAGGGACAGAGGACCTACAAGTTCCTTCTTAGCCTGAGAGATGGTTATGGTGTCACACCTTGCCTGACACCAGATGGACCTGGAGATGACCTCTGCATGGTGCCTGCACTGACTGAAACCTTTGTGGTTCTGCTGGCCCTTCTCAGCACAACTTTGTGTTTGGAGCATGGTTGGCACTCCCAAATGCCTCTTCCTGTGCCTTTTCTCAACCAGGGCTCTAGTTTCTTTGGTCTGCTGGGTTTTCTCTGATGTCTGAGTCACACAGGATGCAAAAGAAGAGGAATCAGCCTAATGAGGGGATTATCTTGGCATCTGGCTCCATTCATGGTAAATCTCTCAAACAATGGTCGTTTCCAGCAGTGGGTTGGGATGAATGTCTGCAGACAAGCAAGGAGCTGCCAAGCTGGCCCATTGTCCCACAAAGCGGTGACCACAGTAGGGAGCTTGGGAGGAGAGTGCAAAACTCCCAGCAGTTAGGCAGTGCTAACTCCTGATGTTCCTCACTGGGGCTGTCTCCAAGCCCCAAACTAGCCAGGCTTTTCCTGCCTTCCCTCCTTGCAGACATTGTCTTTACAGATGCATCTCTGCTCCACGTTCTCCGTGGCCTCAGTGCTGCTCTCTCGGCTCTTTATTTGGGGCAGTGTGGGATGCCAGTCCCTCCTCTCTTGGAATTCACCCGTTGGTGGACCTTAACATTCAGTGTTGCACGGCAAGGTGCAACAGAGCAGCCCCAAGTCCTGCTGAGAGGTGGTGTCACTCCTGGCCAAGAGGGGCAATGCCATTCTGGGGTGTATTACAAGGGCTGTGGTTAGTAGGTCGAGAGAGGTTCTCCTGCCCCTCTACTCTGCCCTGGTGAGGCCACATCTGGAGTACTCTGTCCAGTTCTGGGCTTCCCAGTTCAAGAGGGCATAGAACTGCTTAAGAGAGTCCAGTGCAGAGTCCCAAAGATGATTAAGAGCATGGAACAGCTCTCTTACGAGGAGAGACTGAGAGAGCTGGGGCTGTGCTGCTTGGAGGAGAGGAGACTGAGAGGTGACCTCATCAATGTTTATCAATATGTGCAGGGTGAGTGCCAGGAGGCTGGAGCCAGGCTCTGCTGGGTGATGCCTGATGACAGGCCAAGGGGCAATGGGTGGAAGCTGAGGCATAGGAAGTTTCATTTAAACATGAGGAGGAATTTGTTCCCTGTGAGGGTGACAGAACCCTGGAGCAGGCTGCCCAGGGGGGCTGTGGAGTCTCCCTCTCTGGAGATATTCAAAACCCACCTGGATGTGTTCCTGTGTGATCTGATATAGGAGATCCTGCTCTGGCAGGGGGGTTGGACTGAATGAGCTTTAGAGGTCCCTTCCAGCCCCTGACATTCTGTGATTGTCTGGGAACATGTGAGGAATTGTACAGGTGTCCTAGTCTTGGTGAAGAGCCCCTGGAGACTCCTCTGTACCCTGGGCAACTTGTTCTACCAAGACTTTGACCTCACCAGCTGTTGAGCTGGCCTCTAAAGCCAGCTTTTGATGGGAAGGCATTGGAGATGTTGGGTAAGAACGAGTCTCCAAGTGAGGTCACCAGTGGAGGCAGGGAACTGACTTCAAAGGCTTCTCCTCTCCTTTTGCAGTTGAAAGGACTTTTTTTTTTTTTTTTTTTTTTTTATGAATAGGTCATGCCTGCTTTTAATTAGCTTGTTTTTGTATTTGGGATGTCTTATTAATGACTTGGTCACATGCACTTTTATTTTTTTCCCACCCCAGCAGAGTCAGCAGGAAGGGAGGTGGAGACACCTCTGCTTCCTCATAGCAAAGGCTTAGACTCATCTGCAGACGACTGCAAAAATGATTAAGCATTGAGAAAGCCAGGAGAAGGAATTATGAAATATCTTGTCCTCTTCACAGCTGAGCTCTGAGGAAGGATTGCTGGAGAAGCAAGGAGTTACTGGGGGGCATGAGTTTGTCTGCTGCTGAGGTGACAAATGATGGGTCCCTCCAAGGGGCACTAGGACCTTCAGAAGATGCCAAGGATGCTTGGCTGGCACTGTACTAGGGAAGCTCAAGGTAGTTTGGGTTCTCACTTCTGCTTGCATTGGGAGGTGATGGCTGAGGGCCCTTGGCTGGGGCTTTTGTACCTGGTAGCTGAAGTTCGCACTGCATGATGGATTAGTTGTCCTCTTGTCAGGCTCATTGGTGGTCTTTGCAGCATCAAGCTGTGGTTTTATTGTGCTTGTGGTGGAAAGGTATCAGAGGAGGCAACAGTAGAGATTTTGGCTTGGTTATCCATGAGTAGGTTCCTCCTTAGCAGGACATTCCAGGGCTGAATTGTCCTTGGTGTTGGCAAAGGCTCTCCCATAGACATTGCCAAGTCCACGTGTAGCTGAGGATGTGCTGTACTTCTCTTGGGAATGCCAGGCATGACTGTGGTGTAAAGCCTGGTCCAGATGTCGTGGAACAGGCCTTGAATTAGGATCCTCAAGACAGTGGTGTAAGTGCTCCTCTGGTTTGATTTGTGATTTAACCAACGTGCTAACAGTGTGGGGCCATCTGCTAGGGACTGGACCTTCACGCTGTGCTGGAGCTGGATGTGTGCTCACCTGTTGGGTTCCATGGCTGATGGAACCTTGCCAGGTAGCACACGCCTTGCTTCTTCCATTGCAGGCTCCTGCATGGCCTCTCTCCATCACCTGCTGACAGTCCCCAGCTCTTGCATGGCCAACTTGCTGGAGGAGCGCTGGGAAGGGGAAGGGCAGGGCTGGGCTGGGGGAGGAGGTGTGATATGGGAAATGGCTCCAGTCCTGCTGCTAATCCCAAGTGACTGCTCCCACATGACTGGGCAAGAAAGCTCTGCTGTTTGGGGGGTGGTTTCTAGGAGGTGTGTGAAGAAAGATGTCAAAGCAGGGCTGAGGTCTTGGCTGCAGGAAACCGTCGCGGCTTGGGGCGAGGGTGTGGAGTCAGCTCTTGCCTCTTCCTGCCCCTTCTGGCCTCATTGCCTTCTCCAAACAAGGTTTTGGTGAAGATACCCGAGCTGAGCACTAGGCATGGCTGGATCTCAGCTGAGGGGTGGTGGCATGGGCACTGCCTCTTGTGCCTGGTCCTCTCCTCCTGCAACATTGCTGCTTTTGTTGGAGATGTCCCAGCTCCCTCTGAGTCTCTGCTTGACATCTTATTTCCACAAGAATGTGACCAGACCTTGCTGTATGGGTCCAGCCCTCACACATGGGTGGGAAATGGTGATCACTTTTGAGGTGTCAATCATCTCAATAGTTTGGCAGCTGAATGACCTGACCTGCAGGACTATACCTGTTTCTCTGGGCAGAGAACACTTTTGGTGTCCCTCTGGGATGTGATATGGGTGCAGGAGATGCTGGGACTGGTGGAGGCAGTGTGTTGGACAGTGAGTTTGTCTGTCCTTCCATGTTGGAGCTGCCCATGTGTGGTCCTCACTATGGAGTGGCTATGGAGGTTGAAACACTGCTGGAGGTCCCAGAGAGCAGGGCAGCAACTTGCTCTGCCCCACCAGCATCCACCTGAGCACTACTAACTGGCACAAGCAACGTGGCACAGAGCTGCCCCATCCATCACTCAAGGCACCAGCAAGCACTTTGAGAAGTCCCTGCACCTGGCAGGAGATCCCCTCCTGCTCCCAGCAGTGTTTTTGGGCTTGCTGCCACCTTTCTGACAGGTCTGACAGCCCAGTTTTTAGAGCTGCAGCTGGGGAGAGGGGAGCTGGTCCTTGGCAGCCTCCTCTCTTGCAGTATGGGTGCCAGGAGGGTGAGTCCTGCCAAGCAGAACATGAAATATCAGCTGCAGCCACCCCTGTGCGTCAGCCCAGCGGGGGTGGTTGGGGTGCAGGGACAGCATGAGGGTGCTGGGCTGGGTTGAGGTGGCTTGAGCTGCCTCTGATGAGCACCCAAGGGTGCTGGTGTTCTGGAGGAGCACAGCCGCTCAACTGGTAACAGATGGCCCAGCTCCAGGGCTCTACAGAAAACATGGTGAGATGCCACCTGGAAAGCAGGGCACTGCCATGGGTGGAGGGAACTGGAGATCCTCAGGGCAGCAAGGAAGTAGCTGAAGTCAGGGTCTGGTCCTGCAAAGGGCTGAGCATCTCCAGCTCCCTGCTTTGCTCTCAGGGGCTGTGGCAGTACAGATGCTCCAAGGTATCCTATTTTTGACCCTTACTGTCTGCACCCAGCTGATCCCAGCTGCAAATGACTGCTGGAGCTTTGTGCTCCACTCTTTGGGGGAAGGTAGCCTGTGACACTCACCTGCAGTGTGACATGGCCACCCCTGTGGGCTTTGTGCTGGCTCTGGGAGATGTTCTCCTGGCATGTGCAGTACAGCATCCTCACTGTACACACAGCACTGACCATTCCCCTGCCATGCTGCCCTTCCAACTGCCCTTGGGTGCTGCCCAGCCAGGGGGGTGTCACCTGCCCCAGCCTCTCTTTCTCCTTGAACACACAGACAGACCTGTATTCGGGAGCCCTCTTTGTGCAAGTCTGCCTGGGCTGGGACCTTTACCTCTCCACTGTCCTGATGCTAATGGTCACAGGGCTCTACACCATTGCAGGTAGGTTGCTCACCATCTGCTGGCCTCAATCATTCTTCTCTGGTTGAACCACACCACTTCTACTCTGGCTTTGATTTGATTTGATTTGATTATGTTTGGGTTTGGTTTATTTTATTTCCTCCTGGAAATAAATCCTCTTTGGGTTTTTTTACTAACAGGATTCCTACTCCCTGGCCTACCAGCCAGCCTCTGAGGATCCTTCCTGAGTGTCAGCTGAGGCCATGACTCAAAGCATGACCTCTCCTTTGTCATTAGAGCTTTTCAGTTGCAATAATGCCTCCTCCACGAGACAGCTCAATGCTTTCTTGTGTGTGCAGCTATTTGTACCTGCAATAATCAGGGCTTCTCCTATTACAGGGCTATGTAATCTGCTGGGGAATCTGCAGTCTGAGAGCCCTTTGCCCAACTCATTTCCCTCTCTCTTGCACTGCCTCCAACACAACTTGCTGCCATTCCTCTGCAAAGCTTTCAGGAATATTTCTTGGCCACCATCATGGGACCAGCTATTTTTGTGCAGGATTAATCCATATGGATCTTTTGTGATCTGGAGTTGGAAATTGTGGGTTCCTGGTTTGCAGTCCTGCTTTGAGAAATCCCAGCATGGTGGGGGTCAGAGGAGTCCTCTGGAGATCATCCAGTGCAACGCCCTGCTAAAGCAGGGTCACCCTCAGCAAGTTGCCCAGGATCACAGTGTCCAGCTGGGTTTGGAATCTCTCCAGGGAAGGAGACTCCACAACCTCTCTGGGCAGCCTCTTCTTTCCAGCCTTTTTAATTTTGGTTGGGACATTCCCTCCTCTGGTAGTGGCAGTGCAGGCACCCGGCAGTAAATTCTCCCTCCCTATCTCATCCCAGCCTCAAAATGGGAAGCAGATTAAGTTATATCCTAGACATGGTGGATTTTGCAAGGCTTTTCCTGCCTACAAGGCTTGTGGTGAAGTAAGGCATGAGCTCAGGCAGAGGGTGTGATCCTTGCATCACCCTTGATGATCCTGAGAATGCCCCTCCAGATCCCAGGAATGGCCAAGAAGGGTGCAGCTCTGAATTCCCAGGATGTGAGTTGCTAACTGGGATTGAGGCAGATTTGGGTTTTGCCCCATTTTTTTCCAGCTCTGCTACTTCTTAATGCTTTTGCTCACTGGATGCTCTCTGGATTGGTAAGGAGGTCCTGGGCTTGGGACAGGTCTGGAGGGAGAACTTGGGATGGAGAAGGAGAAATGCAGCTGGCTGGCTGGTCAAGAGGGACCTCACTAAGCATCAGGTGCTGGAGAAAACAAGCTGTAAAGTTAAGAGGAGAGCTGAGGTGTGTGTGAAGGTGAGACCTAGTTCAGTGTTAGGGAGAGGTGACTGAATGATGACCTGTATGAAAATCAGGAGGTTCATCAAAACCAAATGCAGCATCCTGCACCTGGGCTGGGGCAGTCCCTGGTATCAACCAGGCTGAGGGATGAAGAGCAGGACTTGGGGGTTACTGGTGGGTGAAAAGCTCCCTTTGACCCCAGCCCCACCAAGAAGCTGTTCCACCCCACCTCCTGCTGCAGCCCCCTCCACTGCAGTGGCAGCAGGACGAGGCTGGTGACAAACATGTCCCCATGAGCAACTTTATTGGGACTCCATGCTGTGCCTTGCTCTTGTGCAGGGGGGCTGGCAGCTGTCATCTACACTGACGCACTGCAGACGCTCATCATGGTCCTTGGAGCCATCGTGCTGGCGGTGAAAGGTAAGAGCTGGGGCAGCACAGATCCTCCTTCCAGCAGGACCTTCTCTCCCCACTTGGGTCATCTCAGAAAGAAAGAAAAAGATTCAGTTGAGTGATTTGGTGGGCAAGATGCTCAGCAGGACTTTGACTCAGAGCAGCCACCTAAAAGTCTGTGGTCCCTCTGTGCTTCCCCTGTGAGCCATCCTTCTGAGTGAAGATGTCATGAAATATCTCCCTGGTCCTCCATGTGGTGCTGTCCCCAGGACTGGCGACCTTCCCATGGTTATTGCTGCTCCACGTTTCCCTCTAGTCCATGAGCTCCAAGAGACTGATCAAGCATGTGACAGCAAAGCAGCATTTCCAGTTTTGCTCCAGGAAGCTCGAAGTGAAGTCAGGGTGAGGTCTTCAGAGAGGATCCCTCTGCACAGGGACATGTGTGGCAGAAGGTGGTGCCAGTCCAAGGCACTGCTGCAGGGGGTTGCCTGCAGAGCATGGTGCTGTAACTTCCTCCTGGTTGGAGTGAACATGGTTGGTTCATCACCAGCCCTTCCCGAAGGCTCAGCACTGTTGTGTCTCTGTGTGGTTAGCCGCAGAGCACCCTTGAGAGGTTGGAAGCTTTCATCAGCCTTGTTCTGCCATCCAGGCTCTTGGCCCTGAGGAGTAGGACATAAAAAGTCAAGTCCCAGCTTCAAAGGCAGGTGCTTAACTACAAAGCACAATTTGCAGAGGCACTCCTGAGATGATTTCCACAATCTCCTGGAGAAGTCTGCTTAGGTGGGCAGGCAGGAAAGGCTTTGACAGAATGCCACACGGGAGCTTGCTGTGGATGTGGGAGCAGCTCCAGACCCACAGACAGCCCAGTCCCACAGCTGCTCCCCTGTGCAAAAGCAGAGCTTGCCCCTGGGCAAACCCTGCAACCAAGCCAGGCAGAGTTGCAAAACTCAAATGAGAGGACAGATACTTCCTGGAGAAGTGACAATGACACCAACGACCCCAGCAAGGAGCTGCACCAGGCAGAGGAGCACATTGCCTGCACAAGCAGATCTGAACAGCGGCCACAGCCTTTGCGTTAGGTGCTTGGATGTTGCTGATGGTTGTCTGAAGGTGTAGTTTGCCTCGGGACTCTCTGGGGCTTGGG
This sequence comes from Ramphastos sulfuratus, assembly GCA_013399055.1. NCBI lineage: Eukaryota > Metazoa > Chordata > Aves > Piciformes > Ramphastidae > Ramphastos > Ramphastos sulfuratus. Next base: position 57,319 of record WBNM01006897.1, on the reverse strand, counting down.
CCTGGTGAGTTTGGCTGGGTGCAGCAACACAGAGGCTGAGCAGAAGGGCAGGTAGCCAAAGCTCCTCCAGTGACAGCACAGCTCAGTTTGCTTTGGCTTGGGCAGCCTGCAAGTGTGGCATGGTGTGTGCAGGGAGCTGAGAGGCTGGTCCAGGGCAGCCAGAAGACAAGCTGCTGGTCACACAGGTTTCTAACTCAGGTCTCAGGAGACCTCAGGACCTGGAGGCTGTTTTTCTACAGTTCTTGTCAAGCTCACCTAATAGATGATACCCTCCATGTTTTAGCTTGTTTGCACCTTCAGTCCAAGACAGCTGCAGCAGAGGTGATAACATTCATTGCTAAGCTGTGACTGCCTCAGGTCCACTCTGCCCAGACTCTTGTCTCCTTTGCTGCCAAAGGAATGAAAACACATTCCTTGGCTCTGAGGTTGCATCTCCTAAGGGAGAGCAGCAGGATTGTGGTGTCCTCTGATAGGACAAGGGGCAAAGGATACAAATTGGAACCCAGGAAAATCCACCTCAATGTGAGGAGAAACTTCTTTGCTGTGAGGGTGCCAGAGCCCAGGAGCAGGCTGCCCAGAGAGGTTGTGGAATCTCCTTCTGTGGAGAATTTCAAGACCCACCTGGATATGTTCCTGTGTGCCGTGATGATCCTGCTTTGACATGGGAGTTGGACCGGATGATCTTCAGAGGTCCCTTCCACCCCCTGCCATTCTATGATTCTACAATCCCCTCAGTGCAATGCGGAGCAGAGCAGCCTTGAGTTGGGCAGTCTTGAGGGAGTGCAGACCAAGGGACTGCAGGCAAACCACTTTGCTTGGCAGAGAGCTTGGTGGCTGCTACAGTGGCTCTGCTCAGCTCCACCATCACAGATAAGAGAGAGGGTGACGTCCCACACCACAGCTGGCACTCACTACAGGGATGTGAATCTTGGCAGAGCCCATGGGCTGCAGCCCAACATCTGCAGGCTGAGCTCCTGCTGCCCTCAAGTTTTTGCCCCAGTCTTTCCATCTCAGCAGGCGTAGGTGTTGTGACTTGCTGGTGAACACCTCTGGGAAGGGAGCAGGCCCACACCCCCGGGCACAAATCTCTGCTTTCAGCACTCAGCCTCTGCCTCTGGAGAGCCTTTGTTGGTGTCCAACACCCATGCAAAGTTTGGGAGTAACCAGTGCTGGATAAACCAAGTGCTGGAGAGGGGCCAGAGCTGCTTGCACAAGAGCAGAAGGAGTTTACAACTGCTGAGTCCTCACGAAATATGGGGGGTGGTGGTGGTGGTTTGCAAAGGGTGGGGGGCATAGTGGATGATGCTTTTGCAAGCTCCCCAAAAGCATCAGTGAGATGCCTGGGATGGGGACGGAGCTGTAGGAAGAGGCTTGGCCCTGGGCAGGAGGGGACAACGGAGCAGGTTTTGGAAATTGGGGTGTGCTCAGCCTGGCACTTGGTGATAATCCCAGCGTCCAGCACCCGGTGCCTGAGGGAATTGCTCTCGGATTAAAGACAGCAGCATCCATGGGCATGGTCCTGCAGGAGGGTGACTTCTCAGGAGCGTGTTCCCACCTCTCAATGCCACACTGGAGGGGGCTGAGCTGAGGGTGCAGACCATGGCACACGGACAGAGGTGGAAGTGATGCTACAGCTGGACCAGAGAGGGGAAAGCCACTGAGGGATTCTCTGGGTTATGCCTCGAGTCTCCCCTGCATAAGAACCATGGAGGCCCTGAAGCCTTTTCTCTACTCCCAAGCATCAGCAGCTGCTGTGGGTAAGGGGGTGCCAATGCAACTCCCTGCTTATCTGCTTCATGGCTGCTGCATGGGTGGCCATGGCACATGAGGGGAGCCAGCTGGGTGCCTCCCATCCTTCCCTCTTCCAAACCCCAATGCCTGTGGCTCCAAAATTCTCCTGCTGGAGGTCCCAGGGGAGTGGTGAGGAGAATTCACCTCATGCCCCCCAGGAGCAGGGAGGCAGTGGGGGCCAGGGCAGAGCCTGGGGTGGGTTTGCAGCAGCTGCCAGGGGCTGGCAGCTGTGGGATGGGTGGGAGAGCACCAAGAGCTGCCAAGGGTTTGGAGGCTCACCTGCTAGGGCTTGTCCATGGCATGTACTACTCAGACCTAGACCTTGGGTCCCATTTCCTAGGAAAAATGCAGTGAAAAGGGTCTTTTTTGGGGGGTTTCTTTTCTGTTTGGGATTTTTTTCACACTGGTTGCTGGAGGTTTGGGGATGGAGCCTTGTTGGGGATGCTGGGGAAATACTCAGAGGGGTAGAAAATGTTTGATAGACATCTGTGCCAAGACACCTTGAGCTGTAGTACATCAAGTCAGAGGCCAACATAATCTTGCATTTTAATAGTCCTGGGTGAGTTTCCCCTGTTCTGGGACCAAAGAGTTTAATAAACAGATTGCTTTTACAGTACGAGATCAAGGGAAGTGGGTCCCTTGAGGAGCCTTTGTCCCCAAACAAGGATCACCCTCCGAAGAGAGGGTGGACAGTAGTGGGACCTGCTGTGCAAAATGTTCGTAGAAGAGTCTCTTAAATAACTATAAGAAAACACAATCACGAAGGAGCCCCCACCCTGCAGGCAGCACTCCTGGGTTAAGGAGCCGACGAGCGCTTCGCCTGCTGATCTCAGAGGCCACCAGGCTTTGCTTGGCTCTAACCAACCTCCTCCGCTGACGTTTTCCAGCTTTTAATGAGATTGGAGGTTACCCCAACCTGGAAGAGGCCTATTTAAGAGCCATGCCGACCAAGATTGTTCCCAACACTACCTGCCACCTGCCCAGAGCAGATGCAATGCACCTCTTCCGAGACCCAGCCTCTGGAGACCTGCCCTGGACCGGGATGACTTTTGGGCTGTCTGTCATGGCCACATGGTACTGGTGCACCGACCAGGTAAATGTAAACAAGAATCCCCTGCCCCATGTAACACAGCATTGCCTGGGCTCCAGGCACGCTCTACCACCACTTGCCAGTCCACCTGCCTCAGTGCCTAGTGGTCCTTCTGGCTGGTGGCCTCGGGTGGCTTCTTTTTGGAGTCATTGGAAGCACCCTGGGCTCCCGCAACCCTGTTCTTAAGGTGCTTGGACTGGGACAGTTTGGAGAGCGGGATGCCGAGGGGTGTCCTCATCTCCTCAGTGGTCTTCTGGCTTTCTGGCAGGGAGGTCAAGCGTTTGCCTGATGCTCTGGGGTTGCTCGGTGAGGGGTGGCCTGGCTCTGTAGGCTTGCTGGAAGTGAAGGTTTTGTTCAGCCAGTAGGGCTGGCTGCCTGCAATGGTCTTTTTGGGTTCAGCTCCGTTCCCTTTGTATTTGGTGGCCCCAGGTGGCTTCTCATGTGTCGGGGAGCAGGAGACCTCCTTGCTTTGTTCTCTTCCTGTGGGGTTCCTGGGTCGGTAGCGGTAGATGTGCGTCCCCTGTTTGTTAAAGAGCAGAGAAAGAGATGAGCTGCTGCTGCTGTGGGGATGCTGCTGCCCTGCAGGGACCTCCCTTCACATGGCTGCACTGTGGGCTCGGTCCTCATGGACAAATCCCTCTGCCACTTGTGTATCCCCTTGCTCAAATTGCTTCTGAGCACTGCCTCAAGTCTTAGTTATTGCTGCTCTTGCTCAGGCAATGCACTGTCCTCACATGGCAACATCTCAGCTGCCACTTCCTGAGCATCTCTGGCAGCTCAGAGGCTGTCTCAAGCCAAGTCACTCCACCTGGAGATCCAGGACCAAGGATGCCAGTGACATCTCAGCACCTTCTCTCCAGCAGAAGCCTTAATCACCTAAGTACTCATTTCAGGCCCAAAGACCACTCAGCCAGCCAGAGCCAGCCTGTGGGATTAGGTGGCTACCAAGATCAGATGAAAGGATGGAAGGCTGGGAGAGGAGGTGGGATCAGCAGGCAACAGTGAGCTGCAATACCACTGTGGGGGTGGCTCTGATTAGCTGGGTTGAGAGACATGTTTGGATCGGGTCCGAGCACCCAGTAATCTTAATTCTGGCCTGAGTAAGACCTTAGCACATGGCTGTGGTCACCAGATGTTTATCTTCCTCTTCGGGCGTGCCTGCACCAGAGTCTGGAGGTGTGATGATTGCTCCCACGCAGAAGTGCCCAGGTGAGATGGTATCTCGGAGCGCAGGTGCTGATGGCAGGAGGAACTGGAGCTGGGAGGCTGCAAAGCCAGCTGCACCAACCTGCCCTGCTTCTGCCACAACCCTTGCCATGCCAGCAGCTCCACGTCTCCACCGGGCTGTTGGTATTATTTTGGTGTTTGCCATTTAGTCTCAATATCCAAACAGCCTCTCCAGCCCTCAAGGAGACCTTCTTTGACCATAGGGCTGCACTAAAGCAATTTAGCTTAGGTAAGGCTAGATTGATTTAACTAGACTGCTTAAAACCAGCACTAAAGCTCTGAAATGTCTCCAGATGGGACAGACCAAGGATGATTTAGCTCCTTTGCCTTCAAGGTCTTATGTGCTTGGTGTGGTGCACATGAAGCCTGAGGTGGGTGGTGGGTCCTGTGGCTTCTGCCATGATCTGGCTCTTGGACAGAAGTTCAACCATGGCTTTCCTTAGCATCCCACCCCAGGAACTGGTACCCCATCCTTCCTGCCCACCAGTGGCATGAGCCAGTGCTTGCTCAGGAGTGGCTGAACCCTGCTGAGCACTTCTCTGTAGGCCCCTGGGGAGAGTCTGAGCTCTTGCAAAGCCATCATTTCCTACAGATGCTGCCTATTTAAGATACATTGACTCAAAGCCAGAGGGCTGGCTGTGGTATGGATGGACATGACTTGGCTGGAGTTTTGAGGTGCAATGGTCTGACCAGTGTGGGATGCTGGAGTTGTGGTAGGAAGAGGTTGAACTTGGTGTCCATTTCATTGTGGGCACACTTTGGGGAGGAGATTGACTAGAAGGGACAAGAGGGGAGAGGATGGTGATGGGGAGTGGTTGATACTGGCAGGAGAACATACTGCTGTGGCCACACAGAGCTTTGGTGGTGCTATGTCAAAACACCACCCCAAGCTGACCTGCATGGAAACCCAGCCCGTGGGTTGGGAACACATCTAGACTGCATTTGGGCCCAGTGCCTGGCGGCCCAAGCTTTCAGAGGTGCTTGGGATGCAGTTTGGCAAGGAGGAGGCTAAGGTGGCACATGAGATGTTGGTGGCTGCTCAGCCCATCCTGCCCGGCTCTCCCACAGGTCATCGTCCAGCGGTCTCTCTCTGCTAAGAGCCTGAGTCATGCCAAGGCTGGTTCCATCTTGGCCAGCTACCTGAAGATGCTGCCCTTGTTTGTCATCATCATGCCAGGGATGATCAGCAGGGTTCTGTACCCAGGTAAGGACATTGACATGTGGACATGGAGCTGGCAGGGTGGGTATTTCACCCGTCACTCAGCAGTGCAGGACAGACTTAGATTGGGCATTAGGAAGAAGTTGTTTACCTATGAAGGTGGTGAGACACTGGAACAGGCTGCCCAGAGAAGTCGTGGGTGCCTCATCCTTGGAGGTGTTTAAGACCAGGCAGGATGAGGCTTTGAGAAACCTGATCTGGTGGGTGGTGTCCCTGCCCATGGTAGGGGGGTTGGACCTAGATGATCTTTAAGGTCCCTTCCACCTCAAGCCACTCTATGATTCTGCTGGGCACAGACCTAGGGATGAGAGGGACAGGAGATGACCTGAACGCTCCCAGTGCTCTGCTTGTGCCTGCTGTTGTACATCAGCCCAGACTCTTGTCCTCTATTAACCATGAAGCTGAGTGTGAACAGGGTTGGAAGGATTTAGGCATGGCAGTGTTGCAGGGATCACTTGGGTGCTGTGTTCTCCATGTAATGGAGGTGCTTGCCCTGAGCAAGCCTTCGCCTGCATTCTGGGCTCTGGGCAGCAAATGCGGACCTGGAATGAAAATGTTTGGTGGAGGCTGATGGTGATTCCTGTTGCTTTCTCAAGTGTTAATCAAGGATGGCTTTGGTTTATTACTCATAAGATCGTAGAACACAGTGGGTTGGAAGGAGCCCTCGAAAGTTATCTAGTGCAATCCCCAGCTGTTGTGGAAGAAGCTGTTCCCTGTTCCATTAGCTGAGCACTGGCTCACCTAATCCTGATCCTTTGTTAAATATCTGCCTTCCATCAAAGGCCAAGAACCAGTTATTGCAGGAACACTGAAGCACTTGGCTGCTCTGAGCAAGGTGGCAGCCAGGACCTGGGTAACAGAGCATCAAAGGGCTTGGTGCTCCTCACCCTGCGTGGCTCTGAAGGGATGTTTGATGTGCAGGGATTAAAACCCTGCCCTAAGCTCTGTGTCACTGGCTGGGGAGGGAGAAGACTCTGGGCTAGTAAATTTAATTCCTTGTAAATACAGATTAAATGCTCACTTGAGGTAATCTCAGGTGGCTTCAGTGATTTCAGCTGTTGGTTTAACCCTGAGGGTTTGAATGCCCCAAAAAGGGCAGGGTGGGGAGCCTTGAAGACACCAAAACCTCTTAGTAGTGGTGCAAGAGGCTGTAGGACCTGGTTGGAAATAGAGAATTTACCTAATGATCCTTTTGCTTGGACGGGGTGATTCTCCTGCCATGGTGGGAATGCTGGTGTGCAGCCCATGGGGTGACAAGATCTGGTGTCACTTTGTGGACCAGCCACAAAGCTGCTGACTGCAAAGCTCGCCCACGGAGGTTGCCATCCCAGTTTCTCCGCTGCCTTGCTCTGCCTAATTATGTGTCCGAGTGCTTTTACTTTGATGTTAATCACCTTTGCAAGGAGCTACAAAACGAGGAGGCCAAGGAGGACACACCTGTCCCTGGCTGGGCATGATGCCACTGCTGCTGGGCTGTGAGATGGAGCCCAGTGGCTTTGGGTGCAGCCATGTGGCTGTGCCCAAAGCTGCTGGGCTCCATCCCACAGCCTGATGCTATGGAGCAATCTCTAATTCCCCAGAACTCCTCTTTACCACCTATTCTCACTCCAAGACACCATGGCCACCACCTTCTGCACCATGACAATTCCTTGGGTGCCTCCTATCATTGCCTCACATTGGGCACTTTTCTCCCATATAAGAAGGTCGATCTCAGCATCTAGGAGGTGACACCATGCCTTGACTGAGCTGGCTGGGTCACCTCTAGGTTTGCAACCTTTGTATGGGATGGAGAAAGGCAGAGGAAGTCATAGCAGAAAGTCTTACCTGCATGGCACTGGTGGGGTAGGAACTGTTGCCATCCAGGATGGTGCGGGGCAGCACACACCTAATCTCCACAGCATTGCTCCTCCTCTTCGTCATGTCCTCCACACGAATGTGCTTCATGGATGGGAGGCTGCCCAGGGGGCTGAGGAAGGTGCCTCGGCTGATGTGAGGGTCGCTGAGCTTCCTCTGCATGGGCAGGATCTCCCCATTGTGGGTGACATCTGAGTTGGTTCGCCGGAGCGGTCCATAGCGATCCCTCACCTCAAAGTATTCATCTGAGATAGAGGAAGCGTTGGAGCGTCGGTAGCTGTGGTCAGCAGAGCTGCTGGAGTAGCTCTCCTGATCACTGAGAGTGATGAACTCCTCTTCCTCCTCCTCCTCCTCTTCTCCCAGACCATTGTGGGCACAGGGAGGCCCTCTGTCCTCCTGTAGTCCTGCCATTGGCCTGTCTGGCTGGAGGTGGCAGGTCTCCATTGAAGTGCCCTTAAGGTTCTGCTCCGATTCCTGCTTCACACCCATGTGGTCAGCCAGCAGTGGTTGTGTGTCACCCTCTGGGGCAGTATTGCTGTCATAGGGCATAATGACTTTAGTCAGGACTCCAACAGAGGTGGTCCGTGGCTTTGGAACTGGGGGCTTGGTGTCCTCCACCATCTCCTCTGGTGGCTTCAAGTGATGGCCCAATGGTGAAGCAGCAAATGTTCCTGCTTGCTTCATTTTCCAGCTGGTACTTTCAGTGGGGCTGGTAGCAGGGCCTGCAAGAGCTTCCATGGGGGTCTGTGGGATCTGTCTTTGGCAGGGGGACACCAGAGGTGGCTCTTGGTCTGAGGTTTTCTTGATCTCCATCTCCCTGTTCTTTAGCATTTGCCGGTGCTGGGCGCTGGCCTGGGAGACGTCACAGACTTTGATGCGGTTCATCTGTGAGAGCTTCACGTTCTTGATCTTGGGGTCAATGATGTTGATGTAGCCCAAGACTTCGCTTCCAGGCTCAGGATCAGGCTCGACCCAGGTGGGCAGATAGTCAAACATGTTGGCTTTCTCCAGGTTCAGGAGCCCGGGGTGGATGAGCTGGGAGAGGTCTGCCACGTCGCCGTGCCTGTCACCCGCCTGGGCCTCGGGTGGGGCTTTGGCTTTGTTGTCTGTCTTCTGGTTTTTGTCCTGGTTCTCAGATGAGGCCTTGCTGATCTGGTCGGCGCTCTTGGCCTTCACCAGGGCGTATTTAGGGTTTATCAGCTTCTTCACCACGGCATTGGCAGGGGTCACAGGCACGATGGAGGGCAGCGTTACGGGCTCGGGTTCAGGCTCTTCACTCACGGAGATGGACTTGAGGCTCACCCCTTTGGACATGAGGTAGAGCTCCTGGAACTGCTTGTCAAACGCTTCCACCACTTGGCCCGAGAGGACGGTGATGACATTTCGGTCTGTCCTCGCTGCTGACCAGGTGAAGCTGGAACAGAAACACATTGGAAACTCTCTGAGTGGTTGCTGGCAAATAAGATGCCTCTCCCCAGCCCTGGCATTCCCTGAGGGACTATGGTGCTGGCATGGCCATGATCTCACTGGAAACATTAATAATAGTGAGATAGAAGAAATGGCTCTCATCCCAAAGTAGAACAAAGGGTTGGAGTCTTCAACGCTCTGGAACTTGAAGGGAAAACAAAAGGAATTTGCTGTGGGCCAGTTTTTCACCTCAGTTTTGGCCCCTTTTTCCCTTCTGTGGTTTGAGTTAGTTAAGAAAAGTGACTCATAAATGGATGAATTTTGTTGTGGCCAGAAAGAAGGAAATGTTTCAGCTCCATGTTTCTGGAATGTGTCCTGCAGAGCTGAAAAGCTTTCTGAGACTGACCTATTTGTACCAAAGTCAGTTCTCATTTGGCCAAACTGGAAAATAGTTTGGGTAGAACTGGAAAAGCTGAGGTCAGTGTGAGAGCTAGGACTGGCTGTGGTCTGGTGCTTCTGTCCTTCACTGTGCTCATTGCATCCACTGGCAGAAGCACTTGATGTGTCCCACCACCTTTGAAAAGGAGGGATGTCCTGTCTGTGGGTAGTGGGGACCCTCTGGGTCCCACTCCAGTTCTTAAACTGGCCTTTCAGAATCAGCTCCCAGTTGGGAGGAGGGAAGCAAGTCTGGGACAGGGTCTTGGGGCTGGGTAGGGCCCAGGGCTTGGACCATGTGGATCTGTGCTAGTCCTTTGACCCCTGGACAGGGAGGTGGGCAGGAGGTGATGCCACCAATTACCTGTAGGATCCACACATGGCTCGGTCTCCATCCACAAACATGAACTTCTGGGCCAAAGCCCCTTTGAACTTGGTGGCCGAGCGCGTGAAAAACTCTGTCCCACCTGTGCTGCGGACTCGCAGGTTCTGCAAAGCAAAGGCAGAGGTGTGAGCAGGAGCAAAGGGCTGGTGGTCTTCAGAGCTCTCTTCGCTCCTCTGCTGATGCCTCCCTGGATCACAGCACAGAATCCCTCTGTTTGGAAAAGACCTCTAAGATAATCAAGACCAACCATCGGTGTAACCCCACCGTGGCCATTAAACGATGTCCCCAAGTGCCATGTCTTTTGAACACCCCTCCAGGGATGGTGACTCCACCACCTCCCTGGGCAGCTTGTTCCGCTCTTTCAGTAAAGGCATTTTTTTCCTAATGTTCAACCTGAACCTCCTCTGGTGCAACCTGAGGCCATTTCTTCTCATCCTGTGTTTGTTCCTTGGGAGAAGAGACCAACCCCAACTTGGCTTCAACCTCCTTTCAGGGAGTTGTAGCGAGCCAGAAGGTCTCTCCTCAGCCTGCTTTTCTCCAGGTTAAACAACCCCAGGTCCCTTAGCTGCTCCTCACAAGACCTGTTCTCTAGACCCTTTGCCAACCCTGCTGACCTCTGGACACATTCCATCACCTCACTGTCCTTCCTGTAATGAGGGGCTCCACAGCCCCTCCAAGGAGTGAGGAAGCTTCTTCATGGCCAGCTCAGAGGAAGCCACAGCAATGGTAAGATAAAATAGCTCACTCGAGGCCATGCAGCAAGCCATGGGCTGGGCTTCAGAATTTCCCATGTGCTGGGCAGTGTTTTCTACCTCTTGAACTCAGCCCTGCCTGCATCCGTGGGTGAGCAGTGTGTGAGAGAGCTGCCAAACACTTTCCATCTCCTGTGATCTATGCAAATGCCACCATGGGAAGGGTGCTGCTTCACCTCCTCCCCAGTGGGAGATGTACGGAGGGTTCTGGGGAAGGGGGTGTGACTCCAGGACAAATACCACCGTGGGAGAAGTGCTTCTTCAGCTCCTATTCCATGGGAGACATTTGAGGGGTTCTAGGGGGAGGTGGTGACCACAGGACAGCACCTGTGGACCTGATGGCAATGGGCTTGTCCTCCACTAGGCTCCCTCCTTGCTGTGCTCCTATATCTGAGTATCTGGCTTTGTTTTTAGGAGTGGGTGGGGGAAAAAAGAGAGTGGGGCAACATCTTTTCACCCCTGGGAAATGAAACCTGGGGCTTTGGGCCAAAAGGGTATGTGCCACAGCAGATCCCTACAGAGGTGGATGGAAAGTGGAGTGTCCTCCTCTCAGGAAGCTTGAGCAGGGAGGCTTTTATCTTCAGAGATAGAGAGAAAATGAGTTTTATCTTTAGTCTGGCTCTGTGTGTCTCAGTGGAGGGCACCAGCACATTTTTGCAGCTGAGCAGATAGCATCTTTCACTGCAAATGTTCTCCATGGGTGGGGAGAACATATTTTCTTATGAAAACAACTGCATTCCTCCTGCTCCTGCTGGGACGTTGGTGAGGCTACTGCTAAAGGCGCTGTGTCATCTCTGGGTCATGCCCTCCATGGCCAGGGATTTTGTGCTGTGGTGGTTTGTTTGTTTTGTTGTTGCTTTTTGTTTGTTTTAATCCCTTCCCGCCCCAATTTCAGATGCAAAAGCACCAGAAGTATTCATCTTCCCCACCTCTAGCCTTCCTAATCTGCTTCTCTGGGGTCTGCCTCCCCTCTCCCTGCACAACCAGGACCTGGCACAGCCCCATGCCTGGGTGCAAGCTGATTTCAGGCACCCCTGGTCAGTGCTCCTGGTGATTCAAGGCTGGTTTTACTGTGATATGTAAGCAAAGGCTTTCCTGAGCAGGTTTCCAGGGAAGTTTCACACACTGATGGGGTATTTTATTCGCAGAATCCTAGGACTGTTTGGGGTTGGAAAAGACATTTAAGGCCCTTGGGTCCAACCATTATCTAACTCTACCAAGTCTACTGCTCAACCATGTCCTTTTTGAATTTTTTTTTCCTAGTGTTCACTTGATGTGGATGGGGGGAAAAGAGGAGCACCCCAGTGTCCAGCTATGAGCAGCACTGGGGGGGTGCTGGGGGCTGGCTGAGAGTGGCAATTCCCATCCCAATCCTATGTTGTCCTATGCAAAGGGCTGTGGTAGTGTCTGGGATGCACACCAGCCAGTTACTGGGCACCACTTGCACCCAAGGCTGAGCCCTCTGCCCATCACCGCTCAGGGCATGCCTAGCTTGTAGCTCTCCCAGGGCAGCAACCTGTACCCTGGGAGTGGGGAGAGGTCGGAGCCAAATCTTTGCACGCAGCAGCCGTGGGGTTTTTCTCAGGTAACACCCAGGGGAACAAAGTTCCCCAGAAGCAAGGTGCAGGTTCCTTTCCCTCCCTCCTTCCTCTCTGCCATTCAGTCAGATCTGTTTGTTTAATCTCTCCCAAGAGCAGCAGGCAGCAGGCGAGATCCCAGTGCCGTGGCCGCCCGCCCAGCCTGGCATGGGGTGAATCACTCCCCAGGCACTTGCCATTGCTCAACCAACCAAGCGACCTCCTTGCCCAAGCTGGGTTGCTCATTGTGAAGACACTGAGATAACAAAGGACATTTCGTTAGCATCTCCTGCCTTACCAAGCAGCTCCTAGACACTGCCCTACTTTCCTCACTGCCCTGTGCCAGCGGATCCTTGCCAGCCGTGTCCTGAGCTACATCAAAAGACAAGTGGCCAGCAGGTCAAGGGAGGTGATACTGCTCCTCTTCTCTGCTCTTGTGAGACCCCATCTGGACTAATCCATCCAGCTCTAGAGTCCCCAAGAGAAGAAGGACATGGATTTGTTGGAGAAGGTCTAGAGGAGGCCACAAACATGATCAGAGGGCTGGAGCAGCTCTCCTACAAGGACAGGCTGAGGGACTTGGGGCTGTTCGGCCCAGAGAAGAGAAGGCTCCAGGGAGACTTTCAGTATCTGAAGGTGGCCTACACGAAAGCAGGAGAGGGACTGTGGTGATGGGGCAAGGGATAATGGTTTGAAACTAGAGCAGGGGAGATTTAGATTGGATGTTAGGAAGAAGTTCTTCACTATGAGGGTGGTGAGACACTGGAACAGGTTACCCAGAGAAATTGTAGATGCCTCATCCCTGGAAGTGTTGAAAACCAAGCAGGATGAGGCCTTGAGCAACCTAGTCTAGTGGGAAGTGTCCCTGCCCATGGCAGCTGTTTGGAACTGGATGATGTTTAAGGTCCCTTCCGACTCAAGCTGTTCTATGCAATATGCAGCAAATCCCAGCTTCTAGACATTTGCCAAGCTCTGCAGCTGTTCTCCTGCTTTTCCAGTCCTGCCACTGGGCTGCTAATGCATGAAAACGCTGCTGTGTGTCAGCTCTGGCTTTTCTGGTCCTGGAGCAGCAGCAGTCTGCAGGATCTCAGACTCTCCAGGGAGCTTGGACGCAGGTAAAAAGCTCAGCTAAGTCTGTTTTAATAGCTGTGAGCAAGCAGTTAAGCAGAGCTGAGTGCTTGGTACTGGAGAAGGTACAAGTTTTGGCTGGTTCCTGCTTCCAGCTCCCTGGGACAGAGGTCCCTGAGAGCCCCCCTGTTGTGTTCCAGCCATTCCAGCTCTGCACGAGGCTGCTGTGGCTGCTGCTCAGCCAGGGATTTGCCCTCACCATAAGCAAATTTGGTGAGCTTGCCTGGGCATGGACCTCCCCTCCAGCCATTTGGCAGGCAGTGCGTGGGGCTGGGTGACGTCAGGAGCAGAAACATCACTTTTGTGCCAAGCAAGAGGCGAGGCCGAGTGACTCGCAGCTGGTGGTGAGGCAGGGCTGGGAAAGGGCTGTCTGCAGGCCCCCAGGTGACTCTGCTGGGTGCTCCAGCAGCTCTGCATCCGCTGTTGGGGATGGGAATGTTGTGCCCAGCAGAGAGCCCAGGACTCTGCCCTGCAGCTGGAGTGATGGTTCCTGCTGCTGCTGGTGGTCCCAAGGAGGATATAACCCCCCCCACACTCTCCTCCATCTTCCTCTGCCTCCACTGGGTGATTTTTCTCCACATGCACAGGGGTGTGTGAGGGGTTTGGGGCACTTTGGGCTGTGGGCTGGGCTCTCATGCTGCCAGGCACCCCCTGTGCTGCTCTAGCTTCCCTTGGTTTGAAGAGAATTCATGCACAGGAGAGTGTGCAGCCACCAGCATGTCCAGGGCTAGGTGAGCATGGTATGTGTGGGCAGATTGGTGCCACTGGTGTGTGCCTGCTGAGGCCCTTGGCAGCTGCCAGGGCTATGGGCAGCGTGGGTGCCTGCCTGCTCTGCTCCTGGCCCTGTACTGGGGTGGAGGCTCCAGAAAAGGGGAAAATCAAGTTTCTTAATTCCAGCCTCTGACTTGCGGGAAAGCCCAAAAGCAAGAGAACCAGCTGGTGGTTGCTCCTGCTGATCCTGCCCCTGGGGCAGGAGCAGGCATGAGGTTGGCAACAGCATGGATCCAGCCCTGGCAGAGCATCTGCCTCTCAAACCTTCCTCCTTGCTGGTTTGTTCCCCAGGAGGAGCTGAGCACTGGGCTGCAGGTCCCTGAACATGCCTCTGCCCCAGAGCCAGCTCTAGCTAGGTAACAGCCTCCCAACCTTTCTACATCCAGCTTTGCTGGGTGAAAATTTGCATCCCCATCTCTCAGCCATTCCCCTCCCTCCTGCTGCTCCTCATTTTGGGCATCACCTTCAGCTTTAGCTACAGGAAAAATAGACTAAACTCATCTAGCACTGCCCAAAGTTTGGGGGTTGTGATCCCCTGCTAAGAAGGAGGGATCGGGGCTGATAGCTCTGGAACCATTCTAGGTCAGATTGTTTAGAGCTCTGATTGCAGATGTCCCTGCTGACTGCAGGGGCACTTGACTAGCTGAGGTTGAAAGGTCCTTTTCAACTCAACCCAGGCTGTGAATCTGTACTTATCTCCCTGCAGTGGAGGAGGTTACCCAGCCTCAGACCCTTTGGGTCATCCTTACCTTCAGGTGTCCAGCATGCATCTGGGCTCGCTCACACATCTGAAGGAAGTGCTTCACGTTGGTCTCATCCAAAATGATGTAGACTCCCACTTTCCTCTTGAAGCCCGCATCCAACAGGTCCTTGAAGATGTCTACATCTGTAAACATGTCCATGACCACTGCAATAACCTGGAGGGTGGAGAAGAGAGATGAGTGTGGGAAGCATAGCCTGGTGATTGCCCCAAGATAGAGCCTTGATGACCTTAAAGGTCTCTTCCAACCAAGACAATTCTGTGATTCTGGCTGAGAAGTTTGATGGCCCTCGGCTATCAGCACTTCCCACAGCCCCATTGTGGGGAGCACCAGAAGGAGGAAACCTGTGGTGCAGTGATGTGTCTGTCTGAGGTCACGCTGCATGAGGTGGTTGCTGTCTCTGGGGTTATCTTGCATGCACATGTTGAGAGAAATAGTGTAAAAAATAGCTAGAAATGACTCTAAGCTTGGTACAAAGTACCCTGATATTCCTGAGGTGCCTTTGGGAGCTGAGATGACTTATAATACCCTTAAAAATAAGGTGGTTTAAAAGCAGCCTGGAGTTTGCAGCTCCCAGTGCATGTGACCAGCTGCCGTTTCGAGTGCAGGCTGCTGCTAGCAGCAATCTGGTGGGGGTCAAGGCCAGCTCTGCTCTGTGAGGCCAAAGAGAGCACTGAGGACAGGTTGTATTCCTGTCATCAGGGTTGCTGACGTCCCTCTTGGTCTTGCTGTGCAGCCCTTGTGTGACTGGGAGCCTGCTGGGTGCTCTGGCTGCTCCCTCCTCCCTCCCAGGCTGTATGAACATGGAGCAGAGCTGGGAGGTGGTGCCAGCACCCTGTGCTGTGACAATAGGGTTTGGCTCTTTGCAAGGTGGAGCTGCCTTTGTACCCAGGGTAGTTGCACTGGGATTCTGCAGGGATGGCTGCCTAAGCACCAAAGATCATTCCAGATGCTCATGGATTTTGCCTTTCAGGAGATGGCATCTCCTGTTGCCCACAGTGGTTGTGGGTGGCCCATTCTTGAAAGTCTTCAAGGTCAGGTTGGATGGAACTTTGAGCAGCCTGGTCTAGGGAAAGGTGTCCCTGCCCATAGCAGGGGGGTTGAAGCAAAATTGTCTTTAAGATCCCTTCCAACTCATTGGTGTCCCCATTTCTGTGGCTGTTCCTAAAAGCTGTCCTGGGCACATGAGTTCTCTGAGCTCCTCACCCATCCAGGAGGGCTCTCCTGGCTGTGGCATGTGACAGGGCTAGAGAGGACACCAGCATGGGAGTGTGCACACTGTGAAGTGACACAGGGAGACCCCAGGATGCTCCTCCTTCAAGAGCAAAGAAATGATGCCAGGTGTTTGAACACTCAGGCACGTCCAGTTTGGGGCTCTTAAAACACCAAGCTGCCCTTTAATTAGATTTGTGCCACAGGAGGCAGAGAGCTCTAATTAAGAAGAGGATGGTGCATTATGACACTGCTGGTTCTTCCTTTTCTGCAGGCAATGAGGGGAGGAGCATGGCTGCATGGGGAGCCTCAGCTGTCTACAACCTCCCCAACCCTGGCCACAGTCCCGTGTTTTGGGAGGTGCCAGTGGGCCAAGTGAGAGGGGACAGTACAGCTCTGCCACCTGATTTAACTCTATTTATCCTCACCCGAGAGCCCCCCAAGAGGCTTTGCCATGACAGGATAAATCCTCACGTCCTTGCGTTCCTCTGGTTTGCACATCCTCCTTGTTCTGATGGGGAAACTGAGGCAGGAACCTGGGTGCCCACTTTGCATGGGCTGCCCAGCCAGGGCTGCACTTGTCTCACCAGCGATGTCAAGTGGGACAGGTTCAAAGCTACTCCTAAAGCTCATCAGGGCTTGGCCTTGCCATTTCCAGCGAGGGACTGAGGAGGAGCTGTGCTGTCTGCTGCAAGTCCTGGGTGAGAGGCACCTAAGTCCAGATGGCATTTCCCAGGCTCAAGGAGGTGGGTTTGGTGGCAGACATTTGCTCCCATCTCTGACACCAATACTCCCCGTGGTTATGGTCATGTCACTCTCTGTGCTACGTTTTCTCCAGGGGAGGCTGAGACCTTCTAAAACAAGGGTGAGAATACTATTGACCTGCAGGTTGGGAGGAAAAGGGCATTTTTCCTGCTGCAGTCCTGGCATTCCCAAAGTCCTGGCTTGCTGCTACAGTTCTGATGGCAGGAAGGTGTTTTGCAGGAAGATGGGCAGGACAGAGTGACATCCTCCAGCACCACTCACACCAGGATGGTGAGCAGGAGGTGCTCTGCAGGCCCAGGGGAGGCAGTCCCACTCCCACCTGCTTGCCCTATGTTTCCAGCCCAATTCCTTCTGCTCAGCTGGTGCATCTTGTTGCTGCTCCACATTTCTGCTCCTCTCCCCACTGCTTCTTGCCTGTAGGACAGGCTTGGCCTCCATTCACCACCAGGATCTCACGCCAGTGTGCCAACCTGCTGCCCTGGCACAAAATGGGTCAGGAGAGTGAGGATGGTGCCAGCAGTGCTTCCAAAATAGTGACCATCCAGGATGAAATCTGCTGCTGGGTTGCCTGTGCTGGATCCTCAGCAGGGTCTCACACCAAACCCAAGGTTTAATCTGGAAAGAACAGAGGTCTGTCTGCTCCGGAGGAGTGAAGTCCTGGTGCTGTTTGCTTCCGACCTCAGGGAATGGGAGTGTCTGAAGCAAACTGTGTTGTCCTGTTGCGGGGAGCAAGCATGGCACCCTTGTCCCCTCGAGTGCCACTTGGTGCTGGGGAGAAGCCCCATGTCTTCCCAAAGCCCCTTTGCTGCTGCGTCATCTCTGGAAGTGTCACCATCCTTTTGCTGTTCATCTGGAAGACTTAGAGAAGAGCATCCCCAAAATCCACAGCCAGCTGGTCCCAGCACCCAGATGGGTGATGCTTTTCTTCTCAGGGTCCCAGCAGCTGCCAAGGTCCATTGGACACAGCAGATGTGCAGGTGCCAGATCCCAACACCCCGAGGAGAAGCGAGTGTCGCGTCCCTGCGGACACTGGGATCCTTCAGAACAGCTTTGATGAGCAAGGAAACTGCAGGATCATGTTTTATAGAGGAAGTTACAGCTCTTTATTAGCTCACTCTGAATCATCAGATAATGATTTTTGGGGCACACCACGTGAGCAGTTAATAAATTAGGGAGGCACGGAGGCACAATTAGAGGAAGCGTGTTGGGATGAGGGAGAGGTGGGACAAGTAACATAAATAATTGCCCTCCCCTCTCGACCCTTTCATCCAGGAATGGCAGAAGGGTTTGTAAACAATAATTAATAGAAGCCTCCCAACCTTTACTGGAAGTTGCTCAAGGTAATTATATCACCACAACCCCAGCATGGAACCTCAAGTGCAGAGAGGAGGTCAGACACGCTGCTGTCTCTGGTGGCTTTTGACCAAGGTCAGTGTTTTCGGCTTGTTCTGGTTTCTGGCCAGATAGAGCCAAAATCTAGAGGAGAGAAGAGGAGGGAGATCTTCCTCACTGTCCATCCTGTCAGCTCTGCAGCCCAAGGGGATCCACACCAGGGGAGAGAAGGCCATGCCATGGCTGGACCTGGTGAAGGTCTCCAGGGTGGTGCACCATGTTCTTGATCACTGTTCACTGACCATAAAGACAGGGATTAGCTGGGAAAGCAGGGACATGGCCACAAAATCCTGCTTCTCTTCTCTCCCAGAAAGAGGAGGGGATGCCTCCTCTTCCAGCTTTCAACTGGGTTTGCCTCCCTGCAGAGCAAAGCAGAAGCTCTGAACTCAACAGTGCTTGGCCTTGTTCCTGCAACTGAGTAGGTTCATCTGCACCATCAAAGGGGCCTCACATCTCAGCTTTTGGCTTCCTTGCCAAAGCTCTGAGCTGTAGTGAGCCTTCACAACATCAGCAGGGCTCACGTGGCCTCTGAACTTTCCTCAGCCAGGCTGTCAGCAGAACTTTGCTCTTCTGGCCATGAGATAGCAACCCATGTGGTGGTGTTTTGGCGTTCAACATCTGACAGCATTTTGGATCAAGTGCCTGTGACAGTGGCAGGATCAGGGTCATCCTCTGGGATCCAGTACAAAAGCTTTCCCAAGCCTGTGCTCCTTTGCAAGTGGATGAAGAGCATTGCCATTGCCTGGCTGGATGGAACAACTTGGCAGAGATCTCCACAGGGGCACCACAGGAAGGACAGGGCATGCAGCCAGCCTGTGTGATACCTGATGGGCTGGCAGCCAGACCATCCCTTCAAACATTTTTTGCTTCTTCAGCCAAACCCTTTCACCTCTGAGCGGCCATGAAGACCTGAAGCCTTGGCTGATACCTCCAGGTGTAGAGGAAGGTGGTCAAGCCCAGCAGTCACCTATGGTCAGCTGCATGATAGTAGGTTCAGTGGCAGTGACTGTGATCCCTGTGTATGAGGTGGGAGACCTCTGGAAGAACCCCACTTGTGAGCTCCTGCAGCTCCTACCATTCCCAGACCCTGCAGCACTGAAGCATGCACCCATATCTACAATTCCTGGGATGCTACAAGCTCCAAGCAGGCTCCTGTATATCAGCAGTGGTGTCACCATCACTCACCCTACCAGCAGGGAGCATCTGGATGAGGAGGCAGAGCCCAGCTCTGCTCACAAAACATCAAGGTACCGACGAGAAGCGTGGCATCATCAACTGTGGCCACATCCCTATGGCTTGGAGGAGCTCCAAGGAGAGGTGGAGATGGTGCAGGCAGCAGGGCTTGGCAGCTGCCTGACTCAACCACCTGGCTCTGCTGAGCAGGAGGAGGGTGGTAGGGTGACTCAGGAGATGCTGTTTGCATGGGGGCAGGCGGGAAGAGGTGAGTAGGCAAAGCCAGGCAGGAGCTGCAAGCCCGGGTCAGGCACAAAGATGAGACATTGTTTGTAGTGGGGAAGTTCTCCCATCCTCCATTCCATGGACCTTCAGCCCTTCCCTTTGCTCTCTCTGCAAAGCCCTTTAGTGGGGAAAATGTTGTGGGTAAGGACAGGTCACCTCAACTTTGGCAAGGTGACAGAGACTTCTCCTGTTGTGCTGGGAGATCAGTTTTCCTGCCTGAGCTCAGGGTTTTCACAGCCAAAGCCTCCTGCCCTCTGGTCCTGGGGAAGCTCTGAGGCCTGTGTGTCACCAGTTTTCTCTCTCCTGCCAGCATCTGTGCACCCCAAACACTGCCCCTGGCCCTGACATGGGGATCTGACACAGGCATCCTAGCCTGTCTCACCCTGCTCCATAGCACCTCATTTTCCTGCTGCAGCATCCTCAAGGTTGAGATGCTCATCCCTTGAAGCTGGATTTCTCCATAGAGTGGAAGCACAGAGCTCAGAAGACTTCAAAGCATGGTGAAACTAGCAGGTACTGAACCTCGCCGCACATCCCAGCTGGGACTGTCACTGGGTCACTAGCAACCTCTGCCCACCACTGCTGGCCTTCGATGCAAGCCATCACTCCTTCCTTCCCTGGTCCTCCTGCCCATGATGTCAGCCTGACCTCATTGCTCACGCACCCCAACTCCCTGCTCCTTGGTTTGATGCCCCAGGGAAGGCAAGTCTCAACTCAAATCCCTTCAGCATCTGCCCAGCCCTGTCCCGCACATCAACTCATCACTCTCCTCTTGGAGCCAGGATGAGCTCAGCCAGGCTCCAATACGAGGCCAGCTTGGAGCACTGCAGCAACCTCAGGCCAAACTCGACCCTCACCTACGTCAGCACCAGACCAGTGGCTTTGGCTGCTTTGCCCCAGGGCTCAGTTTGGCTCCTCCGAATCCTGTGTGTTGCCACTTGCAGTCACACAGGGCTCTGGGAATACCAATGGCAGGGTGCCTGGGACTGTGGGCTTGCAGCTGTGGAGCAGCTGAAGCCATTTTCCACCCCAGTGGTTTTCCCCACAGCCCTGTAGGGACCCTGGTTTAACTGTGGTGCCGTACGGATCATGGGGTTGCTCTCATGGAGGGTTGGAGCAAGCTAACAGCATCTTCAGCAAAACCTGATCCCCAGGTATTGATTACACTCCATGAACATGGAAACACCCAGATGCTTGACCCCAAAGCCTTTCCTTGAGCAGAGCTTCCCACAGATGGGGATTTCCTGGCTGAGCAGGACTTTAGGATGTGTCCTCAGCGAGACAGCCCAGGGCAAATCTTGTCCCATCCCTGCGGCACAACTCACCTTCTGAGCCTGGCAGATCATCTTCCGCACCACCTCTTTGATGTGGACTTGCCCCTCAATGGGTGGCTGCATGTAGACAGTGGCACGGGTGACCCCACGGTAGGCAATGGTCTCGGGCCAGCCGAGGTCCAGCTGAGGGATGGAGCGGTCAGACCTCTGGGGCCAGTACTCCAGGGAAGGGGCCACATCCTGCTCATCCCCTTGGCTGTTGTGATCACCCTCGCTCTCCCCAGTGCTGCTGCCGTGCCGTGGGATGTACTCAGAGCCAGGGTCGTAGGTTTCCAGCGTGTCCAGGATCTTCTTTAGCTCCAGCTCGGAGAGGAAGTCCCTGATGTTCTCCTTCTTCAGAACCTCATAGAAGGCGTCGCGGCCGCGAGAGGCCAGTGCCTCCAGGGCCAGGCGTTGCTCTTCGCTGTAGAAGAACTCGGGCTTGGACTCACTGGACCTCCAGTTGACGTGGCTGTCATCCAGACACTGCACCTGGGAGAAAGCCATGGTGACTGCACACACCGGTACCTCCTCTGAAGGGGACTCTGTACCCTCAGCGAGCGCCGGATGTTGGCAATAAATCAGGGGTTATCGACTCCCCAGCCTCTATGCAGACGATTTCACTTTGGTTCACCCTCCCTGGCTCAACGTGCAGCTGGGGAAACGAGCTGCTCCCTTCCCCTGCCGCGCTGGAGCTCTCCTCCACCGGCAAGGAGGATTGGGTTTCGTGCTTGATCCTGGCTGTGCACGGCAAGACGGCTTCGGGGGAGGAAATCCTGGAGCTCCCCACGGCCGCGGCTTTGCAACAGCCCAGAGATGGCCCAGGGAAGGTCCTTCACCTCCGTGTCCACACTCTTCTCATCCTCTGCTCCCTCAAGGCAACGACCGCAGCAGGGTAAAAGAAGGAGCAGAAAACAAATGGATTGAATTCAGCTTAAATAAAGGGCAGAGCAAAGCAGGATTTCTCGCCCCAGCCGATGTCCGTGGCCCTGGAGAGCTGGGTCAGCCGGTGGGTTTGGTGGCAGCAAACGTGTCCCTCAGCCTCCTGTGCATCGCCTTGGCTGGCTGGTTGATGATTTGGGGCTCCTGCCAGCGTGCAGTGCCGGGGCTGGACAGGTAACAGCAAGAAGTGAAAAGAGGAAAAGCAAAAGAGTGATTCATCACTCCGCCCTGCCCCACCTGCAGTCACATGCTGCCTTCACACATTCCCAGCCCAGCTCCACGTTAACTCTTTCAGCTAATCTTGTCCTCACACTTTCACCTGGGATCGAGAGTCCCCCTGGGGTCCGTGCGGCTGCGGGAGGTCGGCGGCTGGCTGGGGAGGAGTTTGGGTGTTTGTCTAACGCAAAAAACCAGCTCTCCCCTGAGACCTCTCCCCGGCCCAGTGGTAAGTCAATATTTTCCAGGAAGGCAGCTCTGCTGTGTGGTTAACCCCTCATGAGCTGACTGCAAGGACCCCCATGCTAGTGCTGGAGCTCGGAGCCCGGATGTGTCCTGGTGGGCAGCACCAGGTTGCTGCAAGGATTCCAAGCTGCACTGGGAGAGACTTAAACTGAGCATTAGGAAGAGTTTCTTTACTGAGAGAGTGTTTAAACCCTGGAATAGGCTTCCTGGAGAGGTGATCGATGCCCCAAACCTGACAGTCTTTAAGAGGCCTTTGGACAGTGCCACGAATAACATGGTTTAACTTTTGGTCAGCCTTGAAGTGGTCAGGAAGTGGGAGCAGATGATCATTATAGGGCCCTTGCAACTGAAATCTTCCTCCTCTTTCTCCCCTTATTTTCCATTCCATTCCTTGTTCTATTCTAATGCCTCCTTTGCTTCGGCACAAGGCTTGCAGCATGCACATGGTGCTAGACCTCACTGAGCCACTGTGTTAATAACAGGGAGATGGGCAAAAATCCCTCCTTGGATTCATCAGCTAGTTCTCCCAAGCCAGAAATGTGGAGGTTTTTCACTTGGAAACTCAGATAAGGATGAATTTCAGGAATTGGGGTCAGCTTTCTTGCACTGATGCATGAAAGGGAAGTGCCAGGGGCTGTGTCTCGCTCCCTGGCGTTGGTGCAGCTCATCTGGATATGCAGCCATGTAAATGAAAGCCCCGCTTGAGTCAGGCTCCTGAGGCAAAGCCACCTGTCTGCCAGGATGCTTGGCCATCAAAGTGCTCCTGGCTGCAGGTATGGTGGCCACACAGCTTTCCTGGCTGCCCTGTCCCCAGCCAGGGCTTCCTGGCTGCAAAGCTCTCAGCCCAGGGAGGACTTGGAAGGAAAGATGAGTTAGAAATGTGCAGGAAGGGGAGAACAGGTCTGGTGAGGAGTGACTGAGGGAACTGGGATTGTTCAGCCTGGAGAAGAGGAGGCTGAAGGGAGACCTTCTGGCTCTCTACAGTTCCTTGAAAGGAAATTGGAGCCAGGTGGGTGTTGGTCTCTTCTCCCAAGCAGCCAATAATAGAAGGAGGGGAAGTGGCCTCAAGTTGCACCAGGGGAGGTTTAGGTTGGAGATTAGGAAAAAAATTCTTTGCTGCAAGAGTGGTCAGGGGTTGGAACAGGCTGCCCATGGAGATGGTGGAGTCACTATCCCTGGAGGTGTTCAAAAAAGATGTGAACATGGCTCTTTGTGACATAGTTTAATGGGCTTGATGGTGTTGGGTTGGTGGTTGGACTTGATGATCTTAGAGGTCTTTTCAAACCCTAACAACTCTGAAACTCCAGCAGGGTTTTTCAAAGCTGGGCTGTGGCAGGCTGAGGTGACAGTATTGGGGAATTAGTGGCTTTTCTCCCTGTGCACAGCAGTGGAAGTGTTTATGTCAGTGCACAACAAAGGCTGGTTGAAATCCCCCTGCTCATCTCCAGGTGCACAATTGTTTGCCAGTTTGTGCCCAGCTCTGGTCTGTCATGTGCAACAGGTGGCAATGGTGCCAGGGGAAACAGGGAGGTTTGGATCAGAATATGGAGAGGAATGAAACATTCATCTTCCACCAAATATCAGTTCAAAAGGTGTTTCAGATGGAGCTGATGATTTTATGGAATGGGGACTTCCCCAGTGGTGGGATGTCATCATGGCCTGAGCAGTGAGAGGTGCTGGAGGCCAAACTGGGTGTTTTAGGTGAAATCCCAGCCCTGATGATCAAGCTGTGGTGAACTCTTTGCTGGGACAACAAACATGACAGAGTTGAGCACCCAGCCAGCACCCATGGGGGACCTCCAGGACTTCCAGCTGTGGTCCCAGTTTGGGTGACCCAGCTGTGATAGTTTGGGAGATGCCCTAGATCAGGACCAGTGCATTGTGTGTGGGTGTGCATGGCGTGGCTGGAGCGTGCTGCGGTTGGACCCACCTCATCCTCTGCTGGTTGCCCTGGCTCTGTTTTTATTGTGCAAGGAGATTTATGGTCTCCACAGCAGGGTGTGTGTGTGCTCCTGATTTATTAGATGGTGGCATAAACATAGTGTCCCATCTCTCCTCTGATGCTTACAGCCTTCCTCTGGCTCTTACAGCCTTGCTTCTTGGGATGAACTGGAACTGCAGAGCTTCACCTCTGACCCTTGTGTGGGGTGAAGATACTTGGGTCCCCCATCCCCAGGCCACGTGGTGAATTTAGCACCTAAATTGCAGGGAAAGGTTACCATGGCCAAACAAGTTGATACCCAACATCATAGATGTCCCTGCTTAGCCACCTTGGGCTGATCCAGCCGGAAAGACAGCACGCAGCAGAGACACAGCCCTGCTTCTGCAGCCAGCACTGGGGCAAGCTCCTCCCTCCTGCAGATGGAAGCATTAATTACAAGCTCCTAATTAATTTCCCACTTCTAGCAGAGGGTTTAATGACAAAGCGAGGTAGTGGAGTACAATGCTGGGCTCTGCTCCCAGCTTGGGGGGTTTCAGTTGCATTGTCAGGCTTTCTGGTTTCCACCAAAGGGTTTGGTGGCAGAGCTGAGCCCTAGAGTGGGAGTTTTGGCCGAGCTATGACACCCAGACACTGCTTTGCCCTCTGGAGCATCTTCCACCCACCAGCCATTGCATGGAGCCATGGGAGGAAGAAACTGAGGCAGGGAGCAGTGATGGCAGATTTACTCACAGCTGCTGGAGGAGAGTCACTGAAACCTCAGAGCTGAGTCTAACCCTGGGGAAAGGTGGCCCAGGCTGGGCTTTTTTAGCGTCCCTGGGATGTGCTGAGTGTTGCCTGTGATTGCCTGCACCTTGCATTGTGCTCCTAAGGGTGTGACCAGCAGGTTGAGGGAGGCTCTCCTCCCTCTTTGCTCTGGTGAGGCCATGGCTGGAGTACTGGATCCAGCTCTGGACTCCCTGATTCAAGAGGATCAGGGAAATACTGAAGAGAGTCCAGTGGAATCTGTGAGGATGATTAAGGGACTGAAACATTTGTCTTGTGAGGAAAGGCTGAAAGACCTGAGGCTGTCTAGCCTAGAGAAGAGCAGCTCCAGAGGGGATCTGATCAATGCTCAGCAAGAGCTAAAAGGTAGGGGGCAAAAGGATGGATCCAGATTCTGCCCAGTGGTGCCTAGCAACAGGACAAGGGGCAATGGGCACAAACTAGAACCCAGGAGGTTCCACCCAAAGAGGAGGGGAAACTTCTTTGTTGCAAGGGTGCTGGAGCCCTTGAGCAGGCTGCCTGGAGAGGTTGTAGAGTCTCCTTCTCTAGAGACTTTCAAGCTGTCTGGATGTATTCCTGTGTGACCTGTCCTAGGTGACCCTGCTTTAGCAGGGGGTTGGACTGGATGATCTCCAGAGTTCACTTCCACCACCCTTTCTGTGATTCTATGGTTCTGCTCCATCCCTATCACATCCCATCATACCCCACACTCCATTACTGAAAGCCCCTAGGTGTTTCCAGCTGGTCTTTGTCTTCCAGCAGCTGCTACTGGTGGGGGCAAATCCTTCACCCCACTTTGGCAGGGGGATCAGCATGCAGGAGGACCAGGATGATGCTCCCAGCTGTGTGTAGAGCTCAGCTGTGCTGCTGGATGGGCAGATGCAGCCTGGAGAGCCAGGTAGCCCATCCATATTTATGACTGACATTAATTTCCATCCATTTCAATATTTTATGAGCATAATTTAAAAACAAAAAAAAAAAAGAGAGAGAAAAAAGAAAAACTGAAAACAAAAGAAGGGTTCAGCACTGGTTGAGGCACAGAAGCTGTTGGGCGTTGACTGTCCTGGCGAGCTGCCCGGCGAGCACGTCCCAGGGTGCTGCTGGCTGCTGCCCATGTGGAGGGTAATTGCTGCAACGGTGCATGAACCTGCCTGGCCCAGTGCGTGGGGACAGGCAGAGCCTTCCCCTGGAGCTCTTCTGCCTCCAGCCATAGCCTTGGGTCCTGGTGGGGCCCATCCCAGCTCTGGAGATCCCCTCGAGGTGGCTGTTATGAGTGGAAGGCTTCTCAGGGCAGAGCCTGCTAGAGCTGGGCTGAGTGTGAGGCAGTGGGAAGTGAGGGTGATGCTGTTGGGTTGGACCCTGCTTGTGTTGAGGCTCGGGTGGATCTGCATATGGGATGCTCCTCCTCCCTCCGTGTCTCCATGCTCCCTCCTTCCCCCACTGGTCCTCTCCTAAGGTCTGGGCATTGTGGCCATAGTGATGGGTCAATATCTGCCCCAGTAGAGGAGAGTGCAAGGGGAGGGAGGGGTACTGGGGTGGTCCTCTGCCCATGAGAGGTCCTGTCATGTCACTTACCTCTGTCATACAGACACTGTGGCCTGTGTGGACCCTGAGGAATGTGTCCGTGTGTGTGGGGCTGCTGTGGGCTGCTCCAACATTGCCTACCCCAAGCTGGTGGTTGAGCTGATGCCCAGTGGTAAGTGGGTGGGCAGGTGGGTGGGAGAGGGCATCTTCTTCATGGGACTTTGCTGCAGCCCAGGGCTGCCCATGAAATCCATCATGACTCAGAGGTTGGGGGGACCCCATGGATGGTCTGGGTGGGTTCCTACGCATGGGTCCATGTTGGCTCTCTGAGGGTGACTCCAGAGGTGAGGTCAGGGGATGTGGGTAATCCTGGGGCAGCAGAGGGTCTCAGTATCCCAGGGTGTCCCCCAAAGCTATTCTTGCTCCAATGGAGATTCCAGCATGTGCCTGAGGAGGGGGAGGCACTACCCTTAGGTGAAGCATTGGGCCTGTCCCATCCCGTCCCCTGGAGCTCAGCCACTCCCTGATGGTCTCTCTCTTGCCTAGGGCTGCGGGGTCTGATGATTGCAGTGATGATGGCTGCACTCATGTCATCCCTGACCTCCATATTCAACAGCAGCAGCACTCTCTTCACCATGGACATCTGGAGGAAGCTGAGGCCGGGAGCTGGCGAGCGAGAGCTGCTCTTGGTGGGCAGGTAGGGACCAGGGTTTCAGAGGGAGACTGGTGGGGCTGGTCCAGCTATCTTTGATCTACTTTTGGTGCCTGGAAGCTCGCAGAATGCCTGAGCTTATGAAAGAAAAACAAGCCCGTGGATTATTTGATGTATGAAAGCTCTGGGGAGGCAGACAGGGCATTCGGGGCATTTGGAGGGGCAGGGCTGTGCCCTCACTGCCTCCAGCCCATTCTCCCAGCAGAACTGGTGGTGGCTTCCCGACAGAGTCACAAGCCAAGTGCACGGGGGACCTTTGCCAGGTGGCAAAGGGTAGTGCTGTTCTGGCTGCTCTTGTGGGATGGCAGGTGCCAGCAGGGAGCCCAGGAGCCTGCCCACGGTGCCACGCTCCAGGCGGCAGAGTCAGCGCTGGGGAATGCCTTGCACGGTGCTGAGGTGAACGGGGAGTGTCCTCGGCGTGGGGCAGACAATAACAAGGAGAGAATCTGGGTCAGGGCTTTGGCTGGGCTGTGCTGGGACTGCAGGGAGGGCTGGTTGGTCTGGCAGCTCCAGGAGCAGCTATTTCTTGGCATCTTCCATCTCCAGAGGGTGGGAAGGAGATGGGCAACGATCCTGGGAAACCACAGTCCCATGCAACTCCTCCATGAGAACTGGGGTGGTTGGCTCAGGGGCTGCCGTGCCTCTCCCTGACACTGACTTTGGTGACAATGCAAGGTGATAGTGCCTGGGAGCTTTCTGAGGATGGTTCACAAGTGTTTGGAAAGGGCTTTACCTGCCCGGGGCAGGCAGCACTGGGTGGCTGATGCAAGCAGGGTCCTGCCAGTCGCTGCCCCATGGGCACAGAGCAAACCATAAACCTTCTGGAGAGGATTAAAAAGCTGCTGAAACTGCAGGTTTGAGGCTTTCTTACCTGCCAGCACAGACAAAAGTGGCTTGGAGTTGTCTCTCAGTGGGGCTCTGGGAGGTCCCAACCACCTCCTGTACCCACCAAGGTGGGCATGCCCCTGATTAGGAGAGAAGGGA
Organism: Ramphastos sulfuratus; assembly: GCA_013399055.1. Taxonomy (NCBI): domain Eukaryota; kingdom Metazoa; phylum Chordata; class Aves; order Piciformes; family Ramphastidae; genus Ramphastos; species Ramphastos sulfuratus. Next base: position 29,454 of record WBNM01006897.1, on the reverse strand, counting down.
TTGGCTTGTGGGACCAGAGAGAGCTCCCAGTTCCTGCACTTGGTGGCTTGAGCTCCTGACATGGCCATGCCACCCACCTGGAAATCCTCACCCATATTTGATGTGTGCTCTGTGCCAAGGTGGTGGCACGCTGGTGAGAACATCTAATCCTTCCCAAATCCCCCCTGCCCTCATGGCAGGCTATGCCAGGCTCTGCCCTCTCCATCCCTGACAGCACAGGGACAGGTAGCTTGGGGGTTATTGCTGAAGTAGGGGCACAAGCAGCTCCCCAGACTTGCCAGGGTGGAAATGTCCAATCCAGCTCAGGAGAGGAGAGAAGGAATTTGTTGGTAGTTCCTGAATCTGGGATTTTGAGCTCCTACTCTGGCCGTGCCACCTGGCTGGCAATTCCTGCTACTGTTTGGTGTGTGCTCTGTGCCAAGGTGATGGCATGGTGATGAGAACATCCAACCCTCCCCAAATGCCCCCCAGGCTGTGCCAGGCTCTTCCCCCCACCCTTGCCTAAATCCCTACTTTGGGCTGCATGCAGAGGGCTTAGGGCCAGTCACCACCCTCAGCTCATCACCGTGCTCCTGCATTCCTCCCATGACCTTTTGGCATTCTCTGTGCCTTAAAGATGAACCCAACACAGATTTTTTTTCTTGCCCCTTGGTTCAGGGGTGCATTCTACACCCCACCTGCTTCCTCTTCCCAGAGCACCAGGCGGGCAGTGGGGTCTCTGGCTTAGAGATGCCTTCAGTGCTTTTCCTGCACCCTCCCCCTCTTATTTTCTTCCTTTTCTGCTTTCTGAGCTGAGCAGATGGAGAAGGAGGTAATTCTGGGAAGCTGTAAACAAGCTGGGCTTAGTTATAAATATGGTAGCTTCTGGGATGTGTCCTGCTCAGCCCACCTGCTCAGACTGGGCCCACAAAGTGGAGGTCTGGCCAAGACCTTCTGCTTTGGAGGAGGATGATGCTGCAAGGTGCAGCTGGGGTTTGGGTGAAAGTGGGGATGGTGCTGGGGGGACAAATGCACCCCTCTGTCACAGCCTGGCTGGGGGGAGCTGAGCATGGGGCAGCTCATCTCACATCCTCAGCTCTCAGGTAGGTGCTTTGGCTGGATGCGAGGGTGCTGAGAGCATCACCCAAAGCTGGCCAGAGCACCCAGACCGCACAGCTAGGGGCTCTTCACAGCACCATTGCCTGGTGCTTCCCTATTTTGGGTCTATCTTAGCAGCCTTTGGAACTGGGCAGGGGCCTGAGGAGCACCTGCCCACCCCAAGTGAAGCTAGCACTGCCATATTTAGCTTCTTCCATGTTCCTGGGGATGTCACTTGGTGGTAAGCACCCTGCTGCTGACCCACCTGCATCTTCTGGCCAGCTCTTCTGTACCAGTGCTGGCACTCAACCCCTGACCCCAGGGACCCATCACCACCACAGTGATGCTGTCGGTGCAAGGAGATGTGGGTGGGTGGGACAAGAACTGCACCCAGCACTGCATTGCTGCTTGCAGGGTGGTCACAGTGCTGCTGGTGGCCCTCAGTGTGGTCTGGATCCCCATCCTGCAGAGCTCCAGTGGTGGACAGCTCTATGTCTACATCCAGGCTGTCACCAGCTACCTGGCTCCTCCTGTCACTGCCGTCTTCATCCTGGCTGTCTTCTGGCCCCGAGCTAATGAGCAGGTATGTGCTGAGGGTGGATGGGTTGAGGTCACAGCGTGGTGCCAACACTTCCTTGGCCACCTCGCTCCCAGGGACCCAGTGGGAGGATGCTGGAGGAGCTGGGAAGAGGAACTGAGGCTGACTGGTGTATCCCAGAGAGCTGGTAGGTGGCTGGTGGAAAGAGAAGGAAGAGGCAGGTGCCACCACGCATGACTATCAAGTGCGGCGTGGCTCATGTGGCTGACAGGGGACATACCCTGTGGAAAGTGTTCAAATTTGGGACAGGACTTGGCTGGCCAGGATGCAGGGACCTTAAAAGATCCTTTCCCGCCCAAACCACTTTGATTCTATGACCCTCTCTCAGTGCTGGCTGGAGGGAGCAGCTCTCCTGGGGGTTTGTCAGCCCTGTGGGGTGACCGTCTCCCCTCCAGCCACTCCACTGTGGACCTTTGCTTTGCAGGGAGCTTTCTGGGGCCTGATGGTGGGGCTGGTGCTAGGACTGGCCAGGATGGGGTTGGAGCTGGTGTACCCCACGCCCCGCTGCGGGGTCCCTGACCGCCGGCCCTGGCTGCTTGCTGACATCCACTACCTGCACTTTGCCGTGCTGCTCTGTGCCACCACGGGGGCCATCATGGTGGGGGGCAGCCTGCTGACCTCCCCAATGCCTCCATCTCAGGTGAGGAGGGCACCTAGGACCTCTCATCCTTGCCTCACCCACCCAGTCTCCTTGGTCAGAGGTGTTGGTGTCACCCAGGTGCACTCTGAGGTTGACTGAGAAGGGTCCCCAAGGGGGTTTGCCCTGGGGATATTTTCTCACCAAATCTCACCCTGATTTCTAGCTGAAGGATCTCACCTGGTGGACCCTCTCAGGGAAGCTTCTCCAGCCCTCTGCGGATGACATATCTCGTGGACCCCCTGATGGTGAGTGAGTCCTCAGGGGTGTCTGGCAGGAGAGGCAGCTTTAGAAATCCCTGATCCCCACCTGTAACAGGCAGCAGGATGGGATGGATGCCCTGTGCCTCAGTTTCCCCAGGTCTGTGCCACTCACTGGGAGGTGGCCAGTCCCCACAACTCTCTATCCCACTCGCTCTCTGTCTTTCTGTGCCAGGTTCCTCCTCAACCACCCCAGGCAGCCAGCAGCCATTAAAGAGTGAAGGACTCCTGGTCACAGCCCTCGAGGACACCAAGGAATCTCACTTCTGGGCCCATGTCTGCAGCATCAACGCCATTGTCCTGATGTGTGTCAATATTTTCTGCTATGCCTATTTTGCCTAGCAGCCTGCCAGCCTCTGGAGAGGAGAAATGTTCTGGCAAGGGGGAGAAATGGGGATTTGAGTGGCAGTTTTGATTTGGCACACGTGGGACATGAGATGTTTAAACCCACTGGTATAATGACCTGGGTGTTCTCAGCACCATGGACTCTGAGTGCATCCTGGGGAGCTGTGAGGGGTATTTGTGGGTGTAGTGAGTCCCCAGGAGGGGCCTGGGGAGAGATACTGGGGTGGGCAAATGGGGCTGAAGGGCAGGGGGGGATCTGGGGAGAGATATTGGGGTGGGCAAGTGGGAGCTGCAGGGGAAGCAAAATCACAGTAAAGCAGCAGATGTGTGAATGTGGCCATGGGACTGCTATGGTGGTGGTGGAGAAGGAGCTCCCACACTTGAGGGTGTCACCCAAAGATGTTTTATTAACTCTAAATAAAAAGTAATATTAAAAAACACCACAATTTGCAGCACCCACAGGGCTGAATCCCATCCCCCCACCCCCCAAGCGGCCTTCCCTGAGCCCCCTGTGCCCCAGCACCCTTCTGTGGAGTTACCAAGCCTGGCTGCATCCTGGCTGCCTGCAGCCCTCCTTGGAGCTGGGGCTTTGCCTACAGGGTCTGGAGAGGAGTGAAGGTTTGGTACACATCTGCTCTTCCCTTCTGTTGCTGTCATCCCACTGGAATGTGGCTCTGGAACAGTTTTTATGGCCCTGGTTCAATGTTCCCTGGAGAGCAGGGCTGTCAGCCCACAGCAAGAGGTGATGCCAAGGCTGGTGGAGGTCTCCCGGGCCAGGGGAGAAGGAAGAGCCATGGCTGAAGGGTCCACCTCTGGCTATAGTGTCCACCTCCAGCACAACCCACGTTGCACTGGGACCTCGTGCACTGTCAGGCACCATCTGTGGGGACAAGGGACATGCAGTCCATGGACAGGGACAAGGCAGCTCCGATGAGTGGGGGGGCAGTGGGGGCTGTGGTCCTTCTGGCTCACCCACAGCACCAGTGGCAGCTCACTTGCGGATGGGGTGGACGTAGGTGCGGGGGAAGAGGCCAACGCGCCCGCAGATCTTCCCCTGCCACCAGTTGGGATCAGGGCAGTCCAGGACCTCGATGATGTCCCCACGGAGGAAGGGCAGCTGGGAGCCCTCTTGGCCTGAGAAGTCAAACTGAGCTTGCACAAATTTGGGTCTCCTCACCTGGAGGAAAGTCGAGGGCAAATGATTGGTGGGAGAAGTGAGCCCCATCTACCAGCCCCTCTACACTAGGCAACTCTGTCTGAGTTCCTGTGGTGATGCAGATGTCATGTCACAGCATGGTGAGGACCACCCGGGGTCCAGAGCATAGAGGGCATGGGGTACCTGAGGTACCTACTTCCAGGATCAGAGATGGTAGCTATGGACCTGGAGTGCTGGGGACAGCCCCAGGCACAATGGAAAGCCTGCAGTGTCAGGGAGCTTCCTGGGGTGCAGGGCAGAGCTTGAGGTGCAAAGGAGCACCCCAGGGCACATGAGTGCCTGGGAGACCCAAGATGGGTGCCCAGAGGACTCCTGCCCCTAGGAGGCAGGTGGCATCCCTCCCCTTTCTGGGTCCTTCTGGGTGCTGAAGCCAGCCCCAGCTCAGCTTCCCAGGCAGTTTCACCACCTCTGCAATCATCACCTCAGGGTTTGGCTTTGGCTGGAGCTTTCCTGAAGCTGGCTGCACCCCATCCCAAGCTCTGCCACCCTGCCTCGGGCATCAGTCCCGGCCCAAGGGACAGTGGGGTGGGCCTGGGGTGAGCTGCCCTGCCCTGGCCTGCCAAGCTGCACTGGTGGCTTTCCTCCACTCTGTTTCAGGCTGTCGCACCTTATTTTGCCTGACGCTGCCTCAAGCAGAGGCTGAGGGTGGGGCCAAGTGCCAGCCAGGTGCCTGGGATGTCTCTGTCTGCCTGATGCAGAGTCCAGGGCAAAGTGAGACCATAAGAGTGCTGCTAACCCACGGGTACAGCCCACACCTCAGTTTCCCCATGGACCATAGCAGAGTGGTGGCAGGCCTGGTACCAGGGGAGTGATGCACGATCCCAAAGGGACCACATGTAGGCTCCCAGCCTGGCCCTGCTGCCATCACCTCACACCCCAGCTCTGTGTGTCTCCACAGCCCCATCCCCTGATGGTACCTCCTGGCTCTGGTCCTCATCCTGGAGGAAGATCTGCTGCTTTTTGGAGATGGTGGTTGTCCTGTAGAAGTCCACCAGCTCATTGAGAGAGTTGAACTTTTCCTCCCAGAGAAAATATTTGCCATTCTTCTCCCTGAGCACCTTGAAGTGCTGGACATGCTGCCCATAGCTGCAGAAGGAGGATAGAAGTTACTCCAGTCTCTGGATGCTGGCAGCACCTAGACACCCTCCTGGCATGGTGGGTAAAGCACAGGTGCTCCTGGCTGGGCTGGGTCTTTGGAGGGGCTGTGTATGGTGTGGTTGTGCCCACAGGTCCCACTACACCCATCCTGCCATGACTGGGATGATGATGGCACCAGAGTCTCTCCTGGCTTTGCCGATGAGGCAGATGAGGATCCCTCACATGCCAGCGACATAGGCCTGGAGCTGAGACTCACCACAGCTCATCCTACACGTGGCTGAAGCTCAGTGCCTGGCCATGACTCTCAGCACAGTGGGATGCTTGGGACTGGCAGACCACTGGCCATGTCTCAGGGCAGGTGACCATCCATGGAGCAACAGGGACCACATCTGAGGCCACAGGGTCAAACTGCTCATGCAGGGCAGGTAAGAGAGCAGGGCAGCCATGGGCTTGGGTGCTGGCACAGTTCAGACCTCCCCAAAATCTCTGGGAGGGCTCACTGGAAAAGGTCTGGGGGTCTCGTGGTCCTTGCACCTCACCAGAACCCTCCTTATCCTCCTGCTTCACCACCAAGGGGTGGAGCACTGAGAGCTGCAGGTCTCAGCTCTGATTGCAGTGGCTGGGTTTGGGTTTCCAAATCCCCAGGGACCCTACGGACCCTACGCTGCAGGAGGATGGGGCTGGCTGGGATTTTTCATGTAGTGGTACCCTTTGGGTGTGTACCTGGTGGTGACAGGTTAGGGTGCCCATAATGTGGGGCTGGCATGGGGCCGTGGCAGGGACCTGCTGCTGCCAGGCCCCCGGGCTGGGGCAGGGACTTGGCCACGCTGGTGACGCAGGGCAGAACATGGCTCCCTTTCATTATGGGCAAGAACCTCCTTAAATGTTTAATTAGAGATTAGCAGCGTGAGAAAGTGCCCGACTGGCCTGGGGCTGGCTCCTGCTACCCTGGCCCCAGGCAGGGAAGGGGCAGCAATGCGGTGAAAGGCTAAGGGGCAGGCTCTGCCTGTTGGTACACTGCCAAAATCACTGGCCCCATGGCATTGGGATGGGATGCTGTGTCCCTTTGTCCCTGGGGATGCTCTGGACAACTTGTTCCTCCAGGATATGGCCCCTGGGCTGTGCTTGCAGCTTGGACACAGCCCTATTGTTACCCACATGGCTGTATTGAGGGGCACCCCAGTGATGGAGGCCAGTGGTGCAGGCAGGGAGCAGGCAGCAGTAGTGATGGAAGCAGAGCATGAGGCTGTGGAAGGGAGAAAAAAGTGGGGAGACCCTGAGTGAAGCTCCACATGGATGGAGTGGGGTACCATCTCCCCAGCCCCTCTGAGGTGTCCTGGGCAGAGTGCTCACTCCTTCCCCAGCACCACCGTGGGGAGCATGTGTGAGGTTGGCCTGATGCCTTCAGCCCCCAAAATGGGGGCTGCAGGGGACCCTTGCCCATCCCACCAGGTGTCCATCTGCTTCCCATGGCTGCTTACTTGACAGAGACGGAGAACTGGCCCGGGGTGCTCTCGCTGTCGCGGATCAGGAAGGCTCCGGGGTGCTTGCGCTGGAGGAGCTGCTCCTCTGCCAGCTGCCGGGAGATCCTGCCCACGTACCACCTGTGAGGGGCACCGGGCTCAACCACGGGCACCTGGGGACACCCCAGTGCCACATCTCCATCCCACGGCATGGAGGCACTGGCAGCCCTAGTGCGAGTGGCAGTGGGGTCCCTGTTGAGCTCCCCGTTAAGGCTGGGACCCCCACACCAGTTTCTCCCCCCTCCCCAGTTTACCACAGTGCTTTTATGGGGGGACAGTAGGGTGCTGGGGTTGCAGATGTGTCTCCGTGCACTGCCTCATCCACACAGAGTTAGTGAGCATCACCAACAGCTGTGACCACATCCTGTTACCTGTGTCACCACACCACACACCTCATCCTCCACTTTACTGCCTGTCCTCTGACTCTCTGTTGCATCCCATGGCCCTCTATGGGAACAGCCCTGGCAGGGGTGCAGGTTGCAGAGCAGAAAACTCTCTCCATGCCAGGATGAAACTTCCTGCTTGCATTGCTGGCAGCTGCTAAAATGAGATCATAGGATCATAGAATTATTTGGTTTGGAAAAAACCTCTAAGATTACCAAGTCCAACCATGAAACCAACACCACCATGGCCATTAAACCATGCCCTGAAGTGTCATGTCCATGGATTCCTTGAACGCCGCCAGGGATGGCGACTCCACCACCCAACTGGGCCTGACCACTCTTGCAGGAAAGAAATTGTTCCTAATCTCTAACCTAAACTTCTCCTGGCACAACCTCAGGCCATTTCTTCTCATTCTACTGGCTGATACTAGGGAGAAGAGGCCAACTCCTACTCCATTACAGCCTCCTTTCATGAAGTTGTAAAGAGCCAGAAGGCTGAGAAGTCTCAGCCTCCTCTTCTCCAGACTAAATAATCCCAGTTCCTTGAGCTGCTCCTCACCAGACCTGTTTCCCAGACCCTCCACCTATTCTGCACCTGATCCAGCCCCTCAATACCCTCCTTGCAATAAGGGGCCCAAAACTGAATCCGGTGTTCAGGGTTCACCAGTGCCAAGTACAGAGGCACAATCACCTCCCTACTCCTGCTGGCCAGACTATTCCTGGTACAGGCCAGGGTGCTGCTGTCCTTCTTGGCCACCTGGGCACACTGCTGGCTCATGATAAAACAGCAGAGTCCTTATCTCCCATTCCTGCCGATGCTGTGTTCATGTATTTTGGAGCTCCAGACCACGGAGACACTTTGTCACCTGTTAAATTTGTCCTGTGAATGATCAGCTACAGGCTCTGCTCAGCCATGGGCTCTGTTCATCTACAGACTCAGCTCAGCCATGGACTCTGTTCATCTACAGACTCAGCTCAGCCATGGGCTCTGCTCAACCATGGACTCTGCTCAGCTATGGACTCTGTTCATCTACAGACTCTGCTCAACCACATCTTTGGCACAGTGCATCTCCCAGTGCCAGCCCTCCAAGTGCTGCTCAGAAGAGGCTGCACCATGCTTACCTCAGCTGGTCCACCAAAGGTGGAGAGGCAACAGGATCTGCCCCGGGCCGCCCTGAGCCCACATGTTCCTGCTTCCCAGCCGCAGGTTTTGCTGTGGCATTGAAATGGGATTTGCCAAGGATAATGATCCAGAAGACACAGGTTAAAGCAGGGCTGGATTAAGCTGGGCTTTAATAAGGTAGTAATAGGATTGTGTCTAATGCAGCTGTAATCCTGCAGCGCTTTGTTGTTCCCCAATTATCATTTATTTAGTGGGCAGCCCAGTGTGAGGGTTGAATTTCTGTGTGTTGAGAGGATGTGGCCCTGCTGCCGCCTTCTCGTCAGACCCCATCTGGAGTACTGTGTGCAGTTCTGGAGCCCCCAGCACAGGAAGGACATGGAAGTGTTGGAGCGGGTCCAGAGGAGGGCCACGAAGATGATCAGAGGGCTGGAGCAGCTCTGCTCTGAGGACAGACTGAGAGAGTTGGGGCTCTGCAGCCTGGAGAAGAGAAGGCTTCGAGGAGACCTTAGAGTAGCCTTCCAGTATCTGAAGGGGGCCTACAGGAAGGCTGGGGAGGAACTATTTATAAGATCTTGCAATGACAGGACAAGAGGCAATGGGTTTAAACTGGCAGAGGGAAGATTTAGACTGGATGTTAGGAGGAAGTTCTTTACAGTGAGGGTGGTGAGGCACTGGAACAGGTTGCCCAGGGAGGTTGTGGCTGCTCCCTCCCTGGAGGTGTTCAAGGCCAGGTTGGATGAGGCCTTGAGTGGGAGGTGTCCCTACCTATGGCAGGGGCTTGGAACTAGATGATCCTTGAGGTCTCCTTCCAACCTTACCATTCTATGATTCTGTCCCTTCTGGCTGTGGTGACAATGGCAGGCTGACCCAGCAGGCAGAACTCACTGCTCCATAACTCAGTTTTCCCATGCGTGGGACCACCCTGGCTTGTGACGCAACTTTGGGCATTGAGATGCACTGTTGGGTGGTGGGAGAGGATGTCCCAGTGCCTGTAGGTGCTACCAGAGCAGGACTTCAAGTGCCTCATTGTCCCCATGGTGGGAAGGTACTCACGGATGTGGCTTGACTTTGATGTAGTTTTGGGGGACAAAGCCCTCACGGCCGTACAGCTCAGCCTTGTACCAGCTCTGGTCATCTTCCATGTTGAGGATCTAAGTTGAGAGAGGAGCAGGGAGGTGTCAGCCTGGCTGAAGTCCTCCTGGGACAGGAGCCAAGTGGGACGTCTGCCACTGCCCCAGGCCCCACAGCTCCCACCAAAACCTCAGAAAAAGGGGATCTCTAACAAAGGAGACATGCTTAGGGGGTGTTTGTGGGGCACTTGTACAGAACTGGCTGCTTTCCCCAGCACTCCACAGTAGATGTGGATGACTATGGTAGCTGGCAGAGTGCCTGCAAACTCCTGCCCAGGGGAGAGAGTAAAATCTATTTCTGGGACAAGCCGAGGTGGTAGCAGGGCCCCTGTGTCCTCCCCGGGGAGGTGGCAGCTGGGTGGCACTTGAGATGAAGCATTCTGGTGCGAGCAGGGGTGCTGACACTCATTTCCTCGCAGCACCATTTTCCAGCCTCCCACGCAGGGGCCCGGGGCCGGCACAGCTGTGCAAACAGGATCCGAAACCCCGCGGGGAAAACACGCCGGGCAGGCAGGGACACCACGGTGGGGTTGGGGACCTGCGGTAACCCCTGTCCTCTCCAGGGCTGGCTGCACCCCATGAGGGGCAGCTGGGGCTCCAGGAGGAGCTGCTGGCACTGCAGCTTCAGCCCCGTGGAGAAGGGCGAGTGGCTGGGCATCGTGTGGGTGCTCTTGTCCCCATCGCAGGGCTGCAGTCCCCTGGGGGTGTTTTGAGCCATCTCTGAAGTTTTTTTGAGATTCCCAAGCGGCATCTGAGAACCCATCCCAGTGCCAGCATGAGGGTGGGGTTTTAGGCACATGGTCCCTGCAGCCCCCAACGCTTCTGCAGGGCAGCAAAAATTTGTCCTAGCCCCAGGGGCTGCCACAGAAGCCATGTGCCTCATCTCAGGTGGGAGTCTTATGGCAGATGTGGCTGGTGGCACACGTGAATGGTACCCACCACTGCTGGCAATGCTGCTCTACACCCCCTAAACCTCAAAGATGGCTCCTGATACCCCACAAAAAGCCCCAAACAGGCACCAAAGCCAGGTGCAATGACATCACCCCATGCTGTGTGCCCACTCTGTCCCCTAAAGCAGCAGCATCCAACCCTGTAATGGCCGGTGGTGCCCCCCCTGTGACCCTCCTGCCCCCCATACCTTCAGAGTGTCTCCTTTCTTAAAGGGCAGCTCGTCCTTCGCTGTCGTCTGGAAGCTGTACAGAGCCACCGACTCCATGGTGCTGGCTGTCAGCAGGTGGTGGCAAGGGGTCCTAGGTGCTCAGCATGCTGGGGGTGTGGGGCTGGCCTGGGGCTGGCTGCTGCACGGCACAGGGCTCTGAGGGCACAGGGCTCTGAGGGCACAGGGCTCTGCGGGCACGGCACAGCGGTGCCAGAGGGCAGGAAGCTGTGCTGATGTCAGAGTGCTGCTGGGGCTGAACCCTGAGCACCACGCGGGACGCTGCCGGTGGGCACAGCTGCCCACATGTGCTGGGGAGTGGGGGGAGATGCCAGGGCAAAAGAACCTGGGGGCGTCAGTTGGTGGCACAATTTGACGTCACGGCTGCAGTGAGCCGTGAGGGGTTGGAAGGAAACAGAATGGCAATGGCTGGACACAGGTAGAGGATGTGGGTGAAGTGTCTGGTGAGCAGGGTGAGGAGGTGGTGCTGATGGGGGAGTCTCTGGTATCTTGCAAGGGCTGAGCAGCCAGCATGGCCTTGGAGAGGTGGCTTGGTGAGAGTCATAGAATCATTTGGATTGGGGGAGACCTTTCAGATCATTGAGTCCAACTGTTAACTCAGGTCACCACTAAACTGTGTCCCTCAGAACCACATCTACATAGCTTTGAAACCCCTACAGGGATGCAGTCATCCCCACTGCCCTGGGCAGTCTGTTCCAGGACTTGACAGCCCTTTGGGGGAATAAACTGTTCCTTGTGTCCAACCTAAACCTTCTCTGGTGCAACTTGAGGCCATTTCCTCTCATCCTATTGCTCGTTACTGGGGAGAAGAGACCACCCCTGCCCCAACCTGCCTCCAGCCTCCTTTCAGGGAGTCAGATGGTTGTTTATGCCAAAAGAAAGGAGGGAGGGTGGGATGGGCAGAGGTGCAGGAGGCAGGGTGGAGGCACACATCTGGTTTCTTTGGAAATCAGATAGAAACCCATGTGCCAGGTCCCAGCTCTGAGCAAGGAGGTTTCAGCACAGCTGTTCCTGGCTTTCTGTGTGGTGGCCCTTTGGGAGCTGTTTTTTTTTCAGTTTGTTTTTGCAGCAACAGGGGAAAAAAAAGAAAAAAGAATCCCCTTTCAGACTAAAACATCTTCCTGTGACTCTTCATGCCACTGAGTCTGCAAGGCTGCACGCAGGGCATTGTTGCCCATGGGAAGCTCCCTAGTGCCCTGCAGCCTTCCCATTGCGTGTGTGGGACAGGGCCTGAAGTGCATGGAAAATCCCCCAGACGCTGGTTTTGCTTTTCTGTGAGGAATTAAACTGGGGACAGCTGTGGCTCAATCCCTGCCCACGGATTTGAGTGTTTTCCAGCAAAGAGCAGGACACCTCTTCCATCTGCCCAGGAAGGAATGAACTGCAGTGTTTGCAGAGCCCCTGTGGGGCCACCAGCTTGGTGATTTAGCTCCTCCAAACCTTAATCCTACTTTCCAAACCATGAAACACACCACCAAGGCCATTTTCAGGGTCTTGGTATGTATGAGAAGTGGAGAGAGATGTGCAGGGTGGCCCTGGGTGTCCCAACCGTTATCCCTAGCACAGCCCAGGGATCTGCTGGTCTCTGGGGAACTGGAGATGATGGGAATGCTGGGGAGGGCAAAGGGGTCGTGGGAAGAGGCTTGGTATGTGTCATGAGGAGGACAGGACTCTGCTGCCCAGCAAGACCCAGGGGACAGGGATGCAGCTGGAAGTTTGCCATCTTAAGGCAGCTCTGGAGAGAAGTGGAACTGGATGATCCCTGGAGAAACCAGCCTCAGCAGAGCTGCTGCTCTAACCCCACTGCTGGCCAAGGCGATGATCCTGTCTCTGTGTCCACCAGCATGAACTGGTGATGCCCATGTGCAGAGGGCTGCTTGCACTGTAAGTAAGGCACTGCCTGGGGAGTCAGCTGGGTGTGGAGGTGTCTGAGCACCGGCAAGGGGTTGACATGGGAGAAATCTGCCAGCTGACGTGGGGTGACAGCCTGCCATGCTTCAGATGGACACCATGAGGAGTTTTGGGGACTGGCTCCCTTGGGTTGGCAGCAAGGAGGCTTGGGGCCCACTGTGGGTTGTCCAGCTCGGCCCCTCGCACGGTGTCACACTGTCCTGGGTGCTTGAGAGTGGGGTCCAAGACAGTGGAAGTCACAGAGAGGTCCTCAGGCCCTGCTGCAGTGGCCGGACTCAGGACCGCAGCAGAATTGGGTCCTGCCAGCAGATGGCAGCAGTACCCAGGGGGACACTGAGGACACGAGGGCAGTGCCACATCTCCTCCATGTTCTAAAGAAGCTAGCGGCTCCTTTGGCATTCCTGTCCAGTCACCTCCCACACCACATCCTTCTCCTCATCCCCTTTTCCCTTTCCTTGCTCCTTCCTGCTGCTCTGGCCACAGTCGCAGGCTAGGGGCGAGGTCTCTTCTGTTTGCTTGCAGCTCACTCGTGGCTTGCTCATGGTCTGCTTGTGGCTGAGCACACATAGTCACTGTGGGGGTGACGGCAGCACCCACATCTAAGCAGCAAGCTGGGCTGGACACCAGCACAGCCTGCAGCCCCAGTTCTGAACTGGGAGCCAAACTCTCCTGCATTCAGCTGGCTTCTGAGTGCCCCATCCTGACTCACTGGCAAGGAGCAGGATGGGGTGCCCTGATCCCAGAAGGGGAGCAGAGCTCAGTGTGATGGGCCCAGCTGCATCCATGCAGCACCATGCTGCTTCCAGGGAACCCCCTGGTAATCCTGGTAATGCAAAACTGGAGATGCCTATCATCTCCTGGACTCCAGCTGCTTCATGCCCTGGACAAACCATTTTGCCTGCTCATGAAAACCCCAAACCTGCCCCATCAGAGACCTCAGAAGGAGCCAGAGACCCCTGTCATACCCAGCTACCAGTCATGAGGCTACACTGCAGAGCCCTGTAAGGCTCAGTTTGGGAGCCAATGGCTGACTAACCACAGGCCTGAGACATCCAAGAACTATCAAAACAAGTTACTTGATTTTTTTTGCCCACATCTTTCCTCTTGTGCCTTGTCGAGTGCCACATTTTGAACAGCACATGCTGTACCAGAGCCTGTCCCTGCAGTACCAGCTGTGAGTGCTGAGCTGATGCCTGGCAGGGTGAGATCTTGAGGGGTCTGTACCCCCATCCCCACATTCATCCTGCCAGAGCCTGAAGCCTGGAGCAAGATGGTCAGTGCTGCATGCTGCGAGCATCAGCCCAGCTTGCAAGGAGACCACAAAGTCCATGTAGGTGCAGTGGCCCATCCTGCCCTGGGATTGACCACCAGCTCGTGCTGACTCTCCCTCCACACAGGGCAATTTTGTAACCCTGAGGATAGGCAGAGGAGGGTGCAGCTATCTCCCCCATCACCATGCCCCTCCATACAACCGCCCCCTGGGTGCATGCCAGATGCTGGGAGCTAGCTGCCTGGAGCTCCTGCCACCTCCCACATTGCCCAATCTGCTCAGTATTTCATCAACATCCTGTGTTTACCTGGCTGCAGAAATCCCCACATGAGGAAGAGGAGGGGAGGGGGGAGGGAGGGGAGCCTCTTCCGCTTCCACTGCAGACCTGGGAAGCTTTGTTATTTCTGTTATTGTTGTGTTGTTATTTTTTAGGAAAAAAAATTTCCCAGCAAGAGTGGTCAGGCATTGGAATGGGCTGCCCAGGGAGGTGGTTGAGTCTCTGCCCCTGGATGTGTTTAAAAGTCGTTTGGATGTGGTGCTTGGGGCTATGGTTTAGGGTGCACCTTGTGGCATAGGGACATCAGTTGGACTTAGTGATGCTGAGGGTCTTTTCCAACCTGAATGCTTCTGTGTGATTCTGTGTTATGGAGGTGATCCTGCTCTCCTCAGCTCCTCTCCAACTGATGCCCTCTGTGGCTCCTTGCTGTGCCATGGCTCATGGTGCTGTTTGGAGATGATGGGAAAGAAAGGTGACTCGAGCTTGGCTTTGACTACCATGGTGGAGCTGTAAGCTGTGCCTGGATGGTGGCAGTGCTGGATTATGTGAGCTGGCCCACACCACAGACCCTGGTGTCTAGGGGAGCTTTGATTCTGGCAGTGAGCAGGCAGAGGGACAGCTCCTGCCCCTTCACACTGCACTGAGCTTGGAGGTGGACAACAGCACAGCCCAACACACAAAGAACCTCTACAGCAAGGCACAGCCCTCCAGGAGCCGCAGAGGAAGGGGCTACTGTGACACCAGGGGCAGTTTTCCTGGGAAGAAACCCCACAGCCTGTTTACCTCCATCTCTGCCTATCTCCAGCAGCAAAGACCTGCCCACCAAGCACAGAGGATGTGCAAAGGGTGGACAGGTTCACCATGAGCCAGCAAGGTGCCATTTGGGGCCAAGAAGGGCAATGGTATCTTGGGGTGCATTAAGAAGAGTGTGAGGTTGAGGGAGGTTCTCCTCCCACCCTGTTCTGCCCTGGTGAGGCCATAGCTGGAGAACTGGGTACAGTTCTGAGCTCCCTAGTTCTGGAGTGACAGGAAGAGAGTGTAGTGGAGGTTAAGAATATGCTAAAGGGCTTGGAGCATCTCTGTGGGGAGGAAAGGCTGAGAGCCCTGGGGCTGTTGAGCCTGGAGAAGAGCAGCCCCAGAGGGGATCTTCTCAATGCTCTGCAAGAGCCAAAGCATGGGGGGCAAGAATATGGGGCCAGACTCCTTTCAGTGGTGCCCAGTGACAGGACAAGGGGCAAAGGGCATGAACTGAGAACTGGAACCGGGGAGGTTCCATCTGAGCAGGAGGAGAAGCTTCTTTGCTGTGAGGGTGACAGAACCCTTCAAAGGTCCCTTCCCATCAAACCACTCTGTGATTCTGTGGTCCTGTGCACTGCACAGAGGTGTCAGTCACCCCTAGCTGCCTGCACTACTGCCTGACCAGTAGTGACCCATGACTGGGTTTTGGGATGTGATGGGAATCCTCTGCCTGTGGAGGAAGTGAATGCCCCACTGAGGCCCCATGCAGAGAGGAAGAAACATCCTGGGCTAGAAAATGCCACGTCAGTGCCCGCAAACAGGAGGTCAGAGTCAGCAATTTCCCTCTGGAGCAGAGGTTGCATTGGTGACTCCCAAGAATCAGACTTACCCTTGTGTGCAACTCCACTTCTCTGCACAGCCCTGCCCACACTGAGAAGTTTGAGTCATTGTTTACACCCTGGTGTAACTCAGTCTAGAGCATGGCTGGCATTAGGAGGATCAGGCTCCTCTGAACCTCTCACTGTCTTATAGGACCTGCAGGGAAACATTTAGAGGAGGGGAAGCCAGCAGTCTCAGAGCCAGTTGGTCACATTCAGTCAAGCATGGCCCTGAGAGACTCTTTGAGGGAGGCATCAGTGGCCTGCAGCCACGGAGTCATATCTCCTCTGGGTCTGCAAGGATGGTTTGGGCTGGCATTAGATTTTCTGGGCTAGTAAATCAGAGTGAGTCTCTCTTGCCCATAGTGTAGGTGGGATGGGGATAGGGACCGTGGTACCCAGCCTCTGGAGTGAAAGTGGAAGGATGGACACCTGGCAGTAACAGCTCATTTTTGGCACTTGGGTCTGTCCCTGATGATGTTATCTGGAAAAGGACTTGGATTCATGAAGTCTCAGATGTGGAATTCAACCCCAAATCTGCAAGGAAGGGTCACCGAGGAGGCAGGTCCTCCCAAACAGCCTCCTCATGCAGCCTTGGAAGGCAGCTGAGATGTTAACTGCTCATGAGACAATCCTCAGGGCCAGCAACAGAGGAAGCTGTTCATCTCCTTGGGTCCTATAAAAGAAAATGGAGAGCACTGGCTGGCCTTGGGCTGGTGGGGAGTGGGTGGCCTTTGCTGTGGTTGTGTCATGAAGATGCTCATGAGGTCCTGCTGTTCCCTTTGGCACCCTGGGACACCCCAAGAGCAGGAGGTGGACTGTCCCTTTGTCTGTAAGGTGTCCTCCCCTCAGCTGGCTATGGCTTCCCTGTGTGTGACCTGGAGAGGACTGAGTCATTCAGCTCTATCTGGATCGTGCAGCTTGTTTCTTGCTGGAAGGACATCCTGTTGTGTGTTCCATGGCTGTGGTATGCTGGTCCTTGAACTCTGCCCTGGGACATTACTGTGACCACAGACTTATCTGAGGATAACTCTGGGTGTTCCCAACCAGGTAAAACCAGGCTCTGCTTGAAGCTGCCTGAGCAATGTTTTCTACTGAACCTGATGAGTGCTCCTTTGGGAATGTCTGATAGAGGCATCTGTGGCATCTAACCTCCAATCTCCTCCTTGGCATTGGGATGCCTACGTGGGTTATGGG
Organism: Ramphastos sulfuratus; assembly: GCA_013399055.1. Taxonomy (NCBI): domain Eukaryota; kingdom Metazoa; phylum Chordata; class Aves; order Piciformes; family Ramphastidae; genus Ramphastos; species Ramphastos sulfuratus. The sequence goes on along the minus strand of WBNM01006897.1, from coordinate 12,616 downwards.
GAAGGTGAGGTCCCCATACCAGCACTATCTGGGTAGACTGGTGCTGCAGCACGTGTGGGAGCTGGGGTTTCTCTGCCATCTCTTTTGGGTCCTCAGGAGCCATCTCCATATAGTCAGGGCTGGAAACTTACCATGCTGCATGCCGTGAGCACAGCAGAAGGGCAGAGAGGGTCACATCACTGCTTTGATTTGCAGGGGAGAGAAATCAGAAGAGTGCCTTTAACTGGAAGCTCCAAGGGAATTGGGCAGAGAGGGTGGGTTTGGGCGTGGAGCCTGTTTGCTGTCACTGTTTGCCATGGAGGAAAGCTCACAGGACTAACCCCACTTATGGACAAGGGAGCTCTGCAGCTCTCAAAGGGCTTGTTTTAGGGGAACCATGAATTTGGTCATATCCAGACGCAGTCTGGGGCTTGAGCAGATTCCGAGAAGCTCCCCCTCAACAGCAGCAGCTGTTATTTTTCTAGAATTTGAGAAGAAAAAATGCAAGCAGGAAGCCTTGCGTAGGTGAGGGGACCATGCTGTCCCTGCCCTGACTCAGTGGGCAGGTCTGCCACCTCCCACAACAAAAACCCTCTGGGGACAAATTGTGCATGGTCACTCGTGGAGGGCGGCCTGAGCTCACCACCAGAAAAGCACTTGAATTTTGGTTCCTCCTTAGGGCTGGCTGGTTAACAAAGAAGTTATTAATAACCAATTAAGCCCGAGCTCACGTCATGCCTTCCTCTGGAAGTGTGGCAACAGCATCTGTGGTTCCTCCTTCTGCGCCATACCCACCCTGCTCCTTCGGCCACTGCAGCTGGATAGAGAAGTATAGGGGAGGGGAATGACTTGGGCTGGTGTCTTGTCACCACCGGGTTGCTCTAGTGGGGACATGGCCAGGCAGGGACACTTCCCAGGCAGGGATATGGGGGACCACTGGTGCAAAGACTCATCCAGGGTGTGTTTGGCTCCCTTTGGCCATGGGGAGCGAGTGTGCAGAAAAGGAGCCCTGAGCAGCAGGCATTTGGTCAGTGCCAGGGCAGATGGTGTGAGTCAGCCGTGGGGACAGCCCAGGGCAGAGGGCCAGTGGCCAGAGGGAGGAGGCTTTCTCGGGCTGAGGATGTGTATAGTCCTGCATCCCCAGCCAGGCTGGCAATAAGCCGGGCAGTGAGGAGGAGGAGGAGGAGGTGGCAGGCAGGCTGCTGGAGTGGGGCCCACCAGGATAATTCACGGAGTGCCGGATGCGCTGTAAAACCCCGAGAGAATCCGAGCACTGTGCTCCTCCTGAGACTGCCTATTCAGGGCAGAGATGGGGAAGACAAGAGGGAGGAAGCGGAGGGAAGATGGAGCACTGAAGGCCTCTGTGTCTGGCCGGTGACGGATGCAGGTGCAGCTGTGGGTTCCTCGGATGCTCCACACCGCCCTTTCCTGCAGGGAAGCAGGAGATGCCCTCAGGAGTCCTCCTCTGGATCCCAGCTCCACTTCACTCTGATTTATTTCTGCTGCCACAGAGTCTGCTGCAGTTTGTTGTTTGGTTTTTTTTCTTACAGAGCTGGGCCTGGAGGTGGCAGATGTGGATTCTCTGAAGCCTGATATAGGGTTGAGCTGTTCCTCGTTACCATGACCTCTCTCCCCTCCCCAGCTGCCCATCTTCAGAAAGTGTTTAGAACTGAAGTAGCTGTGAAAACTCTGCCCAGCATGGCATCAGCTTGGTCCTAAATGAGCAACCAGCCTCAAAGATTACAAAGGTGAATCCACATGCAGGGCCTTGCACATCCCTGCCCACACAGTGCTCCTGCATCTGCTTCCCTTCTTGAGAAAACCAAGCCGAAGGAAGCTGCCACCCTTGCTTTGGTGGCACAGCACTCTCATGTCATTCTCCTGAGCAGTGCTTTTGCCTGTGCAGACAAAATGGAAAGAGTGAGCAGAGGTTATTTTTGGGAGGCTACAATAAAACTGATGGATTCCTCCCTAGGGTTGAGTTGGATTGAGATTTCTAACACATCAGCTATGGAAATCCAGAGTAATCTCACTGAAGCTTCTCCAGACATCCTCCTGTATAAATGTAACCAGGATCTGGCCTGATTTAAGGAAACACTACCCAGGGATTGGCTCCAAGATGTATGCTCTTGCTTTCTGCCTCCCCTAGCAAATGCCCTGTGCAGCACTCCCACAGGGCAATTCTTAATATTGAATGGAAAGTCGAGGCACTGTTTGCTTTAGAAACATTCCTGCAGTGCTGGAAATGAAAGCATTTGTTTCAGTAGAAGATTTTATGAGATCCCCAGGAAACTGGGGACCTGGGCCACTTGCCCATGAAGCTGATGGCAAAGGAACACTGTGGCTGGGCTCACCCTGCAGCGTGGCTCCTGCAGGGCTGGTGGGTTGAGTGATGTAAGGCACTGACATTAGCACAGGTAATAAAACCCTTTCCCATGTAGGTGTATGCATGGCACACACATACAGATGGATGCATTTGCAACATGAGAAAGAATAGAGCAAAACACTGTTGCATGTCTGTGTTTATATAAAGAGTTCCTTTCAGCAAGCATCTGAAATGCAGATTTGCTGTCTTCCTTCCCTCCTTCCTTCCCTCTCTTCCTCTCTCAGGCTGAAAGAGGAACCGGGTCTGGGTTTTGCTGGGTAGCTGAGGCTGGCTGACAGTCTTGGTCACTACAGGCTTTGCATGTTTGAGCACCTTGCTAACTTGTGGAGCTAACCATTAGGTGGTAGCAGGAAGTAATGATGTGTTATGTCCACCTGTCTTGTCATATGAATATTACACGATGATGTCCTGCAGTGCTGGAGCAGTGTTTGAGAGCACGCTCCTGACTGTATCATGCTGTTGGTCTTCCCAGCTGCAGGGACTGGGATTTCACTCTCTTTGGATTTGCCCGAGAGCAAGGAAGGGGTTGGAGGCACTGTGTGGCACCAGATTCCTTGTAAGGCCTCAGATGAGCAAAGAGGGCAAGAGTTGGACCTTGGGCAAGTTCCAGCACCAGGTGGACAAGACACAGTGGACAGCAGTGTGAAGGAGAGCTATGCTGGCTGCTGCCCTTTACTAGCAGTGATGTGGAGGAAGAGGAAGCAATTTGAAATGGAGGATCTCATGCAACCTGCAGACCAGCAGGGACAGCAAGGACTAAGTACACAGGGCACAAAGTGCCCTCAAAACCATCCTGGGTAAGGGCCTCAGCTTCTCTCCAGCCTGGACACCTGTGTTTTCTTGCTCTGAAGACCTGGGAATTAACTTAAGGTCTGCAGCCCAAGCTGGTATCAGCTTCCTCAGCTGGGACCAGCAATGCAGCCTCTGCTGGTTTGTAGCTGCACTGTTCTTGGCTCCTCAGGGCAGAGATCCTTACTGGTTCAGCAGATGATTTTTGCATATGCTTAAGTCTACCTGTGTAGGCTGGGCTTTGGGCACCCCTGGGTGCTGAAGGATTAAGAGTCATGCCACCTGCCTACAAGGCTTAGCAGAGGCTTTAGCCTTAAGGGTGTAAAACACACCAGTTAGTGGAGTCTGGTGAAAGGCATGCAGGGATGGAGCTTGCAGGAGAAATCCATGACAACTTGCTCAGGAGTGCTGGGAAACAGCACCTGAGTGCTGCACTTGATTGCTGCTCTCGAAGACAATACACATGCAGGTTTGAAGTGCTGAGCTGGGAGTCAGTGTGTGGGAAGAGCATCCATCCTGCTTAAGAACAAAGGTATCCAGTCAGAATCCCAGCCACAGTAGTTAATAGAGAATGCCGGAGGACGGATATTGGAAGTGGCTGAACAGATTTCTGTGTTATGTTCTCCTAGGACCAAGCAGTGCAGGGTTTGGGCACATCATGAACCAGAGTTATGTCTGTAAGATGCATCTTGAAAGAGATGACCATTGAGTGCAGCTCCTCCAGCTTCCTGACTCTTCCAGGCTCTAATATCAGAGCAGAACAGAAGGTCTTGCCCTGCCCAGAGGGAAAAACACTAGAGTCTTTCTCATGATAACCAAATGCAAGCTAGAAAAGCTGCTGCAGACCCTTGGATGTTAGAAAGAAATTCTTTACTGAAAGAGTAGTGAGGCACTGGAACAGGCTGTCCAGGGAGGTGGTGGAGTTGCCATCCCTGGATGTGTTCAAAGAACAAATAGATGTGGCACTCTGGGACATGGCCTAGTGGTCATGGAGGTGTTGGGTAGAAGGTTGGACTTGATGATCTTAGTGACCTTTTCCATTCCTAATGATTCTATGAAGGATTCCAAGCAGAACAATAGAGAGGAAGATGCACAGGGTGGGCACGTCTGTCAGTTCTCTTTTGAGGGTCAGAGTGGCGGCTTCAGTGGAGGAAATCAGCTGCACAGCACAGCCCTTCCTTTCCAAGCAGTTCAGATCCTGCTGAGCATAAAGCACTTCTCAGCTCGGCTGTGCGGGTGTCACGAGCTCTTCTTCCGGCCCACTGGTGACAGCTGTGGGGGTTTCAAGATGTCAGGCAGCTCAGGCTATTTTGGCTTCCACCCTTCCCAACTGGGTCATCCAGCTTACGCCTCTCACCAAAGGCCACCTGCAGTATTGCTAAAATCTATTGTGGCTGCACTGTGGTTTGCACCCCTCCTGCCCGCCCCAACATGAGGGATAAGCAAGCATAAAAAGAGGCTTCTTGAGGGATAGAAGAAACCTCTTGTCTGTAGCAAACTTGCTTTGCAGTTATTTTTGATTGAGGTTGAGGCTGTTGTGGTTTGTGCCCCAGAAGAAACCAGGCTGTGCACAGCCAGCTCCCAGAAGCAGCGGTGTTAGCCTTTTACCTCCTCTGATCACAGAGATGTTTGATTTCTAAAGATCAGAAAGGAACAGGTTCCTTTGACTTCCTCTGATGTTCACAAGGTCAGGGAACAATCCTGTATTTCCCTGTCTCAGTCCACAAGAATGTGGAAACTTGTAGGAGTATTAATTACAGCCAGTTAGAACCTGCTTGACTAGCCAAGATGCTCAAATGGCTACTGAAACCTGCTGTTGTTGAAGATGGGTATTTTTCTTTAACCAAAGAAGCCTTCTGGCTTTGAGAAGCCTACAGAGTGCTTGTCCAGCAGGACTGCTGCATGGAGCAAGCTTGGTCAGATAGTGTTAGAACTGAACATACTCCTGAGAAATTCTTGCTTGCCGTGCTGTGCAGTTTGTTTGCTTTGTGGAGTGCTGATGGCTTGTCACGGGTCTCTTTCAGGCCAGCCGGTCAACGGCTTAATCTGCTTGTTGATTACAGCAGGACCATGTATTTAAGCCCTGCACTGCTTAGGTTGTTTTGCATTCTGAAAACCATGGGAAGCCCTGTTGAGGATGGGGCAGCAGGGACAAGCTCGGAGCTGCAAGCGTCCACCCAGATATGAAAGTCACAAGTGGATTCGTGAGCCTGGGAACGGAGGAAGTTACTTGCAGAAGTGGAAGTTGGAAACCTAGAAAATGGTCCAAGTAATTAAGCAACTGGCTGGGTGCTGGGCAAAGACAAAGCCAACAGACAGGCCTCAGTACTCATCTGTCAACGGGACAAACGATCAGCTTTTCAGCTGTGATAATCGGTGGTGGGCATCCAGCTGTAATCCAGGGACATGGCAGCACCGTGGGATTGAGCCCTTGGTTTAAAAGAGACAGAGCTCAAAATGCCTCCAGCTTCCAGCACTTGGTCTGCTTCAGAAGGCCTTGTCTTTGCTACTGAGAGCAACAGTGTAAGGAATCTAGGCTTAAAATGGTTGTAACTCTCCAGCTTTGTTCCAGGGTCACACAGAATCACAGAATATTAGGGGTTGGAAGGAACATCAAAAGATCATCAAAAGTCCATGCCCCCTGTCAGAGCAGGATCACCTTTTAGGTGTTTTGTGTTTGGTTTTTTTTTTTTTTTTACAGTCCTTTTTTTTTTTTAATCCCACTTCTCCCCCATCCCCCTCCTTTCCTCTTCATCTCCTATTTCCTCTCCATCTTCCCTCTTTCTTCCCCATCTCCTTCCTTTCCCCCCATCTTCCCCCTTTCCTCTCCATCTTCCCCCTTTCCTCTCCATCTCCTTCCTTTCCCCCCATCTTCCCCTTTTCCTCTCTTTTCCACCATCATCTTCTTTCCATCTCCACCCTTTTCCCCTCAGTCTCCCTCCCTTCAGCATCACCACCCCTTTCCCACCCTACATCACNCCCTGGCACAGCTTGAGGCTGTGTCCTCTTGTTCTGTCACTGGATGCCTGGGAGGAGGGACTGACCTCCACCTGGATACAACCTCCCTTCAGGTAGTTCTAGAGAGCAATAAGGTCTCCCCTGAGTCTCCTCTTCTCCAAGCTGAACGTAAACTGATGTGACTTTTCATACAGCCTGTGCTACTGGGCACTGCTGGATGCTCTGGGAGCAGAGCATCCATGAAGCAAGGTCCTGCTGACCAGATGATGCCCCAAGTCTCTGTGAGCACCACAGTGTATGGTCTGGTAAGGCTGCTTTCAGTCTTGCTACCCCTGAGTCACTCCAGGTAGGTGGTAGATGGTAGACGAATTGCTGCACCCACTTCCTGTGGGCAAGGTGGTGCTTTCCTCATGGGCCCTGGCATTTTGTGCTTTAGAAATGAAGCTCTGTACTTGAGTGTACCACATCCTTTGACAGCAGTGACCACTGGTTGGCTGCTTGGTTGTAGCTACACCTCACTCAGCTTTCTACCATTGTACAAAGTCATTTTGCCTTTCTATCTATACAGATAGGACCAGCTTAAATTATTGACACAGCCCACCAAGAGGAGAGGAGACTCAGTTTCCAGATGGTGCTACAGAGCCAGGAGCACAGCTCCTCTTGCTCTCCTTGATACCTTCCTCATCATGAACCCCACAAGGTTGTTTCCCTTAAGGTGAGAAACAGCTGGGAGGAGTGAGGATAATTCCTGGCCATGTGAGATCCTTGTGCAACAACACAAGTCACTCTGCAGTTTGGCTGTTATTACGAAGCCTCCACTGGTCTGAAGATGGGCCTGGGGCAAAAGGGAAGGTCTGAGCCTTTGGATGATGTTTTGTGGGTGGCTGCAGAAATGGTGGAGTGAAGCTCTGATGAGTGATGTTGCCCATCAGCTCCTTCCTGGCAGGAAGTCCTCTCATGGTGGCAAGGAGGAAGTCAGGAGGAGTAGTGCAAACTATACCAACCACAAGAGAATCTTTGTCTTTCAGCAGGGTCTTACAGGTTCAGACTTGGTGACTTGCTCTGGGGAATCAGATGGTAGCACTGCATAAGTCCATCTTCATGACAAACACTCTGGGTCTGAGTCTGCCACTCAAAACTATGCAGGTGGTCCCAACGGATGAGTGCTCTGAGGCTGGGAACAAGCAGCAAATCCAGGCTCTTTAGGTCAAATGTGCTGACTGGATCTTATTAAACAAGAAAGACTCCTCCTCACCAGTCAATGAGGCCTTACAGTGGTCCTGGCTGCTCCTTTCTGCTGATGTGAGTGCTCATCTGACCTTCTGGTAAGCTGGTTTAGGGAGCTAAACTGGCTGAGAAACAGCCCTCCCCCCTTCAAAAAGTGATTAGTCTTCACCACAGATGGCATAAACTGGTGTTGGTGGTAGGGAGGGAATGGGAACGGGTGGTGGAGGAAGGGCAGGAACCACAGCACCCTGACTTAGGTCAATTAAAACTTGTGGAATTTCACCCTGAGGCTTTAGTGGGATTTAATGTAAGCAATGCAGTAGCCTTGGCTTCTGGATGTGGCATGGGGAGAAACTGCACCTACAGAGCAGTAAGAAGAAAGGAATGAGGGAAGGTGCCCACAGATGAGACCAGCTGTAACTTCTGAAGAAACCCCACACTTGGTAATTACTAGAACTAAGCACATTTCAAACGTCACTGCCTCTTGCACTGTCAGTGTATATTAATTCTGAGAGACCCAGAATGTGCTGGGGTTGCATTCTCTCTCCTCTTTTCATGAATCTGCTAATGTGTTCAGAAAAGCTCTGTTCTGAAAGCCCACATTAGAGGTATATTAATTTTGAGCTTGTCAAAGTGAACACTTTGCACTGGAAACAGTTCTACAGGTTTGTGCCTGCATCACAAATGAAACAAACCCCCTCGTGCTGGCCATAAGCGGGCTCTATTCCAGTTAAACTTGGGTTGATTCCAGCTGAGCTCAGGCACAGGCTGACTGAGCTGTATGCTCCCCTATCCATCATCCTTCTGACTTTATTCCTTGTAACTACAATTATTTAAAGATGTTTGAAGAAACCGGACTAAATATGATGGGGGCTGAACTTTTTTGTTGGCTCTCCTCGGCTTGCAGACAAATCCTCTACGTGTGATGAGGCTGCAGATCTGGTGGATCCATATGTCTAATAAAAGCAGGGAGGAGTGCAACTAAGGCTCTGCATATTCCAATGAAATATTCATGATTCCAGGAGGGAATAACCTGGGGTGAACATCGCTTTGTATGAATCTGCATATCTTCCGTGTCGCTCTCAGCTGCGTGCAGGTGGCTCGGAAAATTCAGAAGGTCTGTGTGTGTTGAGAAATGCCTCCTCATTGCTTTGGCTTGGAGGACAATAATGATTACATCTGCCTAGGTTCTCATTTAATTAGCGGATTCCCAAAATTGGGCACTTAAGTCCTAAGTCCCTATTTACCCTGCATGGAAGCATGTGGCTTCCCAGGAAGGGCTGAGAAACGCCATCTCCCCCTGGAGTCGCTGGGAATGGAGGCTGCCCAACCTCCTGAGACACAAGGCAGGAGCTTAATTGGCTGCTTAATAGAGACTTAAGTGCAGAATATTAAACACACCTTCATTAGCTGAGGCTGTTCTCTGGTTTTGAATTGATTCCTCCGAAGACCTATAGGTTAGGAGTGGGAAGGAAAATCAGTAATGGAGCGAAAATGCCTGTGATTTAGAGCTCGGATTGCACACAGCCAGGGCCATGCATCAGGATAATGAGATTCAGTCTTGTTTGGTTACAAGCACTGGAGACAGAAGCAGCAAATGTGATCCACCAAGCCAGCTCTCAGGAAATGAGAAACAATAGAGTGAGGAAATCAAATTTCAAACTGCAGGGATATATTTATCAAGTTTTCCTTACAATTTGTGCAGAGCCTTTTGGCCTTTCTCTGGGCAGGTTTTTTTTTGTTTGTTTGATTATATTTTTCTTTTCTGCTGTATTTTTTTTGGTCAGCCGACACGACATATGGCTGGAGGATTAGATCACTGTAAAGCACCGTTGTTTGTGACCTATTTGCTAATGCAGGGCTGGGGTCAGCAAGAAGAGACAAATGTACTTGTCATTGTTCACTGCTTTTTTCAAGTGCTGCTCCTGTTGTCACTCACACCGTGGCCAGACATTTGGAACAAACTCATTAGCTAATTAGTGGTGTGCTCAGCCCCACGTGGCGGTAGTCGTTGTGTGGGCGATATTCACATTATGGCTGTGGAACAGGTCCTCCTGGGGCTTCCTGGCAGCCGCTCCTTGCTAGGTTGTCTGGGAGGGCAGCCGTGGCCAGGCAGAGCTGGAGGGAGGCTACACCTGCCTTCTCTTTGCTGAGAGAGGCTCTTGCATAGCAGATATGGTGCTGCAGTGCTGCTTGTTGTCATAGAATCAAAGAAGAGTTTGGGTTGGAAGGGATCATCCAGTTCCAAGCCCCCTGCCAGGGGCAGGGACACCTTCCACTAGACTAGGATGCTCAAAGCCTCATCCAACCTGGCTTTGAACACCTCCACAATCACCCTGGGCAACCTCTGCCAGTGTCTCACTACTCTTACTGTAAAGAATTCCTTTCTAATATCCAGTCTACATCTCCTCTCCTCAAGCTTAAATCCATTCCCTCTCATCCTGCCACTACAAGCCCTTGTAAAAATGCTCCTTCCCAAAAGGACCCTTCAGGTCCTCCTGCTCCTTGGTCATGCAGCTCCACTCCAGCTCACCAGATTCCCTACTGCCACCTTCTTTCTCCGTGTGGACTGGTTCACTGCCAGAGCAGCTCCCAGGGAGGTGCCATGGCTATCAGCTCCTGATGCCAAACTCATATTGCAAATAATGGCCTTGAACTCTGGCACTGCCAACACAGCTGAAGTGCTGTGAGTTGGGAACAATTTGGCTCGGGTCAACATCCAGGGTGTGGTACAGCCTGCTCAAAAGAGGGATGGGGCAGTGCTGGGATGGGAATTTCCCTATGCCAGCTCCTGGGTTTAAAATCGAAGGACAAGTAGCAGCAACCTCCTGTTGCTAACAGGAAATGAGGGGCATAGGTCTACTGCCATGAGTCCCTTTTTGCTGTGGATGTCCTCAGGGGACCACCAGAAGTCCCCTTGCAGCCTGGGCACAGATACAGCTGTGTCAATCCAGTCTGTGACCAGTATAGCAGGATCACTGTGGTTTTAAGGCATTGCCACGGGTGTAATTAAAAAAAAAAAAAAAAAGCATCGTTTTACTTGGCTAGCTTGTTTTGTTTGCACTAAGTGGATTGATCTGGTTGATAGAAAATACAGTTTTGTTGATACAGGCGTGCCAGCTGTCAGAGCTCTTTGCTGGGTTCATTGATTCCTACACTTATGCTGTAGACAGACACCTGGAAGGGAGCTGGGAATGGAGAGGAAGCTGCCTCCTGCTCCAGAGCGTTGTCTGCCCAGACCTGGAATGAAGGCAGGAAAGAGAGAAGGCAGCAGGAACTATCTTGTTCGTCCCATTTTATTTTAACCAAGTGCTTTCTTCTCATTCTCTTAGAGCTGTCAGCACCTAATCATTAGGATTAATGAATGTGCACAGAAACATTAGGTTTCCATCATTGCCGTCTTCTTTTAAAGAAGAAAAGAGGGAAGTATTCTTTCAGCTCCTGCTGATAGCATCAGATGCATGCCGATCCCTTATTTTTTTCACCCAGAATTTAATTCTGCCTAGCTCAAGATTAACAGCTAAGCCAGCAGCACAGCTAGCTGCAGAAGACTTGGCTTCCCAGCTACCAGATGGTATTCAAAGCATTTGAACTTGCAGCATTTCCGAACAAGCTGCTTTTAATGCAGCTTGCTGGGTGTTTCACTGCAGTCCCCGTTCTCCAGTTAAAGCCTCGATCCTGTGGCAATTCTCTTACCGGTTCCACAGGAGTGAAGGGCTGAGTTGCAAACTTGTGGTGCTCAGTCTGACCTTCCCTCTGCTCGAGAAGCAATACCTTACAAACTGGATTCTGCTGGAGTTTCCTTTGTTTTGCTATGCTTTAGTAAGTTAAGATTGCTCAAGAATTCGGGTTTTAAATGACCAGTAGCACTACCCGGAGCCAGCTGTAACACGAGCAGAGAGCCCTGCGAGCCAGCTTCTCCCCTGACCTGCACCAACCTCGACCGTCTCCCGTAAAGCGATGTCCCGTTTCCTTGAATTGTCTCATGGTTTTACGACGGAACAAATATACCTAGGGAGAACTACAATGAGAGCACTAAGCTCCTCCAACCTGCAAGCCCGGACACAGGTTTAGTCATTATCCCCAGAGGGGAAGGATGTGTGCTCCAACCCACCCAGACTGTCCGGCTCCTCCTGCCTGCACTGAGCTCCCCTCCTGATCGGCAGCTGCGGCAACCCTCCTGCCATCACAAAGTGTCCCCTGATCCAGAAATACTGTTACTGCTGCTTACTTGGAATAGGGTGAGAGGAAACGGCTTCAAGCCGCGCCAGTGGAGGTTTAGATTGGATATAGGAAAGATTTATTCACTGAAAGAATGGTCGGGCATTAGAATAGGCTGCCCCGGGAGGCGGTGGAGTCACCGTCCCTTGGAGGCGTTCACAAAATGTGCAGACACAGCACTTTGGAACTTGGTGGTATTTGATTGACTTGATGATGTTGGAGGTCTTTTCCAACACGTATGAATCTGTTTTGTATTAAGTCTCTGGTGGGAAGAGGAAGGGTGCAGTGACTGCACTGCGGGAGCTAATGGGAGTTGGGGTCCATCAGCCCCCTTTGGGACCCTGTTTTTCGGGAGAGCTCATCTCCTGCCCTGAGATCAGTTACCCCTCGGAGGTGTGAGTGAGGAGTGGGCTTCCCGCAGCTTCCCAAGGCCTTGTGGCATTGGGACCTCGTCCTGTCCAGAGGCTGATCCTGCCCTGTTCTTTACTGGCGGCTGTTTCCAACTCTCCATAGCGGGAGGGCGGCGGAGACCTGGCTTGTCTGAGGGGACCAATGGGCGGCCCGCCATGGCCTGCGGAAGCCGTGCTGGCGGCAGCGGGTGAGGCGGGAGGAGCCGCGGAGAGCTGCCCGGGCGGAGGCCGCCGTTCCCCCCCACCCCGGTTCCTCCCTTCCTCTCCCCGCCCTTCCCCTCTCTCCGCCGCGCCCGGGTCGGGGCCGCGCCTCGGGGCCGCGCGTGCGGCCGCCGGTTCCGCCTCCTCCGCCACCTCCCCCCGGCAGCCGCCATGTTGGATGGTGCGTGTGGGTGTCAAACCCAGCTAGGAGAGGCGGCAGCGGCCGGCTACCGGGACACCCCTCGCGGCGTTTCCCGCGGCTCTTTCCCCGCTCCTCCTGCACCCTCCGCACCCAGCGCCAGGTCAGTCCGATGAGCCGCGGCGGGGGGAGCTCGGTGCGGGAGCAGGGACGGACGGCGGCGGAAGAGCCTCCCCCCGCCTTTTCCCTCAGCAGTAGGGTGCGGGATGGGCGCGGGAAGGGCCCCCAAGGCTCCGGGCCTCCCCG